>CM048652.1:35240747-35840747 GCA_026413185.1 Pueraria montana var. lobata
TCACAAAAAGATTTGAACTCAGTATTTTCAAATTCAGTTCCATGATCACTTCTGATACTAGAGATGCCAAAACCTTTTCATTTTGAACTCTTTTACAGAATATTTCAAAGATCTTGAAAGACTCATGTTTATGGCCTAAGAAGTATACCTATGTGTATCTTGAATAGTCATCTACAGTAACTAAGCCATATTTCTTTCTGCCCAGACTCAACGTTCTAGTAGGACCAAATAAATCCATATGCAAGAGTTGTAACGGTCTGGAGGTGGAAACAACATTTTTAAATTTAAAAGATGTTTTAATCTGTTTTCCTTTTTGACATGCTTCACAAAGAAGATGAGTTTTCCAAGAAATCTCAGGCAATCCTCTTACTAAACCTTTTTTTCAAAATTTTCAAGATGTTTCAGATTCACATGCCCAAGTTTTTTATGCCAAATCCATCTTTCATCCTCTCTAGATAGCAGACACATTACCTTCTACTTGCTAAGATCTATAAGATCAATTCCATACAGATTATCGTGTCGTCTGGTAGAAAAGACAGACTTGTCATCATTTGTTTTTACTATGCATATGTCCTTATTGAAGGAGACGATATAACCATTGTCACACAATTGATTTATGCTCAGAAGGTTATACCTCAGACCTTCAACATATAGGACGTTGTCTATGGAGGTTAGGGAGGATGTACCAACTTTACCTACGTCTATAATGCATCCTTTTCCCATGTCTCTAAAGACAACTGCTCCACCTTCAACTAGCTTTCAGTCTAGGAACATAGACCATTCTCCAGTCATGTGTTGTGAGCGGCTATTGTCCAAGTACCAGCTCAAACCCTTGTCTTTTCCTACCAAGGATATTTGAAATAGGAATAATTTGATACTTTAGTACCCAAATCTTCTTGGGTCCAGCAACATTAATGCCCTTAGACATCTGCTTTTTCTTGTGTATTCATCTGAACTTGGAGTGTCCAGACTTTCCACAAAAGTCACATTTGTCTGGATCAAACTGAGTAGAAGCAGATGCATCTTTTTCTAAGATTAAACCGGATTTATCATGAGGATGTTGGTGATATTTTAAAAGCATAGTGAGAGTGTTAGAGCTCTCTAGAAATTTTACAAAATCCTTAGTAAAACAGGTTACTTTCTCCCTTAGTTTTTCAACTATGGATGGATCGTCTGTTTGACTTGAGGTACTGGTTTGACTTAGGCTCTCTTCAAGAGTCTTGACTTTCTCTTCCAGTTCTACATTTGATTTCTTCAGCAATACTATTTCATAAATAGACTGTTTGAGCTGTTGTTTAAATGTTTTACATTGTTAAGAGATCATATGACAGTTCTGAAGTAAAACATCATAAGACATATCTTCTTCATTGTCTGTTGAAGAACCAGATGAGCTTTCATATTCAGAGCAAGTTTTTACCTTAACTTTTTCTTCTGTCTCTGCCATTAGACAGATGTTTGCTTACTCATCATCTGAGCTACTGCTTTGCTCACTGTCCGAGTCATCCCATGTGGCTATCAGACTCTTCTTCTTTTTCTTGCCACCATAGGACTTCTTCTTCTTTAGCCTTGGACATTTAGACTTCATGTGTCCAGGCTTCTGCACTCGAATCAGATGATCTCCTAATTGTCCTCCTTATCTTTCTTCTTGAATCTGGAATCCTTTTTCCTAGAAGACTGTATGAACTTATTTTCTTTTTGAGCATCTGCTTGAACTTTCTTGCCATGAGGACAACCTCATCATTTGTAGAACAAGCAGAGCTTTTGTCTGATTCATCTAACTGAACAGTTTGAACCTTCAGAGTCTTGGGGGCTCTTTTCTTTTCTTCATTTTTTGGTGCTGGTTTCACCAACTTTGAGAGCAACAAAATTGTTTATGTTGTTTGTAGGAAGTTGGTCTCAGTTTTGTAAATGCACCTCATGCACTCGTAGAACTCCCAGCATCTCATCCCAAGACAAGGTTCTCATGTTCCTTGTCTCTTGGATGGTTGTGATCTTGGGTTCCTACACTTTGGGTATACTATCAAGAATCTTCAGATTGATATGAGCTTTAGTATAAGTGTGCCCAAGAGATTTCAGGTCTGAGTGAAGAACCTGAAGTCTCCCAAACATATAATCAACACTTTCTCTTTCTTTCATGGAGAAACTCTCATAGTGTCTGGTCAGAGTAGCAGCTTTTCTTAGTTGAACATCTTCAGTTCCCTCGTAATTGGTGCATAGAGAATCCCATATTTCCTTCGTCGATCTGAGTCTACTCACCTTCTTGTACTCATTTCTAGATAAAGCACAAGTCAGAGTATATCTGGCCTTTTTGTTGAGTTGAAGGATGTTGTAGTCATCTTGAGTCCGTCGATCTTCAGGCCTTGTGATGGAGATATCTCCATGCATGATGGTGTTCCATAGTTGATATTGATTGGACTTGATGTACATCTCTATGCGGTCTTTCCAATAGGGATAATCATCTCCAAGAAAGGCTGGAGGCCTGGTTATAGAGGCTCCCTTAGGAATGAACCGATTGTTGTGACTGGCCATCTGGATCTTTTCCTCTAGACACGGTCAGGTGCTCAACCCTGAGAGGCTGAGCTTTGATACCAAACTGTAAAGGTAAAAATCATAAGAAGGGGGGTTGAATTGTGATTTATAAAAATTTTCATAAACTTTTATAGAACGCGTGTTTTGTCTGTAATGAAATAAGAGAAACAATTTTGGAGAAAACGTTTAACAGATGATAACGACAGATGAAAACCTTTTTAAGAAAACAAGTTTAAATCACAAGAAAATGTCAGTTCAAGCAATTATAAGAAATAAAAATCAGGAAAGATAACGCAAGAATTTATACTGGTTCGTCTCACCCAGAGACTATGTCCAGTTCTTGGCAAACCACCAAGTTTCACTAACTTTCACAAGTTACAAGTATTGTTCACTACCACTTCTAGCTCTCCCAAGTAGTTTTCACACTTAGCCTCTCCAAGCTAAAAATCAAAGTATTCTTTACTACCAAGCCACTCCTAGCTCTACAACAAATCGCAAGATCTATTTTTGTAAGGGGCACACACACTTATATGTTTCGTCTTACAGACGGATATACAAAATGAAGAACACAGTCTTTTTCTCTCAAGATACTCAAAGTGTTTTGAGAGCTTTTTACAATATAGAATTTTCTAGAGAATGAAGGCCTGAAAGAATGCTTGCGTAAATTGAATTAAGTTCCTTATCTTCAGCACTTAAAATCTTTTGCTATATATAGATTTGCTACGGAAGTAACCGTTGTTTCTAAACGGTCTTCTTACTTGTGTCAGACCAGTGTCTGAAGGAAAGTGGTTGTTGAGGCATTTAATGCGAGCATTAAATGTTTGTCATCAACTAGTCATTTTGAGCTGATAAAGTACTCTACTTATCTTTCTTGAGATACAGATCCTAGGAGGATGTTATGTGAACATTCCCTGCAATACAAATTACAAAATGATAGTGTATTTACTATGCCTTTAAATACTTCTTCAGACTTAAGCATCTGTCCGCGTATCATTTGTATCTTATAGACGCAGATGCAACGTTTTTAGTCTATTGGCATATATAAGACGCAATCTTTTTACTTAATATTTGTTTTGCATTAAATCAAAATTATTGACAGTCCTGATTCGTCTTATGACTCAATAGAATGCTATTGGTTCAGTCATAAAGACCCACATCCAGTTGATCCAACACCCTGTTAGATCTTTCACTAATTCAAATTTCAAGTTACATGCACACCACACACATAAGAAATCTGAAATACACACTTTCTAAACTTGAACCCTACAAGAAAAGAAAAAACACCATCTAATAGAACCCTACTATTAGATTATGAAAAACCCTGTTTCAGAGATCAACAATTTTCTAAAAGATCAAACTTATGGAATGATTTCACCTTTAGTGAATGATAGAATGTTTCAGCTCTTCAAATTCCAATCATCTCTTCAAGCAAGATGATCTTCCTTTTTTATTCTTCCATTTTGAAAACGAAGAAGATCAAATAGCTTTAGAACCTTCTTGATACTCTTCTCTCAAAGTATGTTTAAAACTATTTTTTAGAAAAGCATGTTTTTAGAGAGAGATAGGTGCTGGTATTTATAAAATTTTAAAGATAAAACTTATTTAATCTGTTATGTAGACAACGTAATCTGTTAAATCGTTCTTCAGCATACCTGGGTTCTATTCAAGAATCATTTAAACCTATTACATCAAAATGTAACCTGTTAAATTGCTCTTGATGATCTTCATAAGTGATAGGTTTGTTTTAATTTGTTACATGTCCATCGATTAAACCGAGCCTTCTTCCTTCTAAAACAACTTTTAGGATCTATAGTAATCGATTAAACTATGTTGTAATCGATTAAAACATAAACAATGTAAATTCTTTAAAAAACAAGACTCAAAGTCTAAAATGCCTTATGTAATCGATTATCCCAAGGTGTAATCGATTACGCTTTGTATTTTAACTTTTCCCAGATAAAAACAAACATGGTAATCTGTTACATCTATGATGTAATCGATTACTATAGTGGAATTATCTAAAAGATCAATCAAATTACTTTTTTAGACTTTTTGGTTAAACTCTAGGCAAAATCTACTACTAAAATCTAATCACACAAATGCCTAAGTCTATAACAAACAATACAATGCTATATCTTTACATGTTTGACATATTTAAGAATTAAAACCAAAACTTAAGAGAAAACTAAGGAGATCTAGTCTTCATGTCAACATCAATTGCCCAAGTTTAAATTTAGAATAGGTTGTTTGTTGTTGTTGATAGTTATATTGTTTTTAATATTAATTTGTTTTAAATAAGGCAATTGTGTCATAAATTTTAGTTTTCCTCTTTAATTTTTACTTTTTATTTTATTTTTACACCTATCTTTTATTTGTAAATTGACTAGAGGGGGAAATAGTGAGTATACAATGAATTATGTAGAAAATCAAGTTTAAGACTAACATTTTTTTCCTCTATTTTAATAAATCTATTTTTATTTTTTCATTAAGACTTATTCCTTAATTTACTTATTTAACATGACATATGTTGTTTAATTATTAATTATTAATTAACTTTTAATTTGAAATTAACTTTTTTAATCACACAAAAAAAAAAGACTTAATATCTTCTCCAAATCAATATATTAATATGTAATATACTTTTTTCCTTGATATCTACAAACAAATTCCACACACAATCAATTGTATTTATTGTTGTTATTGAATATGAAAAACAATTAAATATATAAAAAAACAAGTCATGTAAATATATTTTAAAAAAATATTTATAAATAAATTAAAAAAAGGAAAATATGATTTTTTTACATGTAATTTTTTGGGTACATAAATAAATATTAATATCTACCAATGAATAAACCATGTAAAGTGTTTATAACATTAAAAAAAATAACCATCAATTAATTAATAATAAAATACATAAAGAATTAGATATATCTTCAGTTATTATTGTTCATAAAACTTATTTTAAGAGAACATATTAAATATGTCAAAAAAAACATATTTTAAAAAATAAGATTAAAAATAGTAAAATGAACTTAAGAAAACAATAATTTAGCTCTTTTTAATGTTATTGACGTATTACTTTTTATAAATATACAAATAAATATATTTATTTAAATAGTATTAAATATTATTTAATAAAATATAATTAATTATATTTTTAAATTTTAATGTAATTATATTCAATATGTTATTAAATATTTTAAAAAATAATTTTATTTATGCACATATTTTTTTCCCAAAAATATTAAATATAAATATAAAAATGTATAATTTAAATAAACCTGTGCATCGCACTCGTTTAAAATCTAGTGTTTACTAAAATTACCTATTAAAGCAGAAAATAAATATAAAGTAACGGAAATGAGACATAATTATATAATATTTTATATAGATTTGAAATTTATTTTATAGATAAAAATATATTTTGGAATAATTATAAATTTAGTTTTTAATTAATTTTAATTGTTATAATTTTTTATTTAAAGATAAATTATTTTAATTATATTTTTTAGTTTCAATTATTATATTTTTATTTCATATTGCACGTTTCACTATTAATCTTTTTTTATATTTTAAAATATTTTCAATCAAATTTAAAATAAAATAAAAATAACATATATTTAAGCAGATATTATACTTTTTGAAATACAGGGAACACATTAGAGGAAGGGTTGAATAGTGTGTTAGATAAACTTTGAAAACTTTTTCGTAAATCTGGAGATTCCTTAACTTAGATTTTGCACAGATCTTGCAGAACCAAAGTTGCAGAGAATCAGAGATCGTCTTGCAGAAAATCATATCTTTATAAAAACAAGTTCCATTTTCATGTTTGGACGCTATGTACAAGTAAAGATATGATGTTTGAGCTTAAGAGATACAATACTATGCTGGCATTGGACGGTGTAAGACCTGTAATACTCAATCAAAATTCATTGGATACTTCAAAATTTAGTCTTATTTGTTATCAACAAAACCAAAGTTTGAGGGGTTGGACATCGTCCAAAGTCTTAGACTCTAACAATCTCTCCCTTTTTGATTATGACAAACAGAGTTAAATTTTGATTAGAGCATAAACATAATCATTTAAAGATATCAGAGCAGTTCATGTGTATGATGATTATGTAATGCTAGATAATGTTGACTGGGTATAATGAGATAGAAAATGAAGTACTCCCCCTGAGTCCATCATTTCTCATATGCTTCAATATGTATAACATAGTGTAAATATATGGTATCAGAGTGTGTTAAACAATCATAAAGTGTTAAGTCATAAGACGAATAAGGACCCTCAATAATTTTGATTTAATGCAAAACAAATATTATGTAAAAAGACTGCGTCTTATAAATGCTAACAGACAAAACGTTGTATCTGCGTCTGTAGAATACAGATGATACGCAAATAGATGCTTAAGTCTGAAGAAGCATTTAAAGACATAGTAAATGCACTATCATCTTGAAGTCTATTTTGCAAATATTTTTTTAAGACATCCTCCTAGGATCTGTCGAAGTGCATAAAGGGAACAGAAAAAAGAGTCAAAGTCTCAGAAGTTTCCCTCACCTCAAAAGACGCACTATAACTAGCTATGAGTACTTGTCTGAGCAAGCGATGTGGCCTCTGCAACAAAAAGATATGGAGTCTTCTCAAGAAAGATAAGCAGAATGCTTTATCAACTCAAAATGACTAGTTGGTGACAAGCAATTAATGCTCGCATTTAATGCCCGTCAACTACCTCCTTTTAGACGCAAGCAAGAAGACCGTTTAGAGACAACGGTTACTTCCTCAGCAAGTGTATATATAGAAGTAGATTTGAAGTGCTAAAGACAATGCAGGAACTGAATTAAAATTCAAGCATTCTCTCTAGCCTTCATTCTTTGTTTTGTAAAAGCTCTTAAACCACTTTGTGTTTCTTGAGAGAAAAAGACTTAGCTTTTAATCTTGTATATCTGTCTGTAAGACGATAGCTCTAAAAGTCTGTGCGCCCTTTATAAAAACAAATCTAGTGATTTGTTTTAGAGCCAGAAGTGGCTTGGTAGTAAAGAATACTTGGGTTTTAGCTTGGAGAGACTAAGTGTGAAATACTACTTGGGTGAGCCAGAAGTGGCAGTGATAAATACTTGTAACTTGTGATAAGTTATTGGAACTTGGTGGTTTGCCAAGAATTGGACGTAGTCTCAAGGTGAGACGAACCAGTATAAACTCATGTGTTGTCTTTCTTTGTCTTACATCTCTTATAACTTCTTTGAACTAACTTTGGGTTGTGATTAAAACCTATTTCTTTTAAAAAGTCTTTCATCTGTTAATTTATCATCTGTCGAAACGTTTTCTCAAAACTTCTATATCTGATCAGACGCTACACTCTGTTATAAATATTTGCAAAAATTTTAATAAATCACAATTCAACCCCCCTTCTTGTGACTTTTGCCTTTACAGTTTGGTATCAGAGCTCAACCTCTAAGGGTTGAGCACCTGACCGTGTCTAGAGGAAAAGATCCAGATGGCTAGTCATGACAATCAGTTCATTCCTGAGGGAGCTTCTCTAACAAGGCCTCCAACCTTCCTTGGTGATGACTATCCCTACTGGAAAGACCACATGGAGATGTACATCAAGTCCAATCAATATCAACTATGGAACATCGTCATAAATGGAGATATTCCCATCACAAGGCCTGAAGATCAATGGACCCAAGATGACTACAACATTCTTCAACTCAACAACAAGGCCAGATATACTCTGACTTGCGCTTTAACCAGAAATGAGTACAAGAAGATACGTAGGCTGAAATCAGCCAAGGAGATATAGGATTCCCTCTGCACCAACTATGAGGGAACAGAAGATGTTCAACTTAGGAAAGCTGCCACTGTGACCAGACACTATGAGAGCTTCTCCATGAAAGAGGGAGAAAGTGTCAACCACATATTTGGAAGACTTCAGGTCCTTCCCTCAGACCTGGAATCTCTTGGACACACATATACTAAAGCTCAGATTAATCTGAAAGTGCTTGATAGTATGCCCAAGGTGTGGGAACCAAAGACCACAACTATCCAAGAAGCAAGGAACATGAGAACCTTGTCTTGGGATGAGCTGTTAGGAGTCCTCAGAGTACATGAAGTACATCTGCAGAACCGTGATCAATTACCTACAAACAAAACTAATAATTTCGCTGCTCTTAAAGTTGGTGAAACCAGCACCATCAAAGAAGAAAAGAAAAGAGCCCCCAAGGCCCTGAAGGTTCAAACAGAAGAATAAGATGAAAGCTCTGTCGAATCTACAGATGATGAAGTCGCTCTCATGGCAAGAAAATTCAAGCAGATGCTGAAAAAGAAAAACTAGTTCAGACAGTCCTCCAGAAAGAAAGATTCCAGATTCAAGAAGAAAGATAAGGAGGATAGTCAAGAGATCATCTGCTTCGAGTGCAGAAAGCCTAGACACATGAAATATGAATGTCCAAGGCTAAAGAAAAAGAAGTCCTACGGTGGTAAGAAAAAGAAGAAAAGTCTGATGGCCACATGGGACGATTCAGACAGTGAGCAAAGCAGCAGCTCAGACGATGAACAAGCAAATGTATGTCTAATGGCAGAGACAGAAGAAAAAGTTGAGGTAAAAAGTTGTTCTGAATCTGAAAGCTCATCTGGTTCTTTATCAGACGATGAAGAAGAGGTGCCTTATGACGTTTTACTTCAGAACTGTCATATGATCTCTCGGCAATGTAAAAAATTTAAACAAAAACTCAAACAATCTTTTTCTGAAATAGAATTGCTGAAGAAATCAAATGCAGAACTAGAAGAGAAAGTCAAGACTCTGGAAGAGAGCCTAAGTCAAACCAACACCCCTAGTCAAACAGACGATTCATTCATAGTTGAAAAAAGGGAAGAAGTAGCCTATTTAACTAAGGACTTTGGGAAGTTTCTAGAGAGTTCTAACACTCTCACTATGCTTTTAAAATGTTATCAACATCCCCATGATAAATCTGGTTTAGGCTTAGAAAAAGATGCATTTGCTTCTACTCAGTCTGATCTAGACAAATGTGACTTCTGTGGAAAATCTGGGCACTCCAAGTTCAGATGCATACATAAGAAGAAGCAAATGTCTAAAGGCACTAATGTTGTTGGACCCAAAAAGATTTGGGTACCAAAGTCTCAGATTATTCCTATTTCAGATATCCTTGGTAGGAAAAGGCAAGGGTTTGAACTAGTACCTGGACAGTGGTTGCTCACGACACATGACAGGAGAAAGGTCTATGTTCCTAGACCTAAAGCCAGTTGATGGCAGAGCAATTACCTTTGGAGGCATGGGAAAATGACGCATTTCAGGAGTAGGTAAAATTGGTATGTCTTCCCTAACCTCCATAGACAACGTCCTATATGTTGAAGGTCTGAAGTATAACCTACTGAGCATAAGCCAATTGTGTGACAATGGTTATAAAGTCTCCTTCAACAAGGACAGATGCATAGTCAAAACAGATGATGGTAAGTCTGTCTTTTTCGCCAGACGTCACAATAATCTGTATGAAATTGATCTTATAGATCTAAGCAAGCAGAAGTTAACGTGTCTGCTATCCAGAGAAGATGAAAGATGGATTTGGCATAAAAGGCTTGGGCATGTGAATCTGAAACACATTTCAAAAATCTCAAAAAAGGGTTTAGTAAGAGGATTGCCCGAGATTTCTTAGAAAACTCATCTTCTCTATGAAGCATGTCAAAAGGGGAAACAAATTGAAACTTTTTTTAAATCTAAAAATGTTGTTTCCACCTCCAGACCATTGCAACTCTTGCATATGGATTTATTTCGTCCTACTAGAACGTTGAGTCTGGGCACAAAGAAATATGGCTTAGTTATTGTTGATGACTATTCAAGATATACATGGGTATACTTCCTAGGCCATAAACTTGAGTCTTTCAAAGTCTTTGAAATATTCTGGAAACGTATTCAAAATGAAAAAGGTTTTTGCATTTCTAGCATCAGAAGTGATCATGGAACAGAGTTTGAAAATGCTAAGTTCATATCTTTTTGCGAAAAGAATAGGATTTTTCACAACTTCTATTCACAGAGAACACCTCAGCAAAATGGGGTAGTTGAAAGGAAAAACCGAACTCTGCAAGAGATTGCAAGAACCATGCTCTGTGAGAACTCTCTTGCTAAACACTTCTGGGCAGAAGCTGTAAACACTGCTTGTTATGTTCAAAATAGAGTATTGATTAGACCTATGATTGAAAAGACTCCTTATGAACTATGAAGAGGAAGAAGACCCAACATTGCTTACTTTCATCTCTTCGGATGTGAGTATTTTATCTTAAACACCAAAGATCAATTGGGAAAATTTGATTCTAAGGTGGCTAAAGGAGTCTTTCTAGGATATTCTGATACATCTAAAGCTTACAGAATTTTCAATACAAGAACCTTAGTTGTAGAAGAATCTATCCATGTTAAGTTCAATGATGGACAAACGTCTGATAGGGGACTATCAGATCTTGAGGATGATTTGGCAAATATGCAGATAGGCCCGTCTGTAGCACCAAAGTCAGACGAAGCTCAACCTACTCAAGAAATTCTTCCTCAGATTGTAGGAACGTCTGACTCTCAACAATAGACTAAAGACAGGAAATTCGTAACCTATCATCCACAAGAACAATAGACAAAGCACTAACAAACGATGACTAGATCATAGCCATGGAAGAAGAATTGAACTAGTTTTGTAGAAATAACATCTAGACCCTAGTTCCCAGACCAAAGAACAAAAGCATCATTGGAACAAGATGGGTCTTCATAAACAAACTAAATGAACAAGGAAAGGTGGTAAGAAACAAAGCTAGATTAGTAGCTCAAGGCTATAATCAGTAGGAAGGTATAGACTATACATAAACCTTTGCTCCTGTAGCTAAACTAGAAGCTATTAGAATCATGCTTGCTTTTGCTGCTCATAAAAACATTAAGCTTTTTCAAATGGATGTCAAGAGTACCTTCTTAAATGGTTTTATTGAAGAAGAGGTTTATGTTAAACAACCTCCTTGTTTTGAAGATTCCACTTTGACAGAACATGTTTTCAAACTCAAAAAGGCTATGTATGGTCTGAAACAAGCACCTCGTGTTTGGTATGACAGATTGAGCTATTTTCTCTTAGAAAATGGATTTATGAGAGGAAAAGTAGACACTACTCTTTTCAGAAAAAAAAGTAGAGCAAGATTTCATTATAGTTCAAATTTATGTAGATGATATTATCTTTGGAGCTACTAATGAATTTTTATGCAAGGATTTCTCTGATTTGATGAAAAGTGAGTTTGAAATGAGTATGATGGGAGAACTTAAGTTCTTCTTAGGACTTCAGATCAAACAAGATGCTAAAGGGATTTATATTCATCAACAGAAATGTACAAGGGAGCTTCTTAAGAAGTTCAAAATGGAAGACACTAAACCAATGAAAACACCTATGCATGCTTCCAGCCCTTTGAGTAAAGACGAATCAGGTAAACCAGTAGATTAGACGATCTACAGAGGTATGATTAGCACACTTCTTTATCTTACAGCCAGTAGACCTGATATTATGCATAACATCTGTCTATGTGCTAGATTTCAGTCAGATCCTAGAGAGTCTCATCTTAAAGCTGTTAAAAGGATCTTACGTTATCTAGTTGGTACCACTAACCTTAGTCTGTTCTATAAGAGAAATCAAGATTTCAGGTTAATTGGATACTGCGACGCAGATTATGCAGGAGA
Organism: Pueraria montana var. lobata; assembly: GCA_026413185.1. NCBI lineage: Eukaryota > Viridiplantae > Streptophyta > Magnoliopsida > Fabales > Fabaceae > Pueraria > Pueraria montana. The sequence continues at coordinate 35,252,993 of CM048652.1, forward strand.
CAGAGTTGAACGAAAAAGTACTAGTGGAGGTTGCCACTTTATAGGATCATGTCTCATCTCATGGGCAAGCAAGAAACAGAACTCTATTGCCTTATCTATTACAAAAGTAGAATATGTGTTTGCTGCAAGTTGCTGCTCACAACTGCTATGGGTAAAATATCAATTAGAAGATTACTCTAGTTATGAAAATAATATACCTATATATTGTGACAATACTAGTGCAATCAATTTATCTAAAAATCCCATATAACATTCTAAGGCAAACCATATTGAAATCAAATATCATTTCATTCGTGATTATGTTCAAAAAGGTCTTTTGATATTAAGTTTGTAGATACAAATCACCAATGGGCTGATATCTTTACAAAACCTTTGTTTGAAGATCGTTTCGTCTGTATAAGGAATCATCTACATATGCATATGCTTTCAGATTAAACATTTGCATTCCATCATATGATACCCTTCGTCCTATTTTCTCTTCATTAATCTGTTGGAACTAATGTGTGTTCAAGTATACAGACGTTAAGGTGCCAACGTTCTCAACGGTTATAAGTCTTTTCATTTTTCTCTCAAAAAGTCCGCCGCCTTTTTTGCCATGATGAGACAATTTTTTTTATTAAAAAAAAGGTTTTTAATGATATTAACACCGCTTCTTTTATGACTTTCCCTCTCCTTTCTCATCTCTGGTATAAAATGATGAAGTGCCTATAGAAGAAGGTTCTTTTGATCTTTCTCATCTCTCTGAAAAACTCTGAGTTTCTCAAAGATTTCAAAGATCAAAACTTTCTCATCTTTTCTTTCTAAAAATCTAAAATCTTTCTGAGAATAATGGCACCAAGGAAGCAAATCGCATCTTCTGCTACTCCACTCATCCGCAAAGTGGACGACATAGTTGCAACTTTTCCAGAGGAGATTTTCATTCTTGGAAAGTGGGCGAGTCTGAGTGAACTTGCAAAGGAGGGCTTTGACGTTCAGGAAATATTCATCAGGGCTGGGTGGACCAACTTTGTTGGTAAACACAGTGTCTGGTACTATGGTCCCTATGCCCTCTTCTGGGGAACAGCGAAGATGGAAGATGACCAATGCATCAGAGGGAAGATTGGTCAAACAGAAATGGAGATCAGCCCTGCAACCATAGCTAAGGCTATTGGTTGTGCTGAAAAGGGTTTGGTCTTTGACAAAGATTGGAAGATGACCATCACCCAAGAAATGGTGGACAAGCTTCTCTATGACGAGGTAAGGCCTACAGACGATGACCCCAAGAAGAAAGCTGCAGCATTGAAGAGCTTTCTTAGGTCTGCCAACATGACTCATGTGTGCAGACTCCTTCACAACATGTTGTTCAACATTATGCTTCCAAGGACAGGGTCAAGGGACCACGTGAGTGAAAGGGACAGATTCTGCATCTACAACATTGTTATAGGAGAGAAGATCAACCTTCCAGATCTGATCTTCTATCATCTGGAGCAGGCTTTCAAGGACATATTCTCCACAAAGAAGCAAAAGAATCCCATCCCTTACTGCATGTTGTTCACTTAACTCATGAGGGATGCTGGTGTTAATCTGTCTGAGTTCGAAGCATCTGGAGGAGTTACCCAGGTGACAGGAACAACTTTTGTGAGAATGGGAATAGCTCACAAGTTTCCTAAATGGGTAAAGAAGCAAGGCACCAAAGTGAAGAAGGAACCTATGGAAGAATCAACAGATGAACCTGCATCTGTTACAAAGGAACAGACACTACCTAACCCAAACCCCCACAGACGAAACCAACCACCAGACGCACCCAACCTCCCTCTGACCAACCCAAAAAGCCAAAATAACCATCCTCAGATCCTCTATTATCTTTAAAGAGAAAGGCTTCAGACACTCCATCTAAACCAATTCTTGAACCACCTTTCAAAAAGCCCTTCACCAGAGCTACAAAAATCCGTATCATCACCAAAGCCAAACTAAGCACCTCACCTGAACCATCACAAACAGCACCTCAAATCGAAACTCAACTTGCCCCCTCCCAGACTTAAGAATCAGATGTTGAGATTCATGATGCACCTACCCCTGAGCCCCAAATCTCCCCTTCACCCAAACCTCACACCTATCCCAAACCCAAGCCTTTACCTAAACCTAAAGCCTCATCTTTTCCTCCTCCAGCCGATAAGAAGGAAGCAGCAACCATAAGAAAAGCTCAAGAGCTTTCAAGGAAAGAAGCTGCCAAAAAGGCTAAGTTGGACAAAAGCCTTGAAGTAAAAGAACATATTGAGTTGGAGCAATCTGTAGTAGAGTCCGTGAATACTCTATCAGCTGAAGAGCTAAAAAGGAAGGCAGATGAAGAAGCTTCAATCCTTGCAGACAAAACTAAGGAAGACGATGACATGGCATAAGTTATTCTTGAGTCTATTAAGACTCTTTCTGAGGAAGAACAAAATAAAGCAGCCATGGAGGATTTAAGGCATATTGAATCTGCCCTAGTTCAAACAACTGAAATTGCATCTGCAGAAGAGGCCAACAAACAACTGACGCTTCAGACGCTCACTGTTGATGACGATGTAGATGAAGCTGAAATCAAAGAGCTAAACAAAGCCCTTCTACAATCTGCACTAGAAGCAAGTACACAAGGTCTAGATATTGGAGAAGATCTTGTAGAGACTGATTATTCTGGCCCACGTGCCATCTACAGACTTGTCACTGAAGAAGATGAACGATGAGTAAATGAGCACTTAGCATAATCAGATGAGATCGTGCCTCAAGGCAGATGATCATCTATGGTGGCTCATCATCTGAACCCTCCTCTGCACCTCAAACTCAGACAACTGAAGAGTTACAGACTTTAACTGAAGACAAGCTGTTCAAAAGCAGGAGCTATGCTGCAAAGGCCATTCTCTCGCTGGGGTACATTTATGGAAGTCTGGCCCTAGACCTTGCTCTAAAGTACAGAGGCTATGATTGGATTATCAAACGTAGCCCCAACATCCCTCTTCCTCCAATATAACCACCATCAGACCTCGATGTCAATGTTCGTTACTATCGTGGGTGGAAGCGTCCTAGAGTCAATGAATTGGAATGCTGCAATAGGGAATGGAGATGAAAGGGGATCTGCACAGATGAGGATCAAGCCTTCCTACTTGATTCCATCAACTTCATCGAGTTGTGGAAAAAGGGTGTCCCTGGAATCAATCCTTTCAATCTTCCCAACTACGAAGTCCTACTAGAGAAGGAACTGCCTGCACTCTCATGCTATCAGGAGGAGCCTCAATTCAGAATCTTCCCTCCTCTGCAGACGATGGCTCCAAACCCTAACTCTCTCATCTTTGAGCATAATCCTCGTGGCAGATGCATTTATCATCGTGAGGCCTTCGTTTGGAGAAGACTCTCAGTGCTCACAGACGAGGTTCCCTTCTATGAGCCTGTTAATATGCAACAAATGATGGGTCTGCTTGCATACCTCAACGTGATTCTTCCCTTGAATCATGCTGGGGCAGGTCGCTCTGTCTACTCTGAAGATATCAATTTGGATGACCCTGAAACAAGTCCAACCTTCAGTCTTTAGGAATCCTCAGACTACTCTACAGAGCTAAGGATGAAGCTGCAGACGTATAAGGAAGAAATCAAAAAGAGGCAGAACTCTTTAAGACAGATTCAGCGTTGAGCACAGACGATGCCTAACTTCCTAGGAACACAGTTTCGCTGTATGGCCTCCTCTTTGACCCAATTCAAGCTTGCTATGGATAAGGTTATTCCCATTCTTCCCATCTTGAATTATAAGGGTAAAGAGAAAGTTGAAGAAGATGATGACTCTCCTTAGAAGAATATTCGAGTACGCAGAGGCAGGCCCTTCAGATGGGAGATTTGAGCCATCTATAAGAAGCCTGATGCTGCAAGAACATCTGAAGATCTACAGACTATTAGATGCCTCAGGAAGTTTGATGCTTTCTGCTCCGGTCTCGAACCTAAGGACAAGCCTCTTGCAGATGGGTACCACTTGAAGATAGGCAAATGCTACCAGTGCATTAGACATCAAGGCTTTATCTCTACATCTAATGCCTACGAGCTCATGCCATGGAAGACCAAGTTCCACTATCAATCTGACAAGGACTTTTCCTTCATTGTGGAACTTCCTTTTTCAACTTTCTTCTATGATAAGCTTATTATGGGTATTGTGGAAGACTCAGATGAGGATATTGAACCATTCAGACCCTCCATCTTAGAAGAACAAGTTCATGATCTATATGTTGAATTGTGGGCAACTCGAAAAGCCCTGCGTCAAGCTCTGGAGGCTGAGCTAAAGAAATGGATCAACATCAATGCTTTCTTCAATGCACATCACCGCAGACGCACTCCCACTCCACCAGGGTCCCCTATGGTACTTTCCTTAGATTTTGACACCGACTATTCTACCTCTGATGGTCCCATTCCTGGGGAACCGGGTTTTGCTGATCGCCATGCAAAAGGGGGAGAAGGGACGAGTAAAAAAAATGAAGATAAAGCTCTGAGGGGGAGCTATATCTGAGGGGGAGTATAATCAAAGGAAAAGTATTTTCTCCTTTTTTTTTCTTTCATCTATAAAAACACATCATCTTGATGTGAAAATTATTTCAATAAAATGAGTTGTTTGATTGCTCATCAAACCTGAGTCCTTTTTTTCTCTCTGTTTTAAAAATTTTTCATTTATAGATAATTGTTTTGTAGCATTCATTTTTTTTTTTACAATATTTGCTTGGCATCATCAAAAAGGGGGAGATTGTTGAGTCATAAGACAAATCAGGACCCTCAATAATTTTGATTTAATGCAAAACAAATATTAAGTAAAATGACTGCGTCTTATAAATGCTAACAGATAAAACGTTGTATCTGCATCTGTAGAATATAGATGATACGTAAACAGACGCTTAAGTCTAAAGAAGCATTTAAAGACATAGTAAATGCACTATCATCTTGAAGTCTGTTTTGCAGAGATTTTTTTAAGACATCCTCCTAGGATTTGTCGAAGTGCATAAAGGGAATAGAGAAAAGAGTCAAAGTCTCAGAAGTTTCCCTCGCCTCAAAAGACGCGCTATAACTAGCTATGAGTACTTGTCTGAGCAAGTGATGTGACCTCTGCAAAAGAAAGATATGGAGTCTTCTCAAGAAAGATAAGCAAAATGCTTTATCAGCTCAAAATGACTAGTTGGTGACAAGCAATTAATGCTCGCATTAAATGCTCGTCAACTACCTCTTTTCAGACGCAAGCAAGAAGACTGTTTAGATACAATGGTTACTTCCTCAACAAATGCATATATAATAGTAGATTTGAAGTGCTAAACACGACGCAGGAACTGAATTAAAATTCAAGCATTCTCTCTAGCCTTCATTCTTTATTTTGTAAAAGCTCTCAAACCACTTTGTGTATCCTGAGAGAAAAAGACTTAGCTTTTAATCTTGTATATCCGTCTGTAAGACGATAACTCTAAAAGTCTGTGCGCCCTTTATAAAAACAAATCTAGTTATTTGTTTTAGAGCCAGAAGTGGCTTGGTAATAAAGAATACTTGGGTTTTAGCTTGGAGAGGCTAAGTGTGAAATACTACTTGGGTGAGCCAGAAGTAGCAGTGATAAATACTTGTAACTTGTGATAAGTTATTGGAACTTGGTGGTTTGCCAAGAACTGGACATAGTCTCGGGGTGAGACGAACTAGTATAAACTCATGTGTTGTCTTTCTTTGTCTTACATCTCTTATAATTGCTTTGAACTGACTTTGGGTTGTGATTAAAACTTGTTTCTTTTAAAAAGGCTTTCATCTGTTACTTTATCATTTGTCCAAACCTTTTCTCAAAACTTCTATATCTGATCAGACGTTACACTCTGTTTATAAATATTTGCAACAAGTTTTATAAATCACAATTCAACCCCCCTTCTTGTGACTTTTGCCTTTACATAAAGAAATATCAGAGTTAAGAGATATGATCCAACACCTCGTATATATATAAAAAAACAACCATAAACAAGTACATGAGTGTAATAGAAACAAACAAATCAAAATTCCTCTTTCTCCCCCTTTTGACATCATCAAAGACGGGTTTGAATGTGGAATGATGATGGACATCATTGTTACTCAAGGCTATTGAGGTGGATCTTCAGGTGGTGGTGGTGGTTGTTTAGGGTGTGGTTGTGGTGGCTGTGGTTAATGAAAAATAGGAGCAGGTAGAGGTGCAGGTGGCAGCAACTGAGTAAGAATAGTCATTATTGGACTTAAGGAATTTGAAAGTTGTGCCAAAAAGATTGAACTCATGTGAGTAAGTTATCCTGATACTTGTTGAGCAACCTGTTATTGATGTTGTTGAAGATGAGTATGAATGGATGCATCAATCCTAGCTTGGACTTGTTCAATAGTTTAACTAGGTGTAGGTGGTGCAACATTGAAAGGAGTTGCTTGAATAGGAGACTTAGTGGACGCTGAGACAAGTGGTGTTGAATGAGAGGAAACCACCAATTGTGACTCAGATATAGCTTGAGCTTCTACCATTACATTGGACACTTCTACTGCCTTAACAACTTCTAATTCCTTTGCAGCAGCTTTAGCTTTGGCACGCCTGATAAGCTCATCATTGGGTTGTTGTGCTAGTGCAACTTTCTCCTTTTCTTGATTCTCTTTAGCTATCTTTACAGCTTTGGTCGCTGCCTTCTTTCTCCTTAAAGCTCCTAGTTTGGCTTTCTTTACTGCCTCTACATCAGCAAGTGCATCTTGTTCAACAGCTTCATCCTCCTTCACGAGAGCTTCTAGGTTGGCCAAAACAAAGTTGTGTACCTTTGTGGCAACTGGATTGTGTTCCACATTGTAGAGAGTGGAAACAAGTGTGCAATGACAGTCATCAAGAAGGTCTCAGGGCCAACAATAACATCTTCATCGCATCTAATAGGACAAACAGTGGTGCCATCAAAATGATACCAATGACATTCACTCAGTTCACCTCTACCAATAGTCTGACAATCTTCATCATCCTTCTTCTTAAAGTTTGAGCATTCAGCTCCACGTCTGTTATCCCAGAGGTGTTGTTGCCAAAATTGGTGTGCTTCATGTTCATCAAACTCTCTGGTCAGACAATCCCTTCTCCAAGTATCCATTCCCATGTTGGGAAAAATCTGGAATTAAACTTTTGCAGGTTAGGGAAGAGTTTAAGAGTTGGGTTTAGGGATCTTCTTCCTGTTGTCATCTATGATGGGCAACCGATTGCAAATCCTGTTAGGATAATGCTTGAATTTAGTGGTTTCTCTAATAGAGGGTGACATTGCCTCTTGCACTCATTGCTTCACAACTCCAGCTAGAGCTAATGGTTGCCCATGTGGAAAGAATCCTTCCTCTTGAGAATATAGAGGCCTGAATCACAAAATGGGAGGACTTATCAACATCTTCTTCTCTTGGGGATTGGACAGTTCTTCTAAACTCGTCAGTAATGCTTGTTCAAGTATATCTGTGTCATCCTCAGACTCTTCTGCTTCTGGTTAATTCTTTGTTGGCTTCTTCTTCTTGCCTTTCCCTTTTGTTTTAGCAACCTTAGACACTACTCTTGCATAAATGCTTTCATCTATAACATATTTCATCCTCTCTACTTCTTTAGGTGTTAGGGGAATTTTATGTTAAATAATCCCTGGATGTTAAGTCCAAAGGAGTCTCGCACCAAGACTATTACCCTTGTCATCTTTTGGTTCCAGTTTCCTCACCCATTGCACATCAAGGCTTTTGATGTCATCTTCTAGTAACTTCATAAACTTCTTAGAGGGTTCATGTACATAGTCAGATGTCTTCTTAGAAGGTGGACGAACAATCTAGATTGGTGGATAGAAGGGCTTCTATTGAGCTCTTGGTACAATATCCTCCTCAAAGGATATATTTGAGGCATGCTCTTCTGAAATAGAAGAGGAAACTTCCTCCATTTTTGTATAATACTTGCCAAGTCTTCTTCCACTTGTTCTAGATTGACTGAAGGTGGACGGTGTGGGGTGCAAGTTAAGGATGGAACAAAGCTGGGATCATCCCATTTACATCATTGCTAAAAAGGTCTAGGTTTGTCATTTAAGGCAAAAGGGAGTGAAAAGAACTTTGAACTTGGATGGGTTCAAATCCTTCTTCACCGGGAAGTTTAATGTTAGGCTTGTGTTTAGGCTTAAGGGTAAGGTAGTATTTTGGTAACTTGGATAGGGTGGGTGGTCCTCTAATAACATTACCCTCAGAGTCCAGGATTTCATTCCCTTCCTTATTGAACAATGGTTTTCCATGAGCGATGATTTGATAGTTATCTAGGAAAGGGTATTTTGGTTGGGTAGGTTGGGCTTGGCTTGTGGATGGTTTGTCTTGTGGTTGGGTGGAAGGCTTAGGTTCAGTTTGATTAAGTGTTGGGTCTTTTGGAGTGGTTTCTGTTTGGGCTTGGATGATAGGTTTAGGCTTAGGGTTGGATTTAGAGTGAGGGGTAGAAGATGAAGGTTTAGGTTAAGATGGTTTGGTACTTAATAGTTTGGTTGGTTCCTTGGGTGGTGATGGAGGTGTCCAATCATCCTTAAGACCTTCAATAATGGCTCTCCGTGCAGGTCTTTCTCTTTGAGCAACATGCTTAATCCTACTTGTAATAACAATAGGATTAGAGGCATGTGTTTCTTCTGCCTTCTGCTTCTTGGTGACAACAACATCTTCTACTTTCTCTTCTCTTCTTTTTTTCCTCTGTATAAGAGGCATATCATCATCATCGGTAGATGATGATAGGTCTTGTTTTGAGCTCTTCTTCCTTTTTCTTCTTTCTCTACTTTTCTTCATCTTCAGCCAACTTCCTTTTCTTTTCCTCATTCATTTTCTTTAGGGCTTCAGCCTTATGCTTTGTTTGGTTCTCCCCCTATCTCACTGGACCCTTGGTTCTGGTCTTAGTGGGAACATACTTGGACTGTGCAGCATACATCATTTTTCTTCTTGGTCCTTCTCTCTTCACCAGTAGCTTCCTCCTTAGAGTTTGAGTTTGACTCAGCGAACTCAAACTCCTCAAGCTCCACATCTTTCCTGGTACTTCTTCTTATTTGTTAATCTTTTATGATCTTGTCAATTTTGTGGTTGATCTTCATTATGTTGAGTGGCTCAAATGCAACTCATACTTGGGCTTTAGACGCTTCTTCATTTCCCTTCTAATAGCATCCAAGTCCAATGGCTCTACTTGTCTTTCACATAGGTCAAAGCCAAGTTGCATCTACTTGATATTATGATCACCAAACTCTTGTTGGACGACCGCAAATCTTCCTTTGTTCATAATCTCATGCTTGAGGGAGGTGTCAATCCTGTGCATGAATCTGTAGTACACCTTCTGATCCCAGAACATCATGTTCAGAAGAGCTACATAGTTAATGTCATCAGACTTTCCAAGAACTTTTAACTATCTCACAATGTTACTGTAGACGGTGTGACTCATATTGAATGGTATGCCTTCCATTAGGTGAAACAGGACAAACCTATGTAGATCAGAAATAAAGTCCTTGGACCCTGCCTTGTGAAGGATACTTTTGTTAAGAATTTGCTGCCAGATCTTTGCTTCTTTGCACACGACACTGTAGACTATCTTTCCATTGTTCCTTCAACATCAAATTCCATGGACCAACCTTCATAATAGCAGTTGTCAAAATGTTCACAACCTATTTAGAAGGCTATGGACGGTATGTCAATGGTAACCTCTTTTTCAATACTAACCCAATAAGGGTTCTGTCAGTAGTGAATCTTGCAATCCTCCAGAACATTCTAATAAGCTCTGGGAAGATGTATTGTCTGTTGTCAAAATAGCCGCGAATGCCAAAAAGCTCTAGTTATCTTTACAAGTTGAGACATTTCTTCTCAAGCTTTGGGATGTCAAAGAAGTACTCCACATTGATCTTAGCAGAGTCAACATCCTCTCTCATGATATTGTTGAGAGTGACTTCTTTAATGAGTGCTTCTACCACCATTGTTGAGAGAAAGTTTCAAGCTTTAGGGTTTTAGGGGTTTTAGGTGAGAGAAAAGAGAGGTTTGGTGTTTTTGAGATTTTTGAGAAATGGTAAAGTGTTTTCTGAAGTGTTTTTCCTTTTTATACTGAGGCAAAACTAAACGGTTTGCAAATTTTGAAAAGGGAGGGCTATAAACTCGCCATTATAGGGCGTGCTTGGTGTTTGGCTAGGTAACTATGTACGGTTTATGACAGTTTGAGTGACTCAGCAACGTACACCCACGTTTTTGCCAAAATAGAACTATTTTAATGCATACAGGATATATTCAAACTTAAACAATAAATATGTAACATATAAAAGGTAACTATGTAACTGTCCTTGAATTGGACGCTATAAGTCATATGCTATGCACATGTTGTGACTAAGTATCCTTTGGACGGTGTGTTCATTGGACGCTATAGTCAGCTTGAGCGCTACATATAGATATTAATCAGTCTTTTACAAAGTCTATGCCAAGTCTACTCCTAAGAAGAATTAGCTTGTCTTCAGTAAGAGGCTTTGTGAAAATGTCAGCAAGCTGATCTTCAGCAGATACAAATTGTAATTCCACTGTCCCTTTTTGAACATGGTCTCTTATAAAGTGATGTTTAATTTCTATGTGTTTTGCCCTTGAATGCAGTATAAGATTTTTTGAAAGATCAATTGCAGTAGTGTTATCACATAAGATAGGAATGTTACTCTCATATATATTGTAATCTTCAAGATAATGTTTGATCCATAGAATTTGGGAGCAGCAACTTGCAGCTGATATGTATATGCTTCTGCAGTGGACAGTGCAATAGTGCCTTGCTTCTTGCATATCCAAGAGACTAAGTTTCCACCAATGAAGTGACATCCTCCACTAGTGCTTTTCCTTTCAATCCTATCTCCAGCATAGTCAGCATCACAGTATCCAACTAATATGAAAGCTTTCTGCCTTTTGAAATATTGACAAAGATTAGTTGTTCCAATGAGATATCTTAAAATTCTTTTTACAACAGTTAAGTGTACTTCCCTTGGATCAGATTGGAATCTGGCACATAGATATACACTGAACATCATATCAGGTCTAGACGCTGTAAGGTATAGGAGTGATTCTATCATTCCTCTATATAGGGTGTTGTCCACCTTCTTTGATTCCTCGTCCAATCCAAGTACTGTTGTTGGATGCATAGGTGTTTTCATTGCTTTAGCATCGTCCATCTTGAATTTCTTCAAGAGCTCTTTAACATACTTGATTTGATGTATGTATATGCCTTTTTCAGTTTGCTTGATTTGCAGTCCAAGGAAGAATTTCAGTTCTCCCATCATACTCATTTCAAACTTTGTCTGCATTAACTTAGAAAAATCCTCACATAGAGTTTCATTAGTAGCACCAAATATGATGTCATCCACAAATATTTGAACAATGATAAACTAAGAGTCATAGTTTTTGCGAAACAAGGTAGTGTATACTTTTCCTCTTGAAAAATTATTTTCTATAAGAAATGAACTGAGTTTTTCATACCAAGCTCTTATGCTTATTTCAGTCCATACAATGCTTTGTTTAGTTTAAAAACATGATGAGGAAAGGTATCACTTTCAAACCCAGGGGGTTGTTCCACATAAACTTCCTCTTTTATCAAGCCATTGAGGAATGCATTTTTTTTACATCCATTTGATATAGTCTCATTGCTATAAGCAACAAAAGATAGTAAAATATGAATTGCCTTACTTCGTGCAATAGGAGCATAAGTTTCAGTATAATCTATCCCTTCCTGTTGTGAGTAACCTTTGGCTACAAGCCTGACTTTGTTTCTCACAACCTTACCTGTTTCGTCCAGCTTGTTTATGAAAACCCACTTGGCTCCAATAACTACTTTGTCTTTGGGTAGTTCAACAAGCTTCCAAACATCATTCTTCTGAAACTGATCAAGTTATTCTTGCATTGCTTTAACTCAACTTTCATCCTCTAGTGCATTGTCCACAGTCTTAGGTTCTACTTCTGATATGAGAGTTTTGTGACTTTGCTGCTGATATGAAGATTTGGTTTTGACTTCGTCACTTAGATCACCAATGATTTGGTTCTCAGGATTATGCTTCTTTATTTGTCAGTTTCTTCCAGTTCATTCTTTTTGTTCTTCTATTGGATCGTGCAAGGGAGTGTTGGACTCTTCAGTTGTGAAGTCATCATTAGACGCTTCTTTGTCTAATGTTTTCTATCCATCGTCCAACTTGAGATCTACAAATGATTCGTCCAGCTCTGATAATTCCTTATCAAGCTTAGTGTCATTGAACTTCACATGAATAACTTCTTCCACAACTAAGGTTCTAGAGTTATAAACTTTGTATGCCTTTGAAGTTTCTTAGTATCCAAGCAATATTCCATTGTCACACTTAGAATCAAACTTTCCCAGATTGTCCTTAGTGTTTAGAATGAAAGATTGACATCTAAATGGATAGAAGTAAGATACGTTGGGTTTTCGTTCCTTCCACAATTCATAAGGAGTCTTTTTCAAGATAGGACTAATGTAAACTCTGTTTTGCAAATAACAGGCAGTATTTACTGCTTCAGCTTAAAAGTATTTTTCAACATAGTTCTAGCCATTTCTTACAATGACCTATTTTTCCTCTCAACTACACCATTTTGCTGTGGTGTTCTTGGTGTTGGTGTTGAGAAGTTATGAAGAATTCCATTTTCTTCACATAACCTTTGAAAACTCTTGTTTTCAAACTCTCCTTTGTGATCACTTCTGATTGAAATAATACATACCCCTTTTTCATTTTGAACTCTTTTACAGAAGTTATAGAAGACCTTGAAAGACTAATCTTTGTGGGTCAAGAACATAACCCATGTCCATCTTGAATAGTTGTCCGCTACAACTAATCCATAGCTTTTACCACTTACTGCGGCTGTTCTAGTAGGTCCAAACAAATCAATATGTAACAATTCAATAGGTCTAGAAGTGGAAATAATGTTTTTGCTTTGGAAAGAACTTCTTTACTCATTTCCTTTTCTGACAAGCTTCACAAAGAAGATCATCCTTGTATGACATACTTGAAAGGCCTCTCACGAGGTTGTGCTTGTTAAGCTTTGAGATTAATCTCAAGCTAGAAGTTTTTTATGCCATACCTAGTGATTTTCTTTGATTAAAACTAGACATGATACATTTTGATTTGATAACTCACCAAGTTTAATCTTATATAGATTACCTTGCCTCTTAGCAGTAAAGAGTAAGGATCCGTCATAATTCTTGACTATGCATTCACCTTTGTTAAAGGTAACATCATATCCACTGTCACATAATTGACTTATGCTAAGCATATTGTGTTTGAGACCTTTAACAAACAAAACATTTTCAATAGTGGGATAAGGTGATATACCTATCTTATCCACGTCAGCTATCATTCCTTTCTGATTCCCTCCAAAAGTGACTCTTCCACCCGTCTTGGCTTGGAGGTCTTAGAACATAGACCTTTCTCATGTCACATGTCGTGAGCACCCACTATCTAGGTACCATGACTGGAGTTTCCTTCCTGTTGTTAACCATGTCTGCAACAGGAACAATTTTATCTTTAGGTACCCAAATGGACTTGGGTCCTTTCTTGTTAGACTGAAGGGTACTGGACATTCCCTTCTTTGGCAGGTGTCTGCATTTAGACGTTATATGTCCAGGTTTGCCACAGAAATAACAAACATCCACATCCTTATCATGAATGTATTTTTTTCCCTTATATCCATGTCCTGACCTGTCATTCGGTCTTTGCAACCTTCATATTTCAGAAGCTTGTTGAGGTTGTCAGTCCCTTTGACAAAGTCAGATAGGTTCTTCTTTAAGTTTTCAATTTCCTCATGAAGCTTTATAACATCATGTGATTGACCTCTTAGAAAAGAATCTATCCCAAACTTCAAAAGCTTTTCAACTAACCTTTTGTTTTCTCCTTTCAAAGATAGAGTTTCTATTGAAAGTTTATGTTCTCTTGCTTTTGAATCATTGTATGATTTTGGGGCTTGGGAACAGTCATTCCATAGATTTCATCTATCTACTTCCAAGGCTTTATGTTCTTTTGAAAGCTTTATAAACTTTTTCTGTAAGTCCTCATTTTCATTTTTCAAATCTTTGATACTGTTTTCTAAAACTTCTTTTTCTTTTGAAAACATTTTGGTGGATTTCTTTAATACCTTATAAGCTTTTAAGAGGATAGAAGAGTTCGAAAGTAATTCATGATAAGCTTCTTGAAGAGATTTAATGTCATTAAAATCTACCTCATCATCTTCTGGTTTGGACACGTCTAATATAGTATCTGACATCAGACATATGTTAGCTTCTTCCTCATCATCATCTTCTTCTGAGGAGTCATCGTCTAGATCTTCCCAAGTAGACATGAGTCCTTTCTTGCTCTTCTTTTTGCTAAAGAACTTCTTCTTTTTGTCGTTGCTCTTCTCAAGGTCTAGGCATTCTAACTTGAAGTGTCCAGGCTTTTTGCACTCGTAGCATATGACAGGGTTCTTCTCCTTAAAGCCCTTCTTGTTCAAGTTTCTCCATTTGGATCCTCCTTTCTTTTTCCACATAGCTTAAATCTTCTTGGATATGAAGGATAACTCATCATCTTCATTAGAATCTTCATCTTTAGATTGCTCTTCTGATGACTCTTCTGCCTGCATGGCTTTGGATGATGATGATGAAGCTTCTTTGGCTTCTAGACGCTATGTGCCAACGACTTGCCTTTTCTTGTGTCACCATCTTATTGGAGTTCTAACTCATGAACTTTGAGGATTCCCACAAGTTCTTCTAGAAACATGTCATCTAGGTTCTTGGACGCTTTCAATGCTGTAACCTGTGGTCTCCATGGTCTAGGCAAGCTTCTCAGGATTTTGTCAATATGGACATAGTTATCATAATCTTTACCATAGGATCTAAGCTCATTTAGTATGGCTTGAAACCGTCCAAACATACTTTGTATATTTTCATTTTCCCCATACTAAATAATTCATATTGACGAGTAAGAAGACTGAGTTTGTTCCTTTTTACCTAGGTGGAACCCTCATACGTTAACACAAGAGTGTCCCACATCTGTTTGGCACTTTTGAAGCTATGCACCTTGGTATACTCTTGTTCAGATAGCGCACACATCATGGAGTTTCTGACTTTTGAGTTCAGCAGATATCTCTATTTTTTTCTCATTAGTCCATCTAACCCTGGGGATCTTGTTGAGGTTCTCATCATAAGGAATGTAGTCTCCATTTTCCACAACATCCCACATATCAATATGACAGGATTCAAAGAATGCTATCATTCTTTCTTTCCAATAATCATATTTTACTCCCTTGAAGAGAGGTGGGTTTATTCACAGCTTGTCCCTCATTTTCCATTAGGTTCAGGATCTTGTTTCCTCTGTACTGCAGAGTACTCAACCTAAGAGGCCAAGCTCTGATGCCAACTAAAATACAGGGAACACATTAGAATAGGGGGTTGAATAGTGTGTTAGATAAACTTTGAAATTTTTTTCGTAAATCTAGATATTCCTTAACTTAGATTTTGTACAGATCTTGCAGAACCAAAGTTACAGAGATCGACCAATAGTTCAAAATGACAGTTATAATGAAACTGAGTTTTATCTTATCAGTCCAAGGGATGTACAAGGATTTTCACAAGATGCTTTATAAAACAGAACTTGTGTGAGATTGTGCAGAAAGCAAATACAAGAGAAAGCAAAAAAGCTAAAAGCAATAGAGAAAAAACACTTTGTTTGTACTGGTTCACTCAAATTGAGCTACGTCCAGTTCTCCTTCAAAAACCTTTTGAAGGGTTCCACTAATCAAAACTTTGATTACAAACAAGCATTCTCAGTCCTGCCACTTCCAGCTTACAAGTATTCTCAAGACCACTTATGGAACACCTTTAATCTCCCCTGGGATTTAAGAACACCCAAGTATTGTTGAGGTTGCACGGTCTATAATTTTTAAATTTTCAAAAAGACCATCAGCGGAGAGAGCCCTATCCCATGGACCACGCATTACGCAAGAGTCACTAAGGGATTAGAAGTTACCTTTATAGCGTGCTTTCAAACCACATGCTTCTTTTGATCACCAAGTGTCAAAGAAATGATGCCTCTACTCAATCCATGCGAGCAATGATCGGAGCGGGGTCTTAGTGCTAGCCGATGGTAGACGCGTAGGGATTTAGAAAAAACTCATAAAGTGTTTTTTTTTCATGCGTCAGTTATGAGGTATACACCTCTTTATATTGAAACATGAGCTCTATCTTAATCCCATAAAATATCTTATCAAATCTCATTTGATCTTATCAAATCTTATTTGATTAGATACAAATCTCATCAAATCTTATTTGATTAGATATACAGATAATTATCTTATCAAATCTCATTTGATTTAGATAGTTAATTATCTAATTAATTATCTTATCATCTTGCATCTTATTTAATTAAATCTTATTTAATTAAACATGTTGATTAATTAATTAAATCACATTTTATTAATTAATCATGAACTAAATTAAATCACATTTAATTTATTCATCTGCTCCAATTAACTACTCTATGCGTGTCACCCTATAGGCTCCTACTAAACTGGCAATAACATTATCTCTATAATATTATAGACAGTGATTGGCATCTAGCAATGCATCGTTGCCACCCAGCTTATGAGATAATCAGTTATCTGATTTCAACCTTTACGATAACCATTTCCATCGTGTAGCCTTTGTCCCTTCGCCCGAATGTCTCAATTAAACACGAGGCATAAGAGTGTCATCCTCGGTAGGTCCAATAGTTTATTTCTCGATACCCAAGTAGACGTTTAATTACAAACGGACTCTGTAATGACCCATCTTCATTACAAATGTGTTATACTAAAATATTTTGTTAAATATTATCATATGAAACTACTAAGAAAATTTTTCACATTTAACACACATAATGTACATCATCATATCATAAAAGCATGAGGTCTGGCTTCACAAAACTTATATATATATATATATATATATATATATATATATATATATATATATATATATATATATATATATATATATGTATGTATATACAATACCAAAATAGTTCTCTTATAGAGGACATTCACTACAGCCTAATAATTTATGCATATGTCCTAAGCTGGTCCCCATACTATGTACATATATACGAGAACGTATCCAAAAAGAGGGATCTCATCCCATCTCCACATCTACCTCCACTTCAGTCATGAGCAGCCTGAGAACCTGTAACATCACTACCATCTGCTCTCATGCCAACCACACGATCATTGCAGTAATACAACACAAACATAAACACAAAATGCAAGGGTAAGCTTATTTATAAAAAGATCATAGATATACAAGGGTATAAGATTTACTTAAAGGAAAACCAGAATCAATCTCATATACAATTTCATTATGAAATGCTGTGCTGACTCAACTCCACGGAGATTTCTACAACTTTTAGGCGGTCCCCATAAGCCCCATCCCCTACCATGGTCCTACCTCTGACCATTCAGGGAGTCCCTTGAGCTACCTTGTGGAGGAAGTGTGGATTTAATCGAATATAGACAAGTGTGGGTATTGGCTTACCTCTGTAAGGTTTGCAAAAACCTTACATCTATAGGAATTCGCCCACTTGGCTATTCAACAGGCCCACCGTTAGCCACCACGAAAACCTTCGGCACTAGGTTGAGAGCCTACCTAGCACCCTCAACTTACATGCCTACCCATATGCAATGTCATGTAACAAGCCAAACAATTTTGATTGCCACAAGTTCCCTCTATGTTATAAATTCACCATTTTTCTCAAATTTATGCTCATGAACCCATCCAACAGTTCAATAAGCTCAAGTAAGGTATTCTCATACTCTAAATCCTTACTTACAACCCAACACTAACTTTAATAAAATATGAATTTCCTAACATAGTTCTAGAACCAAAGTCTTGGCCTATCCAACATCCTCATTCAACATTGATAAATCTAATGCACATCACTATATTTACATAAGAAAAGCATAAGTCTAAGTGACTTATGTGGAGAAAAAGAAAAACATATCATTATCTCATCAAAACATGATTATTACAAAAATAATATAAACACCTCAAAAACAACATAATTATCTTATAATTAAATATACTACCTTTATATAAACATTTTAAAATTATATAGATAAAAAGGGAAAAGTTTCAAAAGAATTTCAATTAACCAAAATTCTAGCCTGGCCGCACAACTTTCGTGCTGAGCCAGAATCCTCATGCTCGGCCACGCCAACTTTCATGTTGAGCATGAGCTCTCCTAGAAATGAAAATCGCTACTGACTCTCATGCCCAGCATCCCCAACTTTCATGCTGAGTATGAACTCTTCTGGAACTAAAAATCACTACTGACTCTCTCATGCCCCGGCATCCCCAACTTTCATGTTGAGCATGAGCTCTCCTGGAACTAAAAATCACTATTGACTCTCTCATTCCTAGCATCCCCAACTTTCATGCTGAGCATGAAAAATCATGGAACTAAAAGTTCCATTTTGACGCCCTTTAGCCCGGCAACACTAAAATTCATGCTGGGCATGAGCAAAAAGGGCTACAACTTGCGAGATTCATGACCCACAATGGTTTACCCACTCATCGTAACTTTATGCAAAGGCTCACCCAAGCTCTTAAACATCAACAAACATTAATCACATCATCAATCTAAGCATAAAACATCACCAAAGCATTCAAACAATTTAAAGCTTCCCTTACCCTACAATTATGAGATTTCCTTGAGAGGGAGTTAAAAAGAGATACTTTGTGGCTTTTGAGTGATTTTTCCTCAACTTATGTTATGGAATCAACTAGGAGAAACCTAAGCCAACATCAAAATAGGCTTGAATCAAAATTTCATCTACCAATCAAAATTTGAAGTGAAACCCATTTCATGTCTACTTGGTGGGAGAAGGAAATGAATTTAAGAGACCAAAGGAGAAGAGGAAGGGTACTTACCAACTAGAAATCAACTAGAAGTCAATTTAGTTCTTTCTTCTCTTCCTCTCTTTTTTTATCCTTTTTCAAAATTCCAAAAAAAGTAGCAAAGAGAATTATTAGTATTCAGTCAAGTTTTTTGTGGGGTGGGAGTGAGGGTGGGAAGAAGATTCATTGGGTTAGCTGGGAGAAAATGTGTCAACCAAAAAGTTGTGGTGGGTTGGGTGTTAGAAATATTGTGGTGTTTAATGAAGCACTTTTGGCAAAATGGAAATGGAATTTGTTTCACCAAAGTGGCTCCTTATGGGTTAAGGTGGTGGAATCTATATATGGTGGTTGGAAGGGGTTAGGGGAGGGGAGGAAAGTTTTAAACCTTCAATTTGGTGGAGAGATTTGAGTTTGGTGTGTGGTGGTATAAATCAACAATCTTGGTTTGATGAAAGGATTATTTGGAAGGTAGGGGAAGGAAAACAAGTGAGGTTTTAGGAGGACAAATGGTTGGGGGCGAGTGTTTGGCTTACAAGTACCCTAGGTTATTTCTCAACTCGTTTCAAAAAGGAGAAATCATTGCTAAGATGGGAAGGTTAGAGAATGGAAGATGGGTATGGAATCTTTCTTGGCAAAGAAATTTTTTTGTTTAGGAAAATGCTTTATTGGATAGCTTGTTATGTGATGTTGAACAAGGGTGTGTACAAAGAGTTGGTCCTGATTGTTGGAAGTGGTTAAAGGAGGATGCTGGAATATATACAGTATGTTTTGCATACCAAGAAATTTATGATATGAGACTTGTAAGTCTAAAATATGATTGCTTTGTTTTGTTATGGAATTTAAAAGTTCCATCCAAGATTTTATGTTTTGTATGGAGGTTACTTCTTGACAAATTGCCAACAAAACAAAACTTGCAGCGAAGAAATTTACAATTGGTAGGTGATAATATGATATGCCCTTGGTGCCAGTCATGCGATGAAACTACTTCACATATATTCTTTTCTTGTAGGGTATCAATTAAGATATGGAACAAATGTTATAGTTGGGTGGGTGTTGATTATGTTTTACCAGAGGAGCCTATTGCACACTTTTATCAACATTTTCAAGGTAACATTGTTGGTATTAATAGGGATGGATGGTACATTATTTGGTGTGCAGTGACTTGGAATATCTAGAAGTGGAGAAATGTTGTGGTATTTAGACAGAAACAGTTTGATCAGGACTCTATTTAGCAAGATATTTGTTTTTCTCTTGGTTCTGGCAAAGGCATAGTGGGTCAAAATTCGACTATACATTTGTTCAATGGGAGAGTCAACCTGGCACTTGTATCACTGATGGCATTTAATCGGAAGTTTAGTGTAATGTTGGTACTTAGTTGGTTGTGTCAAGTTTGTGGCACTGTTAATTTAAGGCTGTTGTGATATGGTTGGTGGGCAACAAATGCACCTGGTAGTAATATTCTGCATGTGTTTCCTATTCAAACTATTTGCTGGGAATTCTTCTCTTGTATCTCATCATATACAGCTCATGCTTGTATATTTTAAGATTCTGGAATTTGTGGGGGTAAGACTCACATGAGGTTGTGGTTATTGTTATTTGGGGTGGGGTTTTTTGATAAGCTTTGTAGTGCAGCTTCTTATCAATACTTTGTACAATAGCACTTCTAGTGCGTCTATGTTATTCATATATATATAGTTTATTTGCCTATCAAAAGAAAAAAAAAAAAGCTCTTGAGATTAAGGATACAAAGTCCTCTTTGAGTGAATTTCAAAAACCCTATCTCTTGAGAGGAAAAGAAAAGCTTAGAGAGGGCGAAGAAAATGGAAGAAAAATGTGAAGCTTCCCACGTTCAATTGGGATTTATTTAGAAATTTTGACTTTTCGCACCTATATTCCTCTAAGGACACCCCCTTCTCTTATTTTTTTTTCTACAACTTACGAAACTCACGTAAAAGTCTAAAAAATCTCACAATAACACTATGACACATAACAAAACATAGAACTTACGTTAATTATTATATTAATCATCATAATTTAAATTTAATTTGCTCTTACATTATTAATCATACAATTAGGAAAATCACAACGTTACAGACTCAATATCTCATATTAGTCCGTTTGAGCATAGTCATGCGTATTGTACATCTCACTCTATCAAGAG
Source organism: Pueraria montana var. lobata (assembly GCA_026413185.1). NCBI lineage: Eukaryota > Viridiplantae > Streptophyta > Magnoliopsida > Fabales > Fabaceae > Pueraria > Pueraria montana. The sequence continues at coordinate 35,274,046 of CM048652.1, forward strand.
GCCTATATACATAACTCCTATTATGTAGGAGGGACGAATCCTATCTACATCACTCACATCCCTCAACATGATTCATTGCATGCCCAAGTACTATCTTTATAATCACTCTATTACAGATGACGTTTGATAGCAGTAAAGCATACAACTCCTACATTTAGGAATTGTAGTGACTTCAAGTCGAAGGACTACTATCACCTTATGGTTGCCATGAGAAGTAGGGGTGTTCACGAATTGGATTAGATCAGTTTTGAAGAGAAAAATCATCTGATCCAATCACTTCGATTTTCTTAATTAATCATCCAATCAGTTTGATAAAAAATTTAAATCCGATCCAATTTAAATCGATTTGGATTGGATCGATTTTCGATTTTAGTCTTGTTTATATTTTTCTTTGGAGAAAGTATTAAATAAATGGTAATATATATAATAAACATAATAAAAGATAATTTAAAATATTAAATATCTTCTTTATAAGTCAATAAACAACTAATAATAGTATAATTCTTCAAATATATACTATTAAAAGTAAATTTATATAACTTAATAATTATACTTATGTACCTTTAATCAAATAGTTACTAAAAAAATATACTAAAAAAATATCTTCAATTAAATAGATGTTTCACAAATAAATATAAGTTATGTGATAATTTAATAAATATATAAGAAATAAAAATATAAACATGAGTAGTATCATAAGTTTATGAATAAAAATGTATATGTATATATAACTTCGGTTTTGATTGGATTTCAAAATCAAATCCGAAATCCGATCGAATCCATTAAAAAATTTCGATTTTTTCAAATTTTAATCCATTTGGTTTTCAGTTTATTCGATTTTCGATTTTTTGGATCGATTTTTCGATTTTGATTGGATTGGACCGGTTCATGAACACCTCTAATGAGAAGCGCTTATGACACTTACATAACTATTAGTAAGCCTTCTCATAGTGGGCCAGTCTAGTATAAATATTACTCCTAATATTTATACCTGTGTGCTAGCTTGATATCTCACATCCATGAACTGTGAGATGCGGTCATCGTGCTACTCACATAGTAGTCTTGATGCATCATCATTGGAGATGATACTTGACTACAGACACTTTAAGAATCACGTTCTATTATTCAATGAATCTCACATCATCAAATAGCCCACTTATTCTAAGGACGTTACCATAACAAATAATATAGTAACTGAAATGCCTCATATATAAATCAAAGTCGTAATACAGATTTAGTCTAAAATGGATTGGCCACTAGGGCTAACTCCAACAATCTCCCACTAGCACTAATGCCAATCAGGTATAAACTTAATATCGATCGATCTAGTGTGAGCATTATGCTTCTGCTAAGCAAGGTGCTCCATAAGTGGGTCAACAACATTCTCTAATGTTTGCTATTTGCATATCTCTCGAATGAGATGGAAATGTCTAAGTATATGGGTTCGGATCACTAGTGAGATCTAGGATCCTTAGCCTGCGCGATTACTCCATTGTTATCACAATAGAGGTCAATCGGGTCTATGATGCTAAGAACGACGCCAAGTTCGTCAATGAACTTCTTGGTCCAAACAACCTCCTCAATTATACCAAAGACAAATATATACTTAGTTTTTGTAGTAGAATCAACAACTATCCCTCGCTTGGAACTCTTCCAGCTTACAACGTTGCCTTTCAAGTAAAACACAAACCCTGACTGCGATCAAGAGTCATCCCTATTGGTTTGGAAGCAAGCATCGAAGTAACTCTTTACAACGAGCTCTTCGTCACCTCCATATGTCAAGAATAAATCCTTAGTTCTTCACAAGTACTTTAGGATATTCTTGATGGCAATTCAGTGACCTTCATCGAGATTAGATTAGTATCTGCTTGTCATGCTCAGAGCATACGAGACATCTAGTCGAGTACACATCATGGCATACATGATAGATCCTATTGCTATTGAATCTTACTGATGTGTTCCCTTTCATCTAATGTAGTAAGGTATTGTCCTTTGGACAAGTATACACCATATAACATAGGCAAGAAACCCTTTCTTGGAATCATGCATATTAAAATGCCTTAACACTTTGTCAATATATGTACTATGACTAAGGCCAAGTAGTCTCAGTGACCCATCTCTATAAATCCTGATTCCCAGAACATAGAACGCTTCGCCTAAGTTTATCATCAAGAAACAACTCCCCAACCATGTCTTAACATGTTGTAGTGTCGGAATGTCATTTTCGATGAGTAGTATGTCATCCACATACAAGACCAAAATGATTGCACTCCCACTAACCTTCTTGTAGACACAAGGCTCATCTTCATCCTTGATGAATCCAAACTGTCTCACAGTCTCATCAAAATGAAGATTCCAGCTTCTAGAAGCTTGCTTTAATCCATAAATGGATCTTTGCAACTTGCATACCTTCCCAGCTTCCTTTGGATCAATAAAACCCTAAGGCTGTGTCATGTACACATACTCGAGAAGATTTTCGTTAAGAAATGCGTTCTTGACATCCATCTGCTAGATCTCGTAATTATGGTACACAACAACAGCAAGTAGAATCTGGATGGATTTAAGCATCGCAACTGGTGAGAAAGTCTCGTCATAGTCTATACCATGAACTTGCTTGAAACCTTTCGCCACTAGTCATGCCTTAAAGATACTCACCTTACCATCCATGTCAGTCTTCTTCTTGAAGACCCACTTACACCTTATGGGTTTTACCTCTTCAGGTGGATCAACCAAGGTCCAAACTTGGTTAGTGTACATAGACTCTATCTCAGATCCCATGGCTTCAAGCCACTTCTCAAATTCAGGCCCAATAATGGCCTCCTAGTAAGTCACAGGCTCATCTTAATCCATGAGCAACACATCACCTTATTGGGTGAGCAAAAGCTCATACCTCTCAGGTTGGTGATGTGTCCAGCTTGACCTACACAGTTCTTGTGCTACTTGAACCGAGGACTCACCCACAATGCTTATCGGTGTCGGTTCTTGTTCCATTGCAGGTCCATCAGTACTCTGTGTTACTTGGATTTCTCCAAGCTCTACATTCCTCCCACTGGCTCTATTAGAGATGTATTCCTTCTCAAGGAACACTCCAATCCTAGCGACAACACTTTGTCCTCATAAGTGTTGTAGAAGTAGTATCCCTAAGTTTCCTTAGGGTATCCTACAAAGACACATTTGTACGACTTAGGTTCAAGTTTATTTGAAATCATACATTTCTCATAAACATGACAACCCCATACCTTTAGAAAAGATGTACTGGGCCCTCAGCCAGTCCATATCTCATATGGTGTCTTTTCAACTGCCTTAGACGGAACACGGTTAAGTGTGAAAGCAGCTGTAAGTAATGTATATTCCCAGAAAAAGTCATGGAGGTTTAACTGACTCATCATAGATCGTACCATGTCTAATAAGGTCTGATTCCTCCTCTCAGACACACCGTTCCATTACAGTGTTCCAGGTGGAGTGAGTTGAGATATAATCTCACACTCTCTTAGATAGTCATCAAACTTCTGGCTTAAGTATTCACCATCATGATCTGATCGTATGACTTTAATACTTTTACCCAGTTGGCTCTCCACCTCATTTTTGAACTCTTTGAACCTTTCAAAGGTCTCTAATTTGTGTTTCATAAGATACACAAATCCATATCTACTAAAATCATCAGTAATTGTGACTAAGTAAGGAAAACAGCCTCTAGCAGGCCGGTTCAGGGGTCTACATACATCACTATGTATTAGTTCCAAAAGATCACCTGCCTTCTCACCTTGACCGGCAAATGGGTCTTAGTCATCTTTCTCAACAGACAAGATTCGCATACCTCGAATGCTTCAAAATCAAACGAGTCCATCTTTATGGAGCTTGGAAATGTCTCTCTCACCTATATGGCCTAAACGGCAGTGCCAAAGGTATTTAGGGTTTAAATCATTTGGTTTGACCCTTTTCACATTTATGTTAAAAAATGGGCATATTGAGATCTAGAACATACAGTCCATCACTCATAGGTGCACTAGCATAGAAAACATCATTATATAAATAGAACAACACTTGTCCTTTATTTAAAATATGAAAGCCCTTTTTGTCCAATAAGAAACAGATATAAAGGTATTTGTGACGAAGTTTGACATGCGTAAGTAAAACTACTTACGCACGGTATAATTGTTTTAACAAGGCATTAAAGCAATAATAGCTTAGTAAATTAATTGTTGTAGTGGGGTTCGTATCCTATTTGATTTAATGTTTTGTATTTTTACCAAAATAAATGGAATTTAAACTTTAACAAGAAAAAAAAAGTAGTAAAAAAAAAGAACTGAAATCATTAATGGGTGGAGTCAAACTCGTTACGTTACTTTGCAGTTTGCATAACGCGTTTCCCTATACTTTTTCTATACGGTACTTCTTTACGATCGTGACCATTAATTGCTTTACCTTTATATCTGGTGGTCGAAAATAACTTTCACACTATGCGTAAGTTAGACTTCATCATCTTTTGTGTGGGACCGATTCAAACCACATGTCTGCTTGTTTGCTTCCCTATTTTCCAATATCTGTACATTGAGTTTACTTTTTTATTATTACTAGAATCCTGTACCCCACAGTTAGTGAAAATAGCATTTCAATATTTTCTTAATAAAAAAACCTTTAATGCAAGAGGAGAAAGAGAATATACAAAATAAAAAAATTGATAAAAAATATGGGTAAAATATGTTTTTGGTTCATGTACTTTCAGAAAAACTTAGTTTTAGTCTATGTACTTTCGAATCAACTATTTGAGTTCTCAAACTTTGAAAAATACTTGCTTTTAGTCCCTACCCTCTAATGGTGTTAATATTGTTAACAGAAATACAATTTCCAACGGCTATAAACCGCCACAAAATATATATTCCTCATGTATTTAAACTCAACATCGTTGGCGGATAAAAACCGCCACAGATTATTAAAAAAAATAGACACATAATGTGTCGTCGACATAGTTTTAAAAATGAACCGGTGATTGACCTAGTCAAGGTACTGGGTCACTAGGTTAATGGTTGAACCAGTGGGTCACTAATTGAACCGTATGACCCAGTACTATAATGTTCTAAATAATTATATATAATTTATATAGTATATATATTATAAATATTACATTTGTTAATATTATATCAATTAATATTTAATAGTTACTAGTTTAGTGGTAGAGTTTTATTATGTTTACTATAAATCCTAGTTTCAAATCATGATAGGTGTCATTTTTGTTAATATTGAATTCGATTAAATATGTTTAAATATTACATGTGGTACTGCTGGTCGTGGGTTCGAACCAAGGTGGGATACTTTTTTCTGTATTTTTACTGAAATGAGTGAAGCATGCAACACTGACCCGGAAACCCGCGGGTCATTGGTTGAACCGAAAATCCGGCCGAGTCACACCAGGTTTCACCGGTTCATAACAGGCTGATGACAAGTTCGATCTGATAACTGGACCAAACTGATTGACTCACCGATTCCCGGTTGGACCAGTCCGACCGGCCAATTCGGTCCAGTTTTTAAAACTATGGTCATCGATAATGGAAGAGACGAACTTCTTTGAGTTTGAGTCTATTTTTTAATAATCTTTGTAGCGATTTTTAGCCGGCAATGATGTTGAGTTTAAATACATGAGAAATGTGTATTTTGTGGCAGTTTATAATCATCGAAACCTATAATACCATTAGAGGAGAGTGACTAAAAACAAGTGTTTTTCAAAGTTTGAGTATTAAAATGGTTGATTAAAAAATACAGGGACTAAAATCAAGTTTTTTTTATAAAAAATATATAGAATAAAAACATATTTTATCCAAAAAAAATATTATAGTGACATGTGTCTAGAAGTTGGACACATTTTTATATAACTAGAATGTGTCTAGAAGTTGAACAGATTTTTATATAACTAGAATGTGTCTAGAAGTTGAACAGATTTTTATATAACTAGAATAGTCTCCCGTGTAAAAGTACAGCCAACAATTCAAATTGAACGAAAAAAAAAAGAGTGCATAAGAGAAAATGGATACCATTGTGACACATGACATGTAACCGGCAGATTTTATAAAATTATTGATTATTATATCATTATACATTACAGATTATAAAAATTTGTAAGTTCAGTTCTCGACTGTTACGGTGAGACACAATTGCTTTTTCTATAATTATTGTAAATTTGTGGAAGTTTCCACGAATTTGCTTCCTTAAACTGGGGAAAGGATCATCTCCGGTGACATTTTCACTGGATGAGATCTGACCCTTAATTTTTTTTTTAATAAAATACAATTTTTTATTATAAAGTAAAGGTTTTATAAAATTAAGGATTAACTAAGTTTTTAGTCTCTAAATTTTTTTAAAATTCGAATTTTAGTTCATAAACTTTAGTTTGACTGGTCAAGATCCTTAAATTTTGGGTAAAATATATTTTTAGTCTCTGTACTTTAAAAAAAACTTGATTTTAGTTTCTATACTTTTGAATCAACCATTTTAGTTCTTGCACTTTTCAGAAAAACTTGGTTTTAGTCCCTCTCCTCTAATGGTGTTAATACTGTTAGCGGAAATATAGTTTTCGGTGGCTATAAACTGCCACAAAATACATATTCCTCATGTATTTAAACTCAATATCATTGACAACTAAAAACCGCCACAAATTATTAAAAAAAATAGACTCAAACTCAACGAGAAACTTGTTTCTTCCATTACCGATAACACATTATGTGTCTATTTTTTTTAATAATCTATGATATTGAGTTTAAATACATGAGGAATGTGTATTTTGTGGCAATTTACAGTCACTGGAAACTGTATTTCCGTTAACAGTATTAACACGATTAAAGGAAAGGGACTAAAATCAAGTTTTTTTTTTAAAGTGCTGGGACTAAAATGGTTGATTCGAAAGTACAGGTACTAAAACCAAATTTTTGAAACTTAGTTAATCCTAAAATTAATGGTCAGATTAGTCCAGTGCATAATCTATTTTTTTTTCCAACATGAGATTGTTGTTAAAATCGAGATCCTGCTTAAGATTGGAAGAGGAGTGAAAAGTCGTAACTCGGGAATCATAAACTTGGATCGTAAGATCCTATTTTCCCCTACATAAAATATTTATATATAATGCATGTTTTTATTATTATTATTTAGTGTATTATATTATATATATTGTATTATATAGTAGTGTATTATATTATATATAATATAATATGTTTTAAATAATTTATTATATTTTTAAATAATATTATATTATTGTTATTCAATTATTCTTTTATTTATTAAATTAAATGGTTTTTACATAAAAAACAACCAAAAATTGTATGAGGAACCAAATTGGGCCCATATTGTGGCCCAAAAAAATAAACCAGCAAAGGATAAAAAAATATTGGCCCAATTCTGAATTTCCTGAAACCCTACTATCATCCCTACCATCATCTTCTTTGCTAACTAAGCGCTAGCCACCGCTATTTGGAAAAAAAGCAAGCACCCGTAAGACTAACGTGAGTGAGAGACTGAGAGAGACTTGAGTCCCAAACGTAACAACGATGAGTTGATGACCATGACCCTTCTACAGCAGTAGCAACGCGACCCAAACGCGACGGCAACGGCGACCCACTGCGGTGGTCGCAATGCGAGGTGGAGCTTTGGTGATTGCGAACGAGAGGCCCAACGACACGCGATTTTAAGGTCAGAGAAGTCGCGAATGGTATGAACTTGCTTACGAAGAAGCAAAAATGGGATTTTTTATGCCTCATTGGGGATCGACGATTCCACGAGTGAACGTGAAAGATCGCGATCCCGCGACGATCCCACACAGCAGCGATCTCAGTAGCGAGTTGGCACGGAAGACCCTTCTCAGCACGTAGGATCGTGCGATGTTACGAGTCAAATCGCGATCTTAAATCCTCTCATGATGAGAGGATCCTTTCCCCCTTAATCTGCAAGGCTCAGGGTGACGCTTCATCATACGACTAAACCCTCGGTGCAAAGCCGCATAGTAAGCAACCCCTCACGGCCGTCGGCGTCGCGACGATCTGGTCTCTCCCTCACCCCGTCGGCGCAACCCAACCCAGCTTTTTCCCTAGTTTATTTTCTCTCAAATTTATTATTATTTTAGAGTGCCTTCCTCTCTTTCACTTTGTACCTTCTTCCACGTCCCTTTTCATTCCTATTTCCCTTCAAATTTCATTTTTATTGTTTTCATAAGCTCTTTCTCGCCCACTTTTCTCTCCCGTCTCACCTCACTTTTCCCCCATCACAAGTGTAGCGGAAGCGTGAATGGACGGCAAACACCAGAGTCTTGCGTTGCAGACATATAAAGAGTTTCAAGAATGTTTTTACTTTAGTTTCAAATTTTGATTCATGTTTGTTCTGATTCTTCGTTTGTAAACTTCTCGAGCTGGCCCACAAACCGCAAGATGCAGTTTAAGTCAATAACTGAAAGCCAATAGAGGAAAATTTTGTTGGTTCCTTGCTTGCATTTTAAGTTGCCAATGTGTTCCTCTACGAAAAGGTACGATGTATTTGTCAGCTTCCGAGGAAAGGACACCCGAACCAACTTCATTAGCCATCTTCATAAAGCTCTGAAAGATAAATCAATCAGGACATTCGTAGATGACAAGCTTACCAAAGCAGAAGATGTTTGGGAAGCAATTTCCAAAGCCATCGAGGAGTCAGATGTGGCTATTGTTGTATTCTCCGAAAACTATGCTTCCTCGACATGGTGCTTGAAAGAACTGGTGAAAATACTCGAATGCAGAAAACAGCTTGGTCTGGTTGTTATACCTGTCTTTTATAAAGTGGATCCGTCACACATAAGGAAGCTGAGCGGCAGTTATGGAAAGGCATTTGCAAAGCATGAGCGGAATCTAGGGGGCAGAGACATCGAATTCAACAGACAAAATGTTTCTAGGTGGAGAGCTGCTCATCAAGAAGCAGCCAATATATCTGGATGGGACTCTCGAACATATAGGTAAGTAGTATCTGTATTGTTTCAGCTCTTTCTCCCTGTTTCCATCAACTTGATAGATTTAAATATTTCTCTTCGTCTCATTTGTTTCATTTTTATGTTAGGGACGAATCTCAAATGGTCGAGTATATTGCCAATGATATAGTGGAAAAGCTACAGCTGAGACACCCTAATGAACTAAAAGGCCTTGTCAGAACTGAAGAAAATTGTACAAATGTAGAATTATTACTAGAAACAAATCAAGTCATAGGAATTTGTGGTCAGGCTGGAATGGGTAAGTCAACTATTGCTAAATTCTTGTTTGCCAAATTCTCTTCCCGATATGATCATGTCAGCTCCATGACCAATGCAAAAAAGCATACTGTCAACAAGCTTTCCTTTGAACTATTGAAGGAGGAAGTTTCCACATCAAATGTTGTAGGATCCACATTTGATGTGAGGAGATTTGGTAGCATAAAGGTTTTCATTGTACTTGATGATATGGATAGTTTAGACCCATTGGAATACTTTTTTAGAGAGAGTGGTGACCTACATCACGAAAGTAAACTCATTATAATAACTAGAGATAGGCAATTGCTTGTTGGAAGAGTTGATTGTATATACGATGTCCAGAAATGGAAAATTACAGAATCTCTAGAGCTTTTTTGCTTAGAAGCCTTCAAGAAAAGACATCCACCAACAGATTATGAAAGTCTCTCAGAACGTGCAGTTGAATATGCTAATGGCATTCCACTAGTTGTTAAAGTTCTGGGTTCACATCTTCGTTCGAAAAGTACTGACATTTGGGAAAGCACTTTGAGTCAACTCGAGAAGTATCCTAATGAGAGATTCAGAATGTGTTAAAAGAGATCTATAATGGATTAAATGATCTAGAAAAAAATATATTTCTAGACATTGCATTTTTTCTCAAAGAGAAAAAGAAAGATCATGTCATAAGGATATTAGATGCATGTGGTTTTGAGGCAAACGTACTTGTAGAATCATATCTATATAAAAACCCATACTAGTACGTTTGACAAAGTATATCTATATAAAAACATGTCTTATGAAAGGTCAGGGTTTTTTTCCTTACCTTGTTTGCTTCAATCACTTCACGAGCTTCATTATCCTTCATGTAGCTACTATGCGGTACATATAGGTACAAGTTGAAATATTTGGGTACTTATAAAAAATTGTAGATAGCTTGAAAATGACTATAATGAGATTCAGGTGCAGTTTGGGGTATAAGTACGTATTCCTTAGGTATTAGGTCACTTTTTTCCAACCAAAAATGACAATTTCCAAGTAAATTTATGGATTTTTTTTTTCGCTTTTCTCTCACATTTTCTATGTTTACTTCTCTACTCTATCAAATCCATTTATCTTAGGAGATGCGAGTATGTTAATTTCTTTATTACAAATGTTTTTACAATAATCTATAAATATTTTATATTCTTTATTTATATTATTCAAAAATTATATTGACGTACTCATATCTTTAATTTTTTTTTATAAAAATTATAGCATTTCATACCATACCCATATTTATATAGAATCAAGATCTCCTGCAGTTCTTTCTTGAACTGCGTGAATCTTAGTTATTAATTTATATTTTTACTTAAACAGAATATTGATGGAATAATTAAAGAAAAATACATGGTGAAATATGAAATTGCGCTCCCTGCAGTTCTTTTTCTAATTGTAGGTGGTCCGTTTCCTATTCATATAACATAGGTCTATCTATTCTTCGGCAATTTATCATTTTTCTTGTCTTCTGGAACAGTATCAAACTCAGAGATGGTTGAACCTGATTCAGCTGAAGAAGGTAATTTGAGGAAAAACCATTATTTTGATGTGGATGAGAGCATCAAATCTACTCACAAGGAAACCAAAACTGGTTCTGGAACAGATTGTAAGCAGAATACCAGAGAGTCTACAAATGTGGCAAGTCAAGAGTTCTTATATGTCAACAAACTTGGCCTTCTATTTTACTAGAAGTGTAAAAAATATAAGCTTACAATTTATTTTTTATTTATATCATTCTCTCAATACAATTATTATATTGTGCAGGTCAAAAACGAAGGAAATATAGGAGCCCCAATTAAACCAGACGTAACATTGCATGAACCTGTTGAGTTACATTCAGACATAGAAAATGAGTCTAAAGGAAAGTCAAGTAAGGAACTTTATGTGTACATACCATTACTTCATAAACCATGAAACTAGCTTAAGTTTTCTTACAAAAAGGCATATTCTTTTTTACTTTTACTCCTTGGTTACACAAAAAATAATTTTACAACAGTCTCACAAACTTTATAGGTAATCTTTTATATTAATTATTTCGTATAATAATTCAAAAAAAATTGACTCACCTATTTTTAATCTTGTGAAAAGTCTCTTCACACTAACCATGTGCATGTACTTATAATCTTTCTTCATTGTTTATCTGACAGGACCTAAGTCAGCCATGGATGAGCTGGAATCAGTAGAAGACAGTGGGAGGAAAGATCATTTTTATGATGTGGAAGAGAGCATTGAATATACTTGCAAGGAAATTAAGATTGGTGCTGGAAGCAGAGAGCGTACCACAGAGTTGTACACAGAAGTTGTAAGTCAAGGTTCTTTTATTTTGATAAACTTTATCTTCCATCTTATTTAATGTGTCGAAAATTAATGCAAAATTAATACTTGCATCTTAGTGACATTTCAGTTTTCAACAATGTCATTTGTTAATATGGTGATTCGATTGTGCAGGTAAAAAACAAAGGAAATAAAATAATGCCTGTTGAACCTGATGCCTGTTTGCATGGCCTTATTATTGAGTCACAACTAAACACAGAATATTATGAGTCCGAAGACAAGCCAAGTAAGGAACTTAATCTATATATACCATTACCTAATAAAATATATACTACTATTATAGGTTTTGAAAAAAATGCAACACTCACTCAAACTTTATGTTGGTAATGTTTTCTAAGGCAAATCATACTTACACACTCAAGTTTAATGAAATTACATCTAATATCTGATTTTTTTTTCTTAATTACTTTGACCTCCCTTGATATACATAACTGCATACAAAATCGGGAGAAATTTGTGTTAACAGAAATGGTATATGATATTATGTTGTTATATAAATTAAGGGAAGTTTGTATAGGCTATTGGATCAAGAAAATCAAGGGTATTGAGTGAAATTTCGTTAAATTTAGGAGGTGAATGTAAGTTGTCCTATTCTTTGGGTCAACAATTTCCTATCTTGACAAATGGTCTCTTCACATTAAGTATGTGCATCTATCTCTTTGGTTTAGTTTCTTGTTGAATTCATTCTTTTATCTTACTTATAGTTTTTCTTCTATGATTAGTCACACAATCAAAGTTAGTAGTGATGGTTGAACTGGAATCAGCTAAAGATAATATGGGAGTAGACTATTTTTCTGGTGTCGAAGATAGGATTGAATCTTTTCTTTTATTTGGTAACTAATGGAATTAGAACCTTTGACTTCTCAGTGGAACCCTGATGTATCCAAGGAACTAGAATATACTTGCAAGGCAACAAGAAATTATTATGTAAATAACATCTCTGCACGTATATATCATTATCTAATAAATTATTCTAAAGTCAGTTTTCCTTGAAAGCTATGCATATTTTACTTTTTAAATTAGTTGCACCAAAAAAAAGTAATAATTAGAAAAGTCTCATCATCTCACGAAATTCATGCTGATGGTTGATATGATTTTGTTTATGGATTCACAAATAATAGAAAAATGTTATTTATACATTCATTAGGTATACACCTAGTGAGAGATAGGAAGAGAAGAGAGAAAAATAAATGATGTAATAGTTGATGTGATGTAATGTAAAAGAGAAATAAAGAGAAAAATAAAATGAAACAAGGTAAAAATATTATGCAAGTATATGAATATCATTGTTGCAAATAATAATTTAAAAAAATTTCCGATCCCTATTTCCCATTTTGGGAAAGGTCTTATTCTCAATAAGCATGTGTGTCTATCTTTTTTATTTACTTTTTTATTTATTTATTCTTTTGTCTTATAGTTCTTCGTTTGTGTTTTCATGATAGAAGCAAAGTTACTGATAGTTGAAGTAGAATCGCCTAAATATAATGGGAGCAAAGACCAATGTTTTGATGTGCAAGCGAGCAAAAGATCTATGCATAAGGTAACCAATACCAATGGTAGAAGAGGTCACAAGGTTTTCAACACAAAGTCTACAGAAATTGTGAGTCACTTCATTCTTTCATGGTGGCAAACCTTGTCTTCTATCTTACTTTAAAGTGTCAAAAATCCAAAAAATATAATTGTTAACAGTGAATAATTTTTTATGTCAAAATTTAAAATCATTGTTTGACTCTAATTGAATTTCTAGGACGTAGAATCAAATCCTCTAAATAGGTTTATAGAATTTAACTAAAGTAGATTAAACTTGAAAGGAAATAATGGATAGCAATAAAAGTAAAAGAAACTAAACTGAAAGTAAGTTCAAAAGGTAAGAATAAAAGAACAACCATTAAAAAAAAAAAAGAACAACCATTAAAAGTAAAGTAACTGAAAGTCAAAAATAAAATAACAAAAGCTTTATTAAACTAATAGTGGAAGTACATATACTCGACTCATGAAGTTAATAGTCATTGTTAGGCATTTATAGAATTTTGAGTAAATGAAACTCAACTCCCAGTTCTATCCAAGAGACTCTTATTTATAGAATTACATTCCTAACGGTCAACTTCCAGTTTTTGGGCATGTGACATAAAAACTCTAGATTTAACCAAATTACAACACTTGTCTCTTAACATTTTCTTCACAAGTATCCTTTAATAACTTTTGATATTTGTATAATTGCTCTCAAATTCTTCTTTCTTGAAAAGGATTGTCAGTTTTGGAATATTTTAAGTGTTGAGTCTCTTGGTGGAATTCTTCAATTGACTTTATCCAGACAAGCTAACCTTTTTTAGGTTTTCTTCATTCCTTTTTGAAGTCACCTTCTACCAACAGATGCCTCTTACCAAAAAATGTTTACTTTAGATACATTCATCTAACTTTTCTTTTCCAGCCTTTGAGTGACTCATAAAAATGTACGAGAAACTCTTGCAACATCAGAAGATGTTTTTCCTCCTAAATCGAGTTTGAAACTGCAACTGGAAGTTGTGGAATCATCCTCTGATTCTAGTGATAATACTTGTTAAGACAACTAGTGTACCGGTCGTACAAATAATAAAATGATAAAGTACGAATTGTTGTATCCACGAGAATTGTAGTTTAATAACGATACAAATAATTAATTACTCAATTGACTCAAAAATTAAGAAAGAATTGATTTTTGGTATTTTTAGGATTTAATGAAAGAATGAAGACGGGAATTATAAAGCTTTAATAATTCAATTTAATGAAGGCGTTTAGGTATTGGAATCCTCTTGGCTTTCTCCTAATGTAATATTTTCCCTTCTAAATCCCTTTTTGTTTAAATAACAAGTGAGACCCATAAAAATTTGTGATTTCCAATAAATTTTAACCAATTATGGAGAATGTGTTCAAAAGAATGTAATAGAGACTGTGTTGTTAGCATTTCTCTTATTACAATCCTAATTAAAGTAAGGACAAAAAATAGGAAACCAAGAAATAGTAGAAAATATCGCAACATTAAATGGACCAAAATCAAACCATATCATATTGATACAAGATTTACTATATTAAATAAGAAGTGATTCTTATAAAATTGTGTTTTCAAATAAATTTTGACTAATAGTAGAAAGTATGTTAAAAAAAAATGTGTTAGAAAGTATTATTAATATTTCTCATTTAACTATTGAGAAATGTTAGTACCATTCTCTAACACACTCTAATATCATTATCGACTGAAATTTATTAAAAATTACATAATTTTGTGGTCTCACATCTTATGTTAGGTTGTTGACTTTTGATTTTGTAATTTTGATCAATTTTAATCAATAATAAAGAATATATTAAAGAGTACACTCCTCTTAACTTGAACATTGAAACTTTTTTCATTTGGATAGGTGCCCAAAGAACCTTCACAGAGCACATCACTTCAAGCCTCTTCGGTTGGGGCTTCTGAGGACTTTCGTGATACTTTATCAGATGAATCGAAACAAGCTCTCGTAACACTCTATAAGGAGCCCGCATTTGATTATAGATTAGTTACTGCCAAAGGCAAAGCTCGACCTAAAGATCTCGAACAACATGTGGAGAGCTCAAACAAATCTTTATTAGATGAATCGAAGCAAGCTCTCGCAACACTCTATAAGGAGCCTGCATTTGATTATAGATTAGTTACTGCCAAAGGCAAAGCTCGACCTAAAGATCTCGAACAACAGGTGGAGAGCTCACACAAATCTTTATTAGATGAATCGAAGCAAGCTCTCGCAACACTCTATAAGGATCCCGCATTTGATTATAGATTAGTTACTGCCAAAGGCAAAGCTCGACCTAAAGATCTCGAACAACAGGTGGAGAGCTCACACAAATCTTTATTAGATGAATCGAAGCAAGCTCTCGCAACACTCTATAAGGATCCTGCATTTGATTATAGATTAGTTACTGCCAAAGGCAAAGCTCGACCTAAAGATCTTGAACAACAGGTGGAGAGCTCAAACAAATCTTCAAAAAGTTGGGTAGAAACTCAGGGTATAAAGAAATATGTTACTAAATACTCATCCTTGAACCTAGAGGATTGCCTGCAGCAGTTGGATGAAAATCCTTTTGCAATCTTTGACTTACTTTCTCATGAGCTATCCCAACCAGATGATGTTACAACCGTCCTCAATGATTTTCGAACCTTAGTGTTCTCGACTTTGTTGTTGGAGAAACTTCCAGACCAATCCTACCAGCAACAAATCGAAGAATCACAGCAGAAGCTGAACACTTATCGTCGAGAAATGACAAAAGAGCAAGAAGAAGGTTTAGACAAATTTATAGAGCTCTACAATAAAGCTGTCAACATTTCTCGAGATAAGATGTTAACTGAGGATGAACTGGCAAAAGTGGCATGGGAGAATAAAGACTTGTATAACAAACTGCAAGATTCTAAACTAAAAGTTCAACAGTTTGACACCACCATCTCAACTAGTAAGTCTGAAATTGAAAACCTCCAAGGACGACAAAGGGAAATCCAGGAAGCTATAAAGAAATATCAAGAAGAAAATGAAGCCATAGAAAAGAAGAGGTCAAAACTAGAGTTTTTATACTCAGAACAACAAGCCAAGAAGAATGAAACACTTAAATCAGTGAAGCATATCTCGACTTCCATTGTTCACACAAGGAAAAAATGGGAGGAGCTTGAAGAGAAAACATTGAGTTTGGCTTCAGCTTACGAAGACCTCAAAGAGCCATTCCGAAGAATGAAGACAAATCCCCCTTTTTAGTCTCCTTACGTTTTCTTTTGATGTAGCTAGTCATTTTTATTAGATAGGTTCCTCCATATAAATAGGTGTGGTGTATTGAAGATGATAGCTACTATTATTAGTTGCAGTGTTCTCAAGGAATCTTTTTCCATAAAACTGGTTAACAATATCTGTATTAGCAATTCACATAAAAATTTTATTAACGTGTTAGTACCATAAGAAATTTTTTTTTTCTAGTTAGTGTTATAAGGAGACTATTTTTTGACAAGAAAATGCTTTCGATAGTAGTGGTTTTTGTCGAAAATTGGTTAAGCACGTTGTGACAATGTTTTAAGTGTTATTTCATGCACTCTTCAAAAAAAAAAAAAAAAGTGTAATTTCATGCAGATACTTTGGAGAAAAGGGAGTTGAAAGGATACTCTAGCTTATTTGAAGAAGTTGTTCTAACCAAGACATTGAACAAGAGAAGCAGTTGTAGTAGTTATCAAGACATGCAATTTGTGAACAAGTGGCGTCCGTAGATTTAGGAAGTTTGTAAACCCTTAGGGTAGGAAATTTATAAATAAAGGACTCGATAGTCATATTTCAAGGTCGCAATGTATGTATTCACCTAACTTTTAATGTAATTTCTTTTCGGTTAAATGTTATTAACTACACTTTTCTCTAAACCTTTTAATCTACTTCCAATTCCCATTTATTCTCTAAACTGAATCCATTTTATTCTTGAAGCAATTTAATTTTGGGTTAACAATTTATTTTGGAAAAGAACTTCAAGACTTCAAGTTGTCACAACTTGTGTCTTGAAAAAACTTAAAGATAAAGAGGATGTCATATCTAATCAATCTTTTTTACTAAGTCTTTTATTTTCATGTTTAATTTTGAGTTAAGTAAATAATAATAATAATAATTGTTTTTATTATTATTATTATTATTATTATTATTATTATTATTATTATTATAAGAAAGAATAATTGACTGTATTGTGTGTTCAATCAGACCACACATGATCTTTATTTATAATAGAGAAAACATAATCAGTATTGATTACATGATCAATCAATTACTGATAAAAAGGGATAAAATCTCTGATTTCTATCTAATAGTAAATACAAGATAATAACGTAACCTGACACTCCCCCTCAAGCTGGAGCATATATGTCATATGAACCAAGCTTGTTACAAATGTGCTCAACCCGGGAACCTTTGAGAGGTTTAGTGAACATGTATGCAAGTTGATCTTTAGATTTGACAAAATCAGTGGCAATTTCTCCTGAAAGTACTTTCTCTCACACAAAGTGGCAGTCTATCTCTACGTGTTTGGTTTGTTCATGGAAAACTGGATTTGATGCTATGTGAAGAGCGGCTTCATTGTCGCAGATTAGTGTAGTGACTTGAGTGTCTCCAAATTTGAGCTGTTGGATAAGTTGCCTAAGCCATGTAATCTCACAAGTGACTACTGCCACCGCACAGTATTCAGCTTTAGCACTAGATATGGATACTACATTTTGCTTCTTGCTTCTCCATGAGATCATATTTCCTCCAATAAGAACACAATGCCCAGAAGTGGATCTCCTATCGGTGACCCTGCCCAATCAGCGTCAAAGTAAGAAATGATCTTTGTTTTGCCTTTGTCTTCATACAACATTCTGCAACCTGGTGCATTCTTGATGTATCGAAGGATACGTGTGACGACATCCCAAGAGGGAGCATTCAAGAATTGGCTCACTACACTGACAACAAATGTGATGTCTAGTCTGATGACAGTGAGATAATTAAGTCTACCTACAAGTCATCGATATCTTCCAAGGTCTTTCAGAGGCTCCCCCTGAATCGAAAGAAGCTTAACATTCGGATCCATAGAAGTGTCGCTCGGGCGGCAATCAATCATTCCTGTCTCTGTCAAAATGTCTGAGGCATACTTCCGCTGGGAAACAGTAATGCCAGATGAAGATTGGGCAACTTCGATACCGAGGAAGTACCGACAGGGACCCAAGTCTTTGGTCTGAAACTGACTGTGGAGGTGATACTTGAGCCGAAGAATGCCATCGAAGTCATCACCAACGATGACAATGTCATCAACATACACAACGAGATAGATGCATAGGCCAGATAGAGAATGGAGGGAAAATACTGAGTGATCAACCTCACAACAAGTCATACCAAACTCAAGCAGAGCAGAGCTGAAATGACCAAACCAGACTCGGGGAGATTGCTTCAAGCCATAGAGTGAGCGACGAAGCTTATAAACAAGGCGTGAGTCACCAAAGACTGTAAAATCGGGTGGTTGATCCATGTACACTTCTTGCAACTCACCATGGAAGAAGGCATTTTTGATTTCCAACTGGTGTAGAGGCCAATGTCGGATGGTGGCCATAACAAGAAAAAGGCGAACGGAAGTGATTTTGGCGACAAGAGAAAAAGTATCACCATAATCAAGGCCAAAAATCTGAGTAAAGCCCTTAGCCACTAGGCGAGCCTTGTAACGATCAATAGTACCATCTGGTCTGATCTTCACTGTATAAACCCAACGACATCCAACAGAGGTTTTGTTGGGAGGTAAAGGAACAAGCTCCCATGTGTTGCTAGCATCCAAAGCAGCCATTTCTGCCAGCATCGCCTGTTGCCAATTGTGGTCAGCCATGGCTTCACCTGTAGACTTAGGAATATACACAGAATCCAAAGAAGAAACAAAAGAGAAATAGGAGGGAGATAAATGGTCACAGTTAAGAGTACAAACATATAAAGGATTAGAATTACGAGTGGATCGAATACCTTTGCGGAGTGCAATGGGACATTCAAGTTCAAGCGACGGTGGTGGAAGGATGTTTGGAGTAGGAGATGATGCTGGATGATCAGTGGGTGGTGCTGCCTGTGTCCGTCGATGGTAGATGAGAAGTGGAGGTCGGGTAGGTGCAACTACTGGTGCTGGAAAATAGGTGGAACCTCTAGAGGAATGTCTTCAACGGTGGAAGAAAAGAAATAAGTGGTCGTAAAGAAAGTAACATCAGCAGAGACCAGATACCGTTGAAGTTGAGGAGAGAAGCATCTATAACCTTTCTGGAGGCTAAAGTAACCCATAAAAATACATTTTAGGGACTTTGCAGAGAGTTTATTTTTCCCTGGGCTGAGATCATGGACAAAACATGTACTCCCAAAGCACGAAGAGGAACAGGATGAAGGTCTTATTGAGGATTCAAGATGGAATAAGGAATCTGATTGTCGAGAACCGATGAAGGCATGTGGTTAATCAGATGATAGACAGTAAGAATAGCATCTCCCTAAAAACAAAGTGGGACATGATAGTGAAGAAGAAGAGTGCGAGTTGTTTCCACCAAGTGGCGGTTTTTGCGTTCTACAACACCATTTTGCTGTGATGTGTGATGAAGAATCCCCTGCGAGTTTAGAAAAGACCGAAACTCAGAGGACAAAAGTATTCTTTTGCATTATCAGTTCGTAAAATTTTAATGGAGGAGCCAAACTAATTTGGAAACTCTGCAGAAAAGTTTTGAAAAATAGAAAAACCCTCAGAATGATTCTTTATTAGAAAAACCCAAGTACAACGATAGAAATCATCAATAAATGTGACAAAATAAAAATATCCTAATGTTGAGCAGACTCGACTAGGACCCCAAATATCATAGTGAACTAAAACAAAAGGTGACGCAACACGCTTATTGACACGAGGACCATAACTGGTGCGAGTATGTTTACCTAGCTGACAAGACTCGCACAGAAATGACTTAAGAGCAGACAAACTAGGAACTAACAAATGCAATTTTTCCAGACTCGGGTGCCCAAGGCGTTGATGTGCGAGAGCTGGAGAAGTAGATGAGACACAGACAATTGGAGGCGTAAGCTGATATTATCCTCCAGACTCATGTCCTGCTTCAATTGTCCATCCAGTGCATCGATCCTGTACAAGAACGAATTTATTAACAAACAAGACAGAAAAATCAAGAGTGCGGATGAGTTTGCCAATAGAGATTAAATTAAATGGACAACCAGGAACTAATAAGACAAACTATAAGGAAAGTTGAGGAAGATGATTGGCTTGTCCGATGCCTTGGACTTTTAATATGAGAACCATTTGCATGAGTAACAGAGGGCAAGGAGTCCGAAAAAGTCAAGGAAGAGAAAGAGATTGGTTACCGGTCATATGATTAGAGGCACCAGAATCAAGTATCCAAGGTCCAAGAGAGGAGGACTGAGAAACAAAAGCCACAGGATTACCAGACTGAGCCACAGCGGTAGCAGTTGATGCAGGTTCGTTGGCTGCTCGAAGCTGGAGAAGCTCATTATATTCGACGGCAGAGATAGTAATATCTGAAGTAGGAGTGGTAACTTGAGCCACATTAACTGATCGAGATAGCTTCAACATGTCCCCAGCGGTTGCAGTAGGTGCAACGAGGACGTCCACGTCCTCCACCACGACCACCATAATGAAAGGAGTGGGAGACAAGGGCAGAGGAATCACCAGTAGACATGGAGGATGATCCAAAAGCATGCAGAGTGGATATACTTAATAACTGTTTCTGAACCATGTCATAGGTAGGAACAGTGGGACTGGAGAGTATCTGATTACGCTGCCTCAAGGTCTGGTAGGAGTCCAGCTAGAGTGAGCACCATGAAGAACTAACCACATTGTTTGTAAAAAGTCTCTACATCAGTAGTAAAGGGCATAAGAGTAGAATATTCTGCAATCAAGCGATCAAGGGAGAACCATAGGATGCTGCATAGAGAGGCGTCAATTTGCTTCCAACGAGCTTGATTGGCAGTCGGAACAGTTGACAGTTGGGTGGTCAAGTGATTGGCACGACCTTGAAGGTTGGGAGCAAGGGAGAACCATAGGAAGCTGCATAAAGAGGCGTCAATTTGCTTCCAACGATCTTGATTGGTAGTCGAAACAGCTGACAGTTGGGTGGTCAAGTGATCAGCACAACCTTAGCCTTAGAACCACAACTGAACAGCAGCGGCCCAAGTGTTGTAGTTGGTTATCCCGATAAGTTTTTCGCACGGGATCAGTGGCACGTTGGTGAAAGTCACAGCAGAGGAAACGGAAGTAGGATCAGAAGCCATAGGAACCAAACAGGGTCAAACAAAACCAATCAAAGAGTAAACAAAGCCAAGCGGAACCAAACATAAACCAACGTCAACAAACAAGCTAAACAGGGCCAAACAAAGCCAAGATAGGGTCATCAGAGGTGATGGAACATGGCGGGGTGGTCGCCGGAGGGTGGGTCGCGCTGAAAACAGCGTCACGCGTTGATCTGTGAAACGCGCTAGAGAGTGGCGACGCTTGCGAAGGAGGTTGAGGAGGCTGGAAGTGGCATGGTGGTCGCCGGGAGGGGACGATGCCGAAGATGTGGTCGTGTCGGAGAAAGGAACGCGTGGCGACAACCAACAGTGGCTCACGGTACTGTTCACGCAAGAAGAGCACACTACCAGTCCCAAAGGGATTGAACCTTCTGATAGCATATAAGGAAAGAATAATTGACTGTATTGTGTGTTCAATCAGACCACACATGATCTTTATTTATAATAGAGAAAACATAATAATTGATTACATGATCAATCAATTACTAACAAAAAGGGATAGAATCTCTTATTTCTATCTAATAATAAATACAAGATGATGACGATGATGATGATGATAATGACATTCTTTTATGCAATTTTATTATTGTTTTAAATCATTGTCAAAGTAAAGCATAAATTAAAATAAGAAAAAAAAGAAGGAATTAAAGCATTTTGAGAACTTCCTTTATTTTCATTATTAGTTACTTTTTTTTTACTAACTTTTCTCACGTAACAACATGGCATAATAAAAGAGTGATAAACTAAAAAAAAGGCTTTCACATTCACGTGGACAAAGATTACAGGAAAGACATGTAATTCAACAATTATGAGATTAACGAAAACCAAAAAAGAAAAGCATAGTAACAAAACCACTTGAGGCATATTCAATCTTTCATGCATACAATATATATAAAAGTAAAAGACAAAGATATACACAAGGGGCACGAGAACAATCCAATCAACATGGTAAGCTCATTATTTCCATGAACAATCAAACACATATAACAAATAACATAAAAAGGACATAGAAAAGGAGAAACCATGCAGACTTGAGCATATCGCACTTACTTGAAATGGGGCTGGAAGAGGATGTACATTCAATAATCACGACAATGAAAACAAAAGTGTTATCTGTGACTCTAAATCCATGCTCAGTATGATGGTTATTCAGTCTGATGGGTACTAGGTCTGATGAGGATCATCTGGTACAAACTAAGGACCGTCTGATGGTCAGATAGTTGGAACATTTTGTTTCATTAGTCTGATCCGCATCGTTTGGTGAGGCATTTTCTATTATGTTTTCTATTACAAATCCTAGTGACTTGGAGTCTGTAAATAGAGGGCATGTGATCTTTGTTATAGGTGTGTGAGATTAATATACAGTGTGAATCACTGTGAGTTGTTGAGAGATAACATGAAACACTTGGTACGTAAAGGGGAGAGAGAAATATAGTGTGAGGGTTGGGTGCTTATTGAGAGTTCTTCTTGAATGTAAGGGGCAAGAACCAATGGGGTTCTCTATTGTATCTTGTAACGATTTTGGTTTCATAGTGGAGCTGCTCTTTCCCATGGATGTAGGCCACATTGGCTGAACCACGTAATTGTGTTCTGCTCTTGATTTCTATTTTACGTTCTTTCTTTTGGGTCTGTGTTTCTAGGTTGTTGCGCTTTTTGGTTTCTTGGTTTGGTTAGTTTTACGTGTTCTTGGTAGTTTCTGTTTCTTTCTTGCTTGTGAACCAACAAGAGGCGTCGCGTCTGTAGGGAGAAAGAAAAGAAAGGAAGAAGACAAGAAGCTGAATCGTGGGTACCAAGTATGATATTGAAAAGTTCTTTGGAAACAATGATTTCGGGTTATAGAGGATCAAGATGGAGGCCATCTTGGTGCAACAAGGATGCGCAGAAACTTTGAAGGGGGAGACATACATGTCTTCCACTCTTTCGCAAAAGGAGAAAAGCGACATGATCGACAAGGCAAGAAGTGCCATAATCTTGTGTCTTGGTGATAAGGCACTAAGGGAACTTGCAAAAGAAAAGACCGTCGCTGCAATGTGGGCCAAGCTGGAATCTTTGTATATGACAAAGTCCTTAGCAAACAGACTCTGTTGGAAGCAACATCTAGATTTTTTCAATATGACCAAATCAAGATTGATAATAGAGCAGCTTGCAGATTTTAACAAGATTCTTGATGACTTGGAAAATATTGATGTGAAACTTGATGATGAGGACAAGGCCTACTTCTTCTTAATGCTTTGCCTAAGTCTTTTGAGCATTTCAAGAGTCAAAGACAGACGATAATGGGGAAAGCTTGAATGTCTCAAGAGGAAGAAGTGAAAAGAAAGAAAGTAAGGGGAAGAAGTCCAAATCAAAATCAAAGGGTAAGTCAAAGCTAAAGTGTTTTAACTATCATAAAATAGTTCATTTCAAGAAGGATTGTCTAGAGAAAAGAGGCAAGGGGTTTTGGGTTTCTCAGGAATCTGCTGATGTTGTTGTTGCTTTAGACGGTTATGAGGGTGCAGGGGTCTTGGTGGCATCAACTTCTAAAACACAGAGGAATTGGGTCATGAATTCAGGATGTACATACCACATGTGTCTTATAAAGGATTTCTTTAAGACCTTAGAGCTAAAAGAAAGAGGAGTGATGCTCCTTGGGAACAACAAATCATGCAGAGTGCAAGGCATAGGCACTGTTAGACTGAAAATGTTTGACAACCGAGAAATGCTGTTGCAAGATGTGAGGTATGTTCCTGAGCTCAAGAGAAATCTTTTGTCTATAAGCATGTTTGATATTTTGGGATACTCAACCAAGATAGAACATGGTCTGATTAAGATTTCAAATGGAGCCTTAACTGTAACGACCCGCTATCGTCACAAGACAACTTAACTACTATATTGCGAAAAGATTTAATTAAAACTTATTAGAAGTTATTTATAAAAATTCATGTAAATTTTTCGCGCAAGATCAGTAATCATTCATACCATTTATCATTAAGAAAATATTCATCACATACATAACTACATCTGAAATTATCCATACATAAATACATATATATCAAAAGTATAGGTACCAAACCATATGGTCATATACAAACCACAAACCAAAAGTCTGATATATCTCAAAAGATTCGGAATACGTATATACCAGTACAAAGGTGCCCATTTCCTACTAGCTGGCCACAACTACATACTACCCTTAGCTAGAAACTAGGATGATATAAGAAAAGATAAGGAATAAATGAAGTGGGTCTCCTGTGACTTCAGCCGCGTATAGCCTGATCTGCCGGTAGTTCGCCGTCTGCTCCCGCGAAGAATCGCGATCATCACAGTCAAACGCATACAAACAAACAGTGCAAGGATAAGCTTACAGAACAAACATACATTTCAAATAAAACATTAAATTTACAATAACGTATTCACAAAGTTAAATAATAACAATATACTGTAAAATCCAATTCAATAGGTAAATCACCAACCTATCCTCAAATAATATGTCCTAGTTATGCACTATATGTAGACACGACTCCATAGAGATTTTCACTAGTCGAGCGACCAGCATAGTCAAATCCCTTAACATAGTCCAATTCGACCATTGGGGGAAACGCCGATACTGGTCTTGGAAATAATTAGTGGCTTTGTCAGGATAGGCGTACGTGGGTAGTGACTCACCATAACACAAGATCTGCAGAAATCTTGGTCTCAATATGGAATCGCCCGTCCATCCCATCCCCCGGGTCCATGTACACGACCCCACCAATCTTTCCGACACTAGGTTGAGAACCTTCTTAATTAGCATTCTCAACTTGCATGTCAACTCGTATCCACAGTCACGATCCACTGTGGACTTATGCATGTATGCACACACAATTCAACACAACAACATATCCACAGTCATCGTCCACTGTGGTCAACAACAACATATCCACAGTCACCATTCACTGTGGTCGACAACATATATCCACAGCCATCATCCACTGTGGTCAACAACATATATCCACTATGGTTTCAAAGTTAAAGAAAACATCAAAGTTAACCGGACACTGGTCGAAACCTTAAAATTTTTAACTTTTAAAACTGTTTAGAACACTTTGGAGTTTTTTTTTTTTTTCTAAAATCTCAAAAACAGATTTTCTTCACTGCAGATGGGTCAGTTTCAAGGAAACTTTTGAAATAGAAATATAATGAATTAGAAAGCATATCATACACCGTTTGAAAGCTTGAAATGTTTATTTTCTAACCATATAACTCGTTTTTGAATACGATTTTTGTAGAAAAACAGAATTGTAAAACAAGGTACAATATCCATTCACGTTTTCCTGACTGGAATGTCAAGTTTCGAGGGCCATAAATCCTTCGATTTTCAATATTTTTGATCAGTTCTTATGCCAAAACTGTAGCCCCAGATGTCTATTTTCATCTCCAACAAATGAAATCCAATTTCATTCACCACAACCAAAGTTATCACAAAAATACTAACATATGTTCAGAAAACAACGTACCAGACAGCAAGCACTTTGTTTTCAGCTATCATATAGTTCCAATCAATCAACTTATATCACAAACAAATTATCAAAACATCACTTTCAGAATCAATACACATCACAACAAATCCATACATCAAAGAATACATGAAAACTGTAAACTTTCCTTACCTCAAGAGATGCTAAAAAGATAGAGTTTTGGAGAGTAGGAAGTAGAAGAAACTCAGTTCCTTAGACAAGCTCTTGAATAAATCACCTTAAGTCTAACAATAAATCGTTTCCATGAACAAAATAAAAATGGTTAGGAGTTAGAGAGAGAGGTTCAGAATTTTCAAAAAGAAAAGAGAAGAAAAAGATTGAGAATAACTCACCAACACTAAGTGTAGATTAAGCCAAGAAAACATTATATTTATCTTGATTTTTGTATGCTTCTTGAACTTCTATCTATGGAGATGGAAGTGAGTAATTTATGAGGCACAGAAAATAAATTAAACAAGGAGGAGTGACTGTAGTTCCCGTCAGTACAGAGGAGAAGAAGTGAGAAAAATTGTGAGGCAAAGAGAAGAGTTAAAAGATTAGAGAAATGGAGTATTGGAATTCACGATGGTTAAGGGAGGAAAAATGAGAAACAACCCTCCAATGCATCACTTTTATAATAACAAAAGCTTTTAAATTTTGGATTAATTTTAGGAAAGTATTCACAAACGTGTAGAATGGTCTTTACCATCACACCATGGGTCTTTTGGTCAAAGATTTAAGAATTCATTGTCTTATGAATATGATACAAGTTGGAACGTAAATAGTTATATGTATTTATTTATTTATTTATTTTTAAAGCACAACCAAAAAAAAATAAGGTGAAGAAACGTGGGGATGGTGTTATATTTTTGTCAACCTGACCTGCGCCTCCCTGTTAGCAAGATTTTGGAATCCTTGTGTTGAAATTTGGCAAATTTTGAAATTGAAAATAAAGTTGGTCTTCATTCAGATCACTTGTGTGCTACGGTCATCATAATTTAAGGATAATCTTTGAAAATTTTGTAGCTATACGGATTAATGAAGAAAAAAATTGGAAGACATGAAATGGCATTTCCTTTCAATCAAATCAACATAATTAAATATGTTTTGTCTTTTGAATTTGTATGTTGCCTAATTCAAAGTGTAGAGGAAAAAAAACGTGGAATGATGAATTTCCTTGGATCAGACTTGGTTTGTCTTTTGTTTAATAAAGGTAACTATTCATCTTTGACTTTGCTACATTCTACAAACGTAAATAGCTTTTCTCCTTCTTGTATTTTATTTTATTTTGAATTAATTTAGCAATGGACCCAACCAAAAGAAATGTGAAAACGGTTTCCCTGAGTCCATGGCATGCGCCTACTGTCAACAGAAAATAAGGATCCTATTCTTTAAATTTTGAATTTTTTTTTATTTTGAACGTGAGAGTCAATGATAATAATGTACATTTAGTTAAAATAACGGAAAAGATAATAAAATATTAATCACTTGAAAGTTATAAATTATTAACTATATGACTTACTAATCTTAATTTAGAAAACCTAAGAAAATTTAATTTATCTTGCATTTTAAGTAAGTCACTTATCATACATTATGAAAATTCACAGCGTTACATTAACTATGGCTAAGGGAGTTAAA
Organism: Pueraria montana var. lobata; assembly: GCA_026413185.1. Classification (NCBI taxonomy): domain Eukaryota; kingdom Viridiplantae; phylum Streptophyta; class Magnoliopsida; order Fabales; family Fabaceae; genus Pueraria; species Pueraria montana. The sequence goes on from CM048652.1 coordinate 35,301,570, forward strand.
AGAAATTGTCTATGCATTCTTGATGGCTCAACTGTTATTACCCATGCATCTGTAGCTAGTTAGACGTTACAAGATAAGACCAAACTGGCATTTGAGACTAGGACATGTTAATGAAAAAGGTTTGGTTGAAATGGAAAAACAAAATTGTTGAATGGTGATAAATTGGATAAATTAGAATTTTGTGATCATTGCATATTGGTTAAGTCTCATAATTAAATTTGGGACTGGCATGCATGTCTCTAGTAAGCCATTTGAGTATGTTCTGTAACACCCCGAAAATTACAACTCAGTAATTAAGAACATGAGAGATTAATTAGAAATTGATGGAGATTCAATTGTTTGTTTTAAATAAGAAAAGAATAAACTTGGAGTAATTAAAATATAGTTAGTAATTAATTGAGCGATTAAGAAAAATCAAGGAAAATAAATAATTATTTTTATCTGTGGATTGATTATTAAAAGTACCTAGAAAGGAACTAAATCTATCTGTGGATAACTATTAAAAATAAATAATAAAAATGTTTGTTGTTCTGTATTAGTTGTTTATTTGAATGAAAATTTGTTTTAACTATTTTTGAACTCTGAAACTTACACGTCAAATTACCTTTCGTAAAATTCATCTGTGAGCAATTACTCTACAGAGAAAATTTTATGAAAGTTATTAAAAAGTTTTTATTTCATAAGATTTATAAAAATTATTTGAAATTATGTTCTAAAATTTTAGATCACATTTCATTACGATTACATAGTGTAAAATTACACTGTGTAAATTAAACTCAGTACCTAAAACTACCAAATCACACCCTTTAACTAATTGAAATTTATGCAAAATCCTCCTTTTCCCACTTGAATCCCACGGTCTCCCTTCCCCCTAAACCTCTCTCACACTAAAATCCAATTCATTTCTTCTTATTTACTTTAACCTAGCAACTAAGTTAAGGTCAAAAAGCTCTCTTCTCTTCTCTCACACGTGCACAACCCCCCAACAACACTCCAATCTTTTTCTCTCTTCTCTCTCCTTCAGTCTCTTGGACAGTGGCACTTCTAAGGCAAGGAGAAGCCATTGTTGCTGGTCTTGGAAGCTACATGCAAGCAAGGTCTCAAGCTCATCATCCTCTCAACACCAAGTTCTCCTCCTCTTCATCCCTTTTTCTCTCTCTCTTAGCTGAAGCTCTTTTAGGTGAGGGAAACTCTTTGTGGATTCTATTTTTAGTCTAAGGGTGGTTAAGAGTTAGGGGGCTCAACCACCTACAGCATGCATGCCCCTCTTTGGCTGTTATGTGTGTTTTGTTTGAATGCTTGAAAGTGAAAAGTTGATGAAATGGGTTGGAAACCCTTTGACAGTGGCTGTGTGAGTACATGTCCTGGCCTTAGTGTTGTTTTTGTTCTTTGGAAATTGAGTGGGAAGGCCTCTGGAACAAGGGAATCCATGCCCAATTTTCGTAAAATTAATTGATGAAGGTTGCATGTTGAAAACAAACCCCAAAACAATGTAACAGTGACTGTTAGGTTCGAGTGTCCCTAGACAGCTCCCACAGTTTTGCAATTTTTTGGAGATCTAACCGTTGGTTTTTCACGAAATTTGTTTTGAATAAAAATAGACACAAAAAGGAACAACTTTTATTTTGACACTATGGAGAGAAATCCTCATCTTAAAGTTCATCCGTGGCTTTCAAAATGGCTGTTCTGTTTTCAAGTTTTCCTAGAACATGCCTCTGTTTTTCTCAAATTCCCACTTGTGTGCTTAATGTTTCCTTTTCATTTTTGAACCATTAAAAATTTCAGCTCAAAATGAGTTTGGAAAGTGGGAGAAATTTACATTTCTTTGAGCTATGTTCAGTGAGTACTCAAAATCCAGGGCTGTTGACTTAGAAAATTTTATAAAAAATTTCTAGATGTTTATTTTATAAGTGGAATACCTTTCTATAAACTAGATTTCAAGAGCTTCGATTTGATATAAAAAGTTTTAAATTCCGAGGTCATTTGCTTGTATCAATGAGAGCTCACATTCAGTACTGCCAATGAAAATTTGACTAAATAGTCAAATGTGATTGTTAACACTTGTATTTTTATAACTTTACCTTCAATTAATATTTTGATTCTGTGAGATAATGGATAGAATACAACCACTATTATGATTGATTCATTCAAGTCTCAGGGAGGAAAACCTTGAGTATTTGATATTTGAAAGTGTAATTTTTTCTATTTTAGCGATACGGTCTGTTGACTGTAGTTTGAATCTTGTGGTGAAATTGTTTGTTGGTGTGATGTGTTTACAATACTTGACGCAAGTACTTGTAATAGCTAGAATTAATTTCTAGTGTCAATAGCAAGATTGCTATTCAAAGATAAATATCATTCTTTTATCAAATCATAAGACATTTGAGAGGGTAAGGAATATATAAAACATAATAAAATTGTCCGAATCGTGGTGAGAACCGAAAGGATGAAGGAACCTCCAGCGCCAAGTCGTGTGAAACAGTTGAATGAATGTGTTCGTGGATAAAGCTTGAATGGACAATTGTGAAAGAGGTTGTGTGGGGGCTTCAACTATGGTGAGCGATATGCTCGTGAGGAATAAGGTCGGAATGTGTGACCACTGTGGTGGTGGAGAGTGGATCTCCGTATGGTATGTCGGGGACATACGTTGTGGAAGATCGCCGTTCAGTACCTTTGGCAATGAACCCACACCAACCTATAAGAGATGAACCCGATGAGAGGAAATGGTTGAGGAGTCAGTCCTCAGAGATTGGATGACCTCACGGAGTGGTACCTGAGGTGTGCTCATTGAATTGCTGTTTCTTGGGGATCTGGTGTTGAGTTTGTGGTCGTGCTTCCATAGTATCGACTTAGCAATCCTGACAAATGCAAGGCACAACTGTGTTGGTGAGAGCCCTGCCATTGTACCATGGTGAAGGGTGTACTCCCAGCAAGTCATCCGACTTAAATATGTGTAAGACCACTGAGTTCTGGGAGTTCCAGTGGAGGCTGGCCAGTGTGAAATAATTTACAAGAATAGCTGTGGAAACGAATAAGTTTCGGGTGTGACCGTTAGAGAACCACATCGTGGAGGCTAGTAGGATTGTGTATGTGATTGTCAAGTCATTCTATGTGTACTGCTTGATGAAGCAGAGAGTTCACCCTCTGTTTATTTTTCTTTTAGGAACTTGTGGAAGTACCTGTGGATGTCATAAAGATGTTATCTTCATCAGCTTCGTTACTTTTCGTTTGGAGGTTGGTCTAACATGTAGGGTTGGGTTTAGAGATGACTGCTTCGAGACTAGGTTTTCTTTTTTTTATGTATTTGAATATGGGTAGACCTGGGTTTCAGATTTTGACAAATATATATATTCAGTCATCTTACTTTATCACCTTATGTAGCTTTTATATATTTTGGGTAGTATGTATATTACTCCTGCTCAGGAAAACATTTCTATTATGTCACTCACTACTGCTTCATATACATGGTTTTCTTGCAAATCCAAATAACACATTTTGAAATTAATGAAAGGATCTTTCCTTACCTTTTTCCGTATATTGAATGAAGCGACACGTTTATTAAATTAAAATAAGTTTGTAAATGAGAATATATGTAAAATCGGATTTAGGGTGTTACATGTTCATTCAGACCTATGGGGTCATTCAAGGGTGATCACTCATGGAAAGGGTTCCTAATTTCTCACCATTATTGATGATTTCTCTAGAAAAGTGTGGGTTTATATCTTAAAGAGTAAGTTTGAAACATTTAAGAGGTTTAAGGAGTGGCACACCCTTGTAGAAAATCAACTTGGGATCAAACTAAAAGTCTTAAGGACCGACAATAGGCTGGAATTTGTTTCATAACAGTTTAATGAGTTTTGCAGGAAACATGGAATCAAAAGGCATAAGACTATTGCAGGGACCCCTCAACAAAATGGACTAGTTGAGAGGATGAATATGACCATTTTGGAAAGAGTGAGGTGCATGCTCTTGGGAGTAGGTCTGCCTAAGAATTTATGGGGTGAAGTTGCAAATACTACAGTGTATCTAATAAACAGATGCCCATCGTCTGCTTTGGACTTTAAGACACCTATGGAAGTATGGAGTGGGAAACCAACAGACTACTCTAATATAAGGATGTTTGGTGCTTTGGCATTTGCTCATGTCAAGCAAGATAAGCTGGAAGCTTGGGTTGTGAAGTGTATCTTTATTGGGTACACAGATGGAGTCAAGGGTTATAAGTTGTGGAAGTTGGAGCCTGGAGAATCAAGATGGTTTATAAGCAGGGATGTCACATTTGACGAGACCAGAATGTGGATGATGTGCAAAAACCTGGAGGAGAGTAAGGAGAAAACTCAGTTTGAGGTGGAGTCTCCTACTCATGATCTCAGGAATGATTGTTTAATAAGATCAGAAGAAGCATCAGATGAAACAGGTCAGCTACCAACAACAGACTCAGGAAGAACAGACCGAAGCAGTACAGACTCTGACTATCAACTGACCAGGGATTGGGAAAAAAAGATGATAAAACCTACAAAGAGGTTTGGATATGTTGACCTTATTTGCTATGCTCTAAATGTGGCTGAAGAAATACAAGACTTAGAATCGAGGAACTTCAGGGAGGCTATGGAGGGCAAAGAAAGTCAGTACTAGTTACAAGCTATGAATGAAGAAATGAAGTCCTTGGATAAAAATTAGACTTGGAAGCTTGTGGATCTACCTAAAAACTAGAGGGTAGTTGGATGCAAGTGGGTCTTCAAGAAAAAGGAAGGCATTCCAGGTGTGGAGAAGGTAAGGTACAAGGCGAGGCTTGTGGCTAAGGGTTTTACACAAGTAGAGGGGGTTGATTACAATGAAATTTTCTCACCTATGGTAAAACATTGTTCTATAAGGAACTTGATGGCAATTGTAAATTAGTATGATCTGGAGTTGCAACAATTAGATGTCAAGACAACTTTCTTACATAGAGATCTTGAGGAGACCATCTATATGAAGCAACCTGAGGGGTTCGCAGAGGATCAGACGAAAGTATGTCTCTTGAGGAAATCACTGTATGGCTTGAAACAGAGCCCACATTAGCGGTACAAGAAGTTTGATGACTTTCTTTTGAGGATGGGTTTTCTAAATAGTAGTTATGATAGCTGTGTCTACATTTTGAGAAGAGAAAAGGAATGTGTTCTTTTCTTGCTTCTGTATGTAGATGATATTCTTATAGCTAGCTCAAGCAAGGATGAAATTTGTATGCTTAAAGAGAGGTTAAGCTTAGAATTTGAGATGAAGGACCTTGGTACTGCAAGGAGGATTCTTGGGATGGAAATTAATAGGGATCAGATGAAGGAAGAATTGTTCTTATCCTAGCAAGGTTACTTGGAGAAGGTAGTGGAAAGGTTTAGGATGTATCAATCTAAACCAGTAAGCACACTTTTGGGTCATCACACAAAGCTCTCAATTACTCTCCTAATTCTGAAGAAGAAAAGATGAAGATGGACTCTATTCCATATACTAGTGGAGTAGGAAGCATCATGTATGGTATGGTATGTAGTAGACCAGACTTGGCTCATGTTGTTGGCATTGTAAGCAAGTTTATGGTAGATCCGGGTCAAGCTCATTGGGAAGCTCTAAAGTGGGTGTTGAGGTATGTGAATGGATCTCTGGAATCTGTTTTGAGGTACAAGAAGGCACCTTAAGGTGGAGATGCTATCGTACGGTATGTTGATGCAGACTATGCAGGGAATGTGTATACTAGGAAGTCCTTATCTGGGAATGTGTTCACACTGTTTGGGACTGCTATTTGCTGGAAAGCAAACTTACAGCCTGTGGTAGCTTTATCCACAACTCAAACAGAGTATATTGCGCTTGCAGAAGGAGTGAAGGAAGGTCTATGGTTAAATGGGATGGTTGGTGAACTAGGAATTGCACAAAGTTGTGTGATAATTCACTATGACAGCTAAAGTGATATACACCTTGCAAATCATCAAGTTTATCATGAGAGAATGAAGCATATTGATGTTTGGCTTCATTTCATTAGAGATGTGGTTGAATATGAAGAGGTTAGGATTATAAAGATTGTGTCTGAAGACAATCCTGCTGATGTGTTCACAAAGTCTCTACCGAGGTCAAAGTTCAAGCATTGCTTGGACTTGATTAATTTCTCTTAAAGCAAAGTTTCAGAAGTGGAAGTGCAGTGCTATGGTGGAAGGAATCATCTTTTGCAGATTTAGAGTCAAGGTGGAGAATTGTTATCTGTCACTCTAAATCCATGCTCAGTTTGATGGATGCTCAGTTTGATGAATGTTTAGTCTGATGGTTGTTCAGTTTGATGGGTATTGGGTCTGATGAGGATCGTTTGGTACAAACTAAGGACCGTCTGGTGGTCGGACAGTTGGAACTGTCTGTTTCATTAGTCTGATACGCATCATTTGATGAGGTGTTTTCTGTTACAAGTCCTAGTGACTTGGAGTCTATAAATAGAGGGCATAGGATCTCTGTTATAGGTGTGTGTGAGATTAACATACAGTGTGAATCACTGTGAGTTGTCGAGAGTTAACAGGAAACACTGGGTACGCAAAGGAGAGAGAGAAATAAAGTATGAGGCTTGGGTGCTTGCTGAGAGTTCTTCTTGAATGTAAGGGGCAAGAACCAAGGGGATTCTCTGTTGTATCTTGTAACGATTCTAGTTTCATAGTGGAGCTCCTCTCTCCTATGGATCGATGTAGGCCACATTGGCTGAATCACGTAATTGTGTTGTGTTCTTGATTTCTATTTTACGTTCTTTCTTTTGGGTCTGCATTTCTTGGTTGTTGCACGTTCTAGTTTCTTGGTTTGGTTATTTTTATGTGTTCTTGGTAGTTTCTGTTTCTTTCTTGCTTGTGAACCAAGAAAAAGGAAAAGTCCAGGTTCTTTTCGTGATGGCCTAATGCGTTTATAATATGCTTGCTGGGTGTTGGTTTTAGCATGTGGCTTAATAAAAAATGATGCAATGGTGAGCATGAGTTTTGTGCATATGAGGTGATCTTGGTTGGGGAAGGCACATTTGGGTTCGTGAGGGTTTAGGGTTTAGTTTGTCCATGGTTCCTTATTGTTGGAAGAATGGTATTGTTGTAAGGGTTGGATAGTGCAAGTGGTACTCATGGAGGATCAAAGATTAATAACATGGTGCTTTTCTTTGATGGAGAGGGTGGGTTAACGAGAGAGGGGAAAGCGAGTTGTGTGTTTACTAGCTTCTTGAAAAATGGCAGAAGCTAAGTGTGTTTGTGGGAGTGTTGGTGAGTTGAGATTGAGGTTGTGAAAAAAAATGTGCTAAGTGACTTTGTGAGTGAGTCCCTGCTAAGTGGACTGTCTGCGAGAGCTTAAGGAGGAAGAGGGGTTAGATGTGTGTTGTTGTGAGAGAAAATGAGAGGTTAAGTGATGTTTTGAGTGAAAGAAAAGAAATGGTGAATTTGTTCCCCCCATGAATATGGTTTTATTCAGCAAAGAAAAAAGGCATTTGTGTGAGTGGGAAATATTGAGCCGTGGAGACCAGATCCACAATTGTTGTTGAAAAGTTGCTGAATTTTTTACATGTTGTAGCTACAATTGCAAGTGTAGACTGGCGCTACCATCACAAGAGAAGGACCAAAGGCTATGCTCCTCAAGATTACATGTAAAAGAGGCAAAGTTTTATTGCCTGAAAGGCAAATGGAGAGTTGCACAGACCAAAGAAAATGCATGTTGGATAATAACAAATGACTCTTTTATTTCATATATTTTTTTTAATATTTTCATTTTTTACTTTGTCTAATTCGGTATTTCTATTTTTGTACTTATTTTTTCTTTTAACACAAATCTCCATTTTTGAGCTTTGTCTTTTTTTTTTTTTTTTTCAAATTTGTTGTTTACCCGAACAAAATTAGATGTTCACAAATATCAATTTATTTATTTAAATATCCAAAAATCCATATAAAAGAATAAAATTATAAATATATCTTTTTATTTATTTAAAAATTCAAATACAAGTATAAAGACTAAAACTTAAAAAAAAAATTAAAAACGAAAACCATATTTAACTATAGTTACATAGAATAAATATATTATCCTTTAATATATAATAATTTTGAAAAAATGTTTTTTTCTCTCCTCTATGAGATGTTCTCTCTCCCTGTGAGTGTCTATTCCTATGAGTGTCTAGCTTTCCTTGTGAGAAGGTATTCTTTTCCTTTTCTCTTGTCTGATGTCTTTTCCCTTGTGTGTTTATCTATGGAGCAACCTGATACTGAAAAACTTATATTGGAAGAAGATGAGGAAGATTTGGTGGTGCCAGTAGATGGAGATAAAACGAAGGGGCCTGACCTTTCTCTATGTCTTGTTGGGAGATTCTTAACAGATAGATCCATTCGTGTTCATATGATGAAGGAGCGTATGTCAGAGGTTTGGCATCCCATGCGTATGTCAGAGCGTATGTCAAGGAAATTGAATAGGGCCTTTTCTTTTTTCAATTCTATCATCATCTGTATTCAACGAGTTCTCAAAGGTGGTCCAAGGTCCTTCGATAAGCACTTGCGTATTTTGGGAGTCATTAAAGAAGAAGAACCTCCAGCAGAAGTCCCTTTGTACAAGGTTCCATTTTGGGTCCAAATACACAACCTCCCTTCAGAAGATGGCTGTGAAAAACTTTTCTTAATGGAGTCCAATGATGGAAAGAGGCCTTGGGGTATTGAGTTAAGTGCCGACATGAAGAATTCAGCCGCAATTAATGCTCATAGATGGTTACGTGATGATACCCATGTTTTCCATTCAGATGCTTCCGTGATGCATGGACTGGATAGCGGTTATGTGAAAGGAGTTAATGGCATATTAAATCCCAATAATAATATGCCATTAAATGAGGAAGCCAAAAAGCGTGTTTATTGGATGACGTCAGTTTTTCAAAATCCCAATAAACTCTTCCCACTTGTTGCGGCTAATAAGGAGGGGTCATCAAATTCTGTGTCATTAAATGACAATCAAGAGGAGCATAATGATATGGAAACCGACCTTATTATTGGTGAGAAAAAACGGAAGATTATTGTTACTACAGAAATCAATAGTAACGATCATTTTGACGTTGGAAAAATTGTGGAGACGCAGCCAACTGACACAAACCCGAATTTGCATGAGGGCCACTGTTTACAGGTGGGACCTGGTTTCCAGGCCCGCAAGGAGGCATGAGTCTTCTGAGTTGGAACTGCCAGGACCGGGGCAACCCGAGTTCAGTTTGTTCCCTTCGTGACCTCGTTCGGTCGTACCATCCGGACGTAATTTTTCTGAGTGAAACTTTGGTACATAGTAGCAGAATAGAAGATATACAAGTAATTCTGGAGTTTGACTCTTCTATTGCGGTTGATTGTGTGGATAGAAGTGGAGGTTTAGCTCTCTTTTGGAAGCATCCTGTTGACTGCCATCTTATAAATTTTTCCACAAATTTTATAAATGTCAGTGTTCAGTTTCCTAGCAAACCTATATGGAGGTTTACTAGTTTCTATGGTCTTCCAGATAGAAATAAAAAAATAAAAAAATAAAAAATAAAAAAAAATAAAAAAGAATCATGGAATTTGCTGCGGTTGTTATCAAATGATACTGCTCTCCCTTGGTGCATCATGGGAGATTTCAATGACCTTCTCACTTCTGAAGATAAAAAGGGCCTTGTTGAGCATCCTAATTGGCTTTTTCGAGGTTTCCGTGAAGCAGTCCAAAATGCAAACTTGCATGATATGAAGCTGGAGGGGCATCCTTTTACTTGGTCAAGACGTAAAGGTTTTCCTGATGAAGTGGAAGAGCGCCTTGATAGAGCTTTGGCGAGACAAGATTGGTTGACATTTTCCCAAATCACAGGCTTGTAAATGGTGTTGCTAGTACATCTGACCATTTGCCTATTATTCTGCATCTTTTTGTCCACGATAAGAGAATGTTTAAGAGAATATTTCGTTTCGAAAATATATGGCTTGACGAAAGTGATTTTCCTAATGTTTTTAATTCGGCCTGGCTTAATGATTCCTCGTCTGATCTTTTATCAAAGCTTTACAATTGTTCTGACGAGATAGATGAATGGGGCAGAAGAATTCGTACTCGTTTTCGAGTACCTATTAATGCATGCAAACGTCAATTAGAGGCCCTTCGATCAAAGAATGATGCTGAATCCATTGACTATTATTTAGAGCTTCGTGAGCAGTTGGGTTTGTTGTTAGCTCAAGAAGAAAAATTCAGGAAGTAGAGAGCTAAAATCTTTTGGCTACATGATGGTGATTCTAATTTGAAGTTCTTTCATTCTGCTGCCAGTGCCAGAGAAAAGAACAACACTATCCATCACCTTATGGATGATTCTAGGAGACTTGTAGCTGACCAAGAAGGATTATGTGAAGTTGCAAAAAATATTTTCAATCCCTTTATTCAAGTGATGCAAATAATTTTGTTGGGGTTGTTTCTTATGTGCAAAACAGGTGAATGATGAGGATAATTATTCCTTGACTGCTCCTTTTCACATGTGGGAATTCAGGAAATCACTCTTTCAAATGCATTCCTACAAATCTCTGGGTCCTGATTGCCTCAACCCTGCTTTCTACAAGCATTTTTGGGATCTTTGTGGTGAAGAAATCTTTTTTTCTGGAGTCACTTGGCTGAAGCAAGGTTTTTTCCCATCTCAACTTACCAAAACTGATATTGTTCTTATTCCTAAGAAGGACAATCTATCCTCTATGAGAGACCTCAGGCTTTCTCTTTGTAATGTTTTGTATAAAATTATTGCAAAAGTCCTTGCCAATAGACTTAAACCTTTGCTTCAGAAATGTATTTCATTAGAGTAGTCTGCTTTTGTTGAGGATCATTCTATCCTTGACAATGTTCTTGTTAATTGAAACCATTCACCACATGAATTATAAAAGGAAAGGAAAAATCGGTGAGCTTGCTCTTAAAATTGATATCAGTAAAGCTTTTGACAAGGTTGATAGGGGTTATTTGATGGCCATGTTATCAAAAATGGGATTCAATAATAAATGGATTTCTTGGATGCATATGTGTTTTGCCACTATAAATTTCAATGTCCTTGTTAATGGTGATGATGTAGGACCTATTTTTCCTGGAAGAGGCTTGAGGCAAGGGGATCCCCTCTCTCCTTACATTTTTATTATTTGTATGGAAGGACTATCATGCCTGCTGAAGAGAGCTGAAGCAAGGGGTGAAATTCATGGGATCAAATTGTGTAATAGAGCCCCTCTCCTTACACATCTTTTATTTGCATATGATTGTTTTCTATTTTGCAGGACAACAGAAAAAGAAGTGGATGTTTTGTATAATGTCCTGAAAAATTTTGAGCAAGCTTCAGGTCAAGCAATTAACCTCCAAAAATCTGAGATCTTTTTTAGCAGGAACACTTTGCCTGCTATAAAAGACCACATCTCTTCTTTCTTGGCTGTCACTGAATGTTTAGGCCATAGTCACATAATTCGCTCACCTTGCCAAGAACCGCAAATTGGTTCGTGCGAACCGGTTCGCGGTACGTTTTCGAACCGGTTCGTCCAAATTCGTCAATCAATTCGTTGAGGAGACGAACCAAGGAAGATCATTAACACAAAAATCATTAACACGAAAAGTAAAGATCGAAAAAAGAAGAGTGGAAACAGAAATTGCAGGCAGTCGCTGGGAATTTTCAACAGAAAACCATTAATATGCAGAAGAATGGATATGAAAAGCAAGGATACGAAAGGGAAGATTTTAGAGGAGTGAAAGCCAGAAGTTGAAAGGTTTTTTATTAAAAAAAATTAGTATTAGTTTTTTATCAGTAAATTAGTGTTAGTTTCGAGAGGAGTTGGTGGCTTATTGTTGGTTTCGAGAGTAGCTTATTGGGAGAGAAGTTGCACGCCTAAAATGCACCTCAACGAGAGGTTAGTGGTGTTGGTTTAAAAAAAAATTATTTATTTGAATAAATTAAAGAATTAATTATTTTCATACTTGTCTATTACTTTTCTTGATAAGTGTTATATGACTAATTGAAATTTTAATTTAAAAAACAAAATCACTTATAAGAATAAGTTACCTTATATTTTTGTACTTAAAAAAATCAATTTATTAATTAATCTGTGACTGAAGAGTTATATTAATTAACATATTTTATAATTCCTATTTTTTTATTCTCTCTCATTAATTTATATTGAATTATTTATCATTAATTTTATTATTCACTATAGGTGAACAAATTATAATTCCTATTTTTTTATTCTCTCTCAAATACCATTTCTTAATTTGTATCTTGAGTATGGTATAATTTTTACTAGCTATACTTAAATAAATATCTAATTCAATATAAAATATTTTTCATTATAATAATATTTATTGCTTTCAAAATGATTGAACATTTTAAAATGCGTGTTTTATAAAATGACAGGATGGGGGTCTGATAAATATCATTGGGTCAACATGTGATTTGTTTCATTTCATACAATTTTTGGTGCACATTGTACAGTGGGCGTTGGGTGGGAGGATGCAATTGATTTTTGTTATGTGGGGTAATAACATTGGCAGCATGGAAGGGTAAGTGATTAATATATGAAAATGTATAAGTGAAGAATTCGATTTAATATCTCTAAAAAATATGTCCAGTGATTTGCATGATTTTTTTTTATAGGAGTTTTGTCATATTTAATGTTTAAAGTTTTTTTTTATATATGATATTTTATAATTGACTTGTGTAATTTATAATTTTTAACTAGATAAAAAAATGATTGGAGGAATATTAATTTATATTATATAACATACTATAAATTTAAATAGCGTACCGAAACGTACCTACTATATATACCCCTCACGTACCAATACTTTTTAAGATCACGTACCGCGTACCACGTACCCGTACCCGTACCGAAATGTACCGCGAATTATGTGACTATGGTTTAGGCACTGGTAAATATCTTGGCCTTCCTTCCATGGTGGGGAGGGAAAAAAAAAGGCAATTTTCAATTATTTGAAGGACAAAATCTGGTGTAGAATTCAACACTGGTCGGGCAAACATCTTTCAAAAGCTGGCAAGGAAATTCTTATTAAATCAGTTGCCTAATCAATCCCAAATTATTGTATGAGTGTTTTCCTTCTTCCTTCTACCTTGGGTGATGAAATTCAACGTATGTTGAATTCCTTTTGGTGGGGCTCTAATAGAAATAATGGAAAAGGTATTCACTGGCTTAGTTGGGATCGCTTGACCTTACGTAAAGAATTTGGAGGTATGGGTTTCCGTCACCTATTTGGTTTCAATTTCGCCATGCTAGGGAAGCAAGGTTGGAAGCTTGCTACTAACCAAGATACTATTGTATCTAGAATTTTCAAAGCCAAATATTTTCATGATGATGATTTTTGGGGGCCTAATTGGATCATAACCCAAGCTATGTATGGTGTAGTACCTATGCTTCACAGGTGTTGCTTAAAAATGGATCCAGATGGCGTGTGGGAAATGGCACTAAAATTCACGTGTGGAACACTCCATGGTTGCGTGACAAAGATTGTTATATATCTTCTAACCCCATTCAAGGTATGGAAGACCTGAAAGTTTGTCATTTGCTTGATCAGGAAACTAGTTGCTGGAAACATGATATTATAAATAGTTTGTTTAATTCTTGTGATATTCAAACTATTTTATCAATGCTTTTATATCATCATGATAATGAAGATAAGTTGATTTGGAATCATACAAAGGATGGCTGCTACACTGTTCGATCTGCATATCATTTTCTTATGGATTCCATGATTGATAATTCCTCATTGAGAGTCCCAGGTGAATGGTCGTTAATTTGGAATATGAAAGTTCCACAAAAGCTAACAATCTTTATTTGGAGGGCTGCTCGAGGTGTTCTTCCAACCTGCCAGCGTCTTGTCTCCAAGGGTGTTAATGTTTCTGCAATTTGTTCTCAATGTGCTCAAAATTTAGAATCTGATTGGCATGCATTTTTTGACTGTCCTCATGCAAAACAGGTTTGGAACTTATCCTCTACAGCTTCCATTGTTCATCAGTTATTTTCAACTGCTGAGGGCTTCACTGAGCTTGTCTTCAGTCTCTTACAAATGCTTTCAAATGATGAAAAGATAGAATCTGTTACCATCTTACGGTGCCTTTGGCGGAGAACAAATGAGAAGGTATGGAATGACGTCACTCAACCTCCTAAGATTTCCATTCGACTAGCTCGGGAATATGTTTATCACTGGCAGCAAGCACGTTCAAAACCTGGTCCAAATTATACGCATGTGAATAGCAACAACACTAAATGGATCAAACCAGATGCAGGATTTTTTAAATGTAATTTGGATGCAGCAAACTTTTCTAGGCAGAACTACTATGGCATTGGTATGTGCATTCGGGATAGCTTTGGTGATTTCTTTGCAACCAAAACAATTCTTAAAAGTGGCACACCTCCAGTACATGAAGCTGAAGCAGCATCTCTTTTGGAGGCCATTAAATGGGTTCGAAATCTTAACCTACAAAATATCATTTTCGAACTTGATTGTAAATTTGTGGTTGATACCTTAGCTGAAAATGGTGCGAATGTTTCAGAATTTGGGTGTATTATCCAGCAGTGCAGACAGCTTCTTAGTTCTTTATCAAACGTATGTTTTATTAAGAGGCAAGCTAATCAAGTTGCTCATTGTCTTGCTAAAGCATCTAGATTTCATGCTAATCACCATGTTTTTTAGTCTATTCCTCACTGTATTGCAAGTCTTATTATGAATGAAATGATATAAATCCTTTTTGAGTAAAAAAAAATAAAATTTACATATATATATATATATAGTAATTTGTATAACTTTGAAGCGTAAAAAAAAAATGTATAGCTTTGAGCTATGTATATAGTTGAAAAAGCAAAAGATTCTGAGATTCTTTTACAATATATAGTTGATCCTTTCTTACACTCTTTGTCGTTAAGAAAGCTAAAATTGTGTCCATTTAAGCCATGCATCAAGAATTGCATCCCTATTCCTTCAATGTTAAAACCAGCAATCCCAATGCCCCAATTAGTATATACTGCAAAAAGGAAAATGATGAATTAACATTAAAATCCTAATGTTTACATAGTATTAATTTTAAACTGTAGCCCAAAAGAACAAACCTTGAGAATAGGCTTTTCAGTCATTATTATTGTAGCCCTACCAACATAAGGCAAGAACCTGCAGAAAAGACAGCAGTAAGGAAGTTTTATATACATATAAAAGATGAATCATATGCAGTTCCAGAACTTAGCCTATGTTTGGGTTAACTTTCTGCAGCTCAGAACGTACTTTTCTAGAAGAAACTTCAGTGTATCTTTTTACATTAAACGTATTTTTGGGTGTTTTTAAACGGTAATCCAAATATGTTTTTAATCTGCTCAATAAAAGTAATTTCTCTTTGAGGTGCTCCCAATAAAGTAATAGATCAAGCTTAGTGCTAGTGTTAAGTATGAAGAAGCGTGCTCAAAAGAAAAAAGATCAGGAAAAATATGATTTTAATTCTTATACTTTGTAAAAAAATTAGTTTTAGTCTATGTACTTCATTGCAGTAAAAAGAACTATTAACGTCATTTTCCTACGTGACATATGTTCTGAGAGACTAAAAACACTTTTTTTTTTTTAATTTAGGAACCAAAATGTTCAATAGTAAAATACAAGGACTAAAATCAAGAATTTTATAAATTACATGGATTAAAAACATATTTTTGTCAAAAAGATTTACCCAACAGCTCTTCCCATAATATGGTGTCGCTGCAGCCACTTCTGACCAGGAATATACATAACCCTGTCATCGAAAGGATTATTGTCTCCTGAAATACATATCAAAGAAATGTGAAAGTTTGGTCAATTGATGAAAAGAAATTGTTAAAACCATAAAAAATAATTCACACCATGAAAACAAAATACTAACCAGAAACTTTTAGTATTAATAGAGCTTTATTGAATGGTGACCATAAAATACAAATATAGCCAGAGAAAAACTGTGAAACAAATCGCTTTCCTTATAATTAAAAGGATCATCTGCTGCCAATTGGAATAAAATATATATGGACATATTACATAGACATCTATATCTATTAAATTGTACCTTTTGTGAGGATACAAGTTTCTTCAATATCTCGACGTTCATGAATCTAAAATTAAAAAAAAAGAAAAAGAAAAATTAATAAATTGAGTGATACGTCTCATAGTCATCAAACAATATTCAAAATTTAAAGACAGATGTAGCCAATATTCAGATGTAGCTAGTCCTGTGTAAATAGAAAGGTAAGCAAAGTTAGTCCTTTCTTCATAATCAGTCCTTTGTGTTTTCTTCATATGTTTCTAATTATCTTTAGTTCTGCATAATATTCTAAAGATTATGTTACGTGGACTCTCCCAACTAAGGCAATTAACTTGTGCAGTGGAAAGGTTTACCCATTAGTGTGCATAACCTATTCTCTGATTCAAAGATATATATTTTTGTTTTTTGGTAAATATGATTCAAAGATATATTGCTTATAATAATTAAGCCTATATTGTGTGAAATGAATAATGGAAGTTAAAATGCTGAGGAGCAGAAAATAAATGTCATCCAAACCTCAATTACACGGTGAACAATTGGAATATCTCTTCCCTGTACAACTGGGTAGTCATTTGTCAGCAAAATTTATAGTGGCAACCACATTAAACTAGCAATATATTGCAAAAACATTAAACATATATGATGGCTTTTTCCCCACCCTGTCTTTCCTAGTTTTATCTAACATATAAACACATATTTAAGTGTCAAAACCAAAACTTTAGAACCTTCTACCCTTCAAAGAACGGGGTAGGAGAGAAATAAGGGGGGATGGTGTTGGAACTAAATTAATTCCTTAGATGAAAATTATCATCTATCAATCCTGAATCAATCATGTTGTACGGTTTGGCCTTCCAGAATTAAAGCGGAAGCGTACCTAAACTCATGATGATCAATCGCTCTTCAGAATTGTACGGTTTGGCCTTCCAGAACAACACGTACTCTCTTAAGAGAACCTTTAGCTTTCTCTCTACCTCTCTCTGATGATCGGATGTCAAAAAAGACGAGAATGATAACAGCATATCGTCATACGTGTGACCTAGGAACTATAACCTCTTTAGTAGACAACCCTAAGGTTATCTTTTTGTGATCTCTATCTTAGCACATCATAAAGATAGAATTACCATCCAGTCTCTACACATTAAAGGCTCATACCCTATTAGATACATTAAAGCCCAAATTACCTAAACCTTATTAGATCACACCTTATTTGATCACTTTTAACTAGACTTAACCTTAAATGACAGTCCACAATGCATAATTATTTACATATAAGGCCAACGTTGGATTAAGGATCCAACAATCTCCCACTTGGCCTAATGTGAAACCTTATAATTACGCATTGCAAAATTATCTATATGAGCTCAATATTACTGTCATTACCTTATGTATCTATAACCAATCCGGTCCATCATCATACCAACATAGGATCAAAGCAGCCTTTGTTACAATTTATCATAACTCGACCCATCAATGGTCACATATGCTGATACAAATGAATGACATGGATCATGATATGGATGTGTAGCATGGAATTTTCATGTAATGTGATCTTAACATGCCTAATTCCAATTGCTCCTCCTTAAACCTTAGTGAGATCAAACCATAACAAGAATCAGAGTGTGAATGCACCAAAACTTTATTTCTGCAGAAAATATCCTTAAGCCATACGTAAACCGAAATGAAGTCTATATCATAAAAACGTTAAAACTTTACAAAACTCTCACTAAAACTGAACATCACTTAATGACATAACACCCATATGAGCAGTGTGCTCGTGAAATATTTTGGGTGGTAGTCCCTTAGTAAGCGGATCCGCAACCATGGGGTTTGTTCCAAAATGCTCTATAGACAAGTGTCCACTCTGTTCTTTCTTTAACAACAAGAAACTTGATCTCTATGTGCTTCGACTTTGTCAAGCTCCTGTTGTTGTTGGAAAATAGGACTGCCAATTTATTGTCATAAAATAACCTGAGTGGTCTTTCAATACCATCCACTATGCGCAGTCCTATGACAAAATTTATTAGCCAAATTCCATAAAAAAACTATTTAAATCGATCATCGTTCTAGGTTCAACCAAATTCGAGTGCATCCAATAGACACTCATAAGACTGCATTTCTCACGATTGATGGGCAATATGAATTTTTAGTTATGGCTTTTTAGTTTAATTGACGTGCCACATTAACATTTTAGGCTGCAATGAACGACCTGTTACGCCCTTTTCTACGTCAATTGGTGTTGGTTTTCTTTAATAATATTTTAATTTACATCTCTTCTTATTCTGATCACTTAACTTTTATTAACCTAGTCTTGGACTTATTACGGGTTCATTATTTTTATGCCAAGTTATCTAAGTGTTCTTTTGTAGTTACTTATTAGTTTGAATATTTGGGGCATGTAATTTCTACCCAGAACATCCTTCCCGATCCATAAAAAACCCAAGCCATTCTTGACTAGCCTAAGTCTCATAATCTCTCAACTATCTGCAAGTTCTTGGGTTTGATTGGATTTTATAGGTGGTTCATTTGCCATTACGCTATTCTAGCCTCACCCCTCATGAATTTGCTGCACTCTAGCATTCTTTTTAATTGGGATGCTACTACAGAGAGTGCTTTTACAACATTAAAAACTGCTATTACGTCTGCTTCACTGTTGCAACTATGGAACTTCGATCTCCCTTTTGAAATTGAAATAGATGCTTCAGCGTCTATAGTTGGTCTAGTCCTCTCCAAACAAGGTCACCCTCTTGCATTCTTCAGCTCGAAACTGTGTAAAAAGATGAGAAATGAGTCAGCCTATGTTCGGGAAATGTTTGCCTTTGCCATAACAAAATCAATAAATAAATGGCATCAATATTTAATTGGTCATCACTTCAAAGTTTTTACTAGCTAAAAAAGTCTCAGACACCTATTTACCCAAGTGATCCAAACACCGGAGCAACAGTGGTGAGCTGCTGAGCTACAAGGGTTCTCCTATGAGATTTTGTATAAACCAGGTCGTGGAAATCGTGTGGCTGATGCCTTATCATGTTGTCAGCACAATCCACTTCCCATTTTTCGTGCTCTATCAACTCCAATCCCTGAATTATTTTGCACCCTCCAAAAGCTATATAAGAAAGAGGTTAATTGCAAGAATTTTTTCTCGAAGTGCCAACACGAACCTACCTTAAGTTCAGTATTTCTAAAATTGATGGACTAAAAAATCAAATTTAAATTTAGGTGACCAAAAATAAAAGTGATCCAAATTTGAGGGACTAAAAATATATTTAAGTCATTTTTCTATAAAAGCATACAAATTATTTTTAAATTTATAAAGTTTGTATCAAGTTATTTTTTCTTAATAACTGAAAATGTAATGCAAGTTATATATATATATATAATTCCAATAATTAAGTTGCTAACTTAAACAATATCACGTTAATTTTATGCATAAATAATCACATTTATACAATTAGGATATTTTATGGTATTTATCCAATTAGGATTTAGGAGTATAAGTTAATACAACATACATACACATGCCTTAATAATTTAGCAAGCTTAAATATATTTTTTATCTCTCAAATTTGACTCATTTTTGTTTTTAATCTCCAAATTTAAATTTACCTTTTTTAGTCTCTTAATTTTAAAAAATGTTCTTTTTAATTTCTCTCAAAAAAAAAAAAAAAACTTCTCAGTCAATCCAAAATCAATCCAAGAATTTTTTTTATGGACAATAACTAAAAAGAATATTTTTCAAAATTGAGGAAATAAATAAATTTAAATTTGCAGGACCCAAAATAAAAGTTACTTAAATTTGAAAACAAAAACATTTAAACCTAATTTAGTACATTAGCTATCGTGAATTTATAAATAAACATTTTCAATTAGTAAATATAACACCTTTCCAAGTTTTCAAATTTACCTATTATAAATCTATAGAACTAGGACATGCTTCAAATCTTAATAAAAGTTAAATAAATAAAATTAATTAAAATAATAGAAAAAGAAATTGAATCTGAAAATAATATTCAATGCAGTGTGTTGTTGCCATTTAAGTTAATCTTTATTGGCTGAGGGAACTTCTAATGCACACTGTGTGTTGTCCGGTATCTCTTACCTAATGATGAGAGGGTTTAAAACTTTAGATGGTTGGGTCACAACACCATCGTGCACCACAGCAGCTAGCATTGTCATCATCACCAGTCACAACCACTTCTTTAGTGGTTTAATTTATTTATTATTTATTTCATCCCTTGCTATGTTCTGTTTTTGTTGGATGCTGCTTCGCCTTCAACCTTTTTTACTTTTTTATTATTCATGCAATGCTAGATTCTGATTTAAGTGCAACCATTCATGCCATTATTTCTTTCTTATTTTATTTTTGCAAGAGGAATGCTACCAAGATACTCTCTAACACACTTTTTATAATACACACTTTATCATTAATTAAAATTTATTAAAAATTACAAAATCATGAAAAAAAAAGTCATTAAATAAGATGTGAAACTCACAATTTTTTTTATAATTTTCAAGAAATTTCAACAATAAAAGAGGGTATATTCAAAAGAGTGTACTTCCTTCGTCCCATAATATTTGTCATCCTAGGATTTTTTTTCACAGACCAAGAAAAATTAATAAATAGATGGAAAGGAATGACAATTTTATAACCTTCTCATCATTAATTCCTTTATAGATTTTGTTGTCTAACATTAATATCATAAGGGATATAAGTGAAAAAAAGTAATTAATGTTATATTGAAAAGTTAAAACAACAATTATTTTAAAACTTATTTTTTCTTTTTATACGATAATTATTATGGAATAAAGGGAGTAGTGTTTTGCTATCACTTCTCTTTTTGCAAAGAGTGCTACCAACACACTCTCTAACATATTCCTCATAACACACTATCATTAGTTAAAATTTACTGGAAACTATAAAATCATGATAAAGAGTCATTAAATATGAGGTAGGACCCATATTTTTTTTATAATTTCCAAGAAATTTCAATTAAATAAAAAGAAGATATATTCAAAAGAGTGTATCAGAGTGTGTTGTTAACACTTCTCTTTTCGCAAAGAGAAGTATTACGAACACACTCTCTAATACACTTCTCTTTTTGCAAAGCGTATTTTGTGTTTTTTTTGTATTTTTTATATTTTCTTTTTTTAAATTTTAATATTTTTTATTTATTCAGAAAAAAATAGATATTCATTTATCACTGGAATGTCGTGACTTATGATGACCTATGGTCCTTTGTTTTGACATTTTTAAATATTTTTTATTTATTCAAACAAATAAGTTGTTCACATAGCACAAGAATATCATGTGTCTCCTTCCTTTCCTTTTATCTTTTTCTTTGTCCTTTTTTTGTTTACCTTTTTGTTTTGTTTTGTTTTGTTTTATTTTTCTTTCTTTTTTTGTACTTTTTCATTATTTATTTATTTATTTATGAATATTATTTTAATTTTTAAAATTTTTATTTTGATAATTTTAAAATAATTAAAAAAGATAAATAAAATAAAATAAAATAAAATAAATAAAAATTGAGTCAAAATTAAGTGTGCAAATTATGTCCCTAAAATATTACAATTGTGCTATTTTGATTCCTAAAGTATAATGATTGTGCAATATTTGGTCCCCTAATGTCACGTCAGCATGTTAGTGCCATGTTAATATATGTGTCAAACTGTCAGGTCAGCATGTTAGTGACACGTCATTACTAACATGTTACATCAGTAATTTTTGTTAAAATACTAAGGACATGCTAACAATGAATCAAAATTGCTAATTTTTTAAAATCACGGAGGACTAAATATGTAATAAATCTTTTTGAAGGATCAAAATTACGCAATTGAGAAACTATAGGGACCAAAAGTAAATTTAAGGCTATAATTTACATTATGTTTAATTACTCTTTTGGTCCCTATAGTTGCAACAACTTTCGCTTTTATTCCCCGTAGTTTAAACCATCCCATTTTGGTCCTTATAGTTACATTTTTTTAACCATTTCGATCCTTACTATTTAAAGTCGTCTAACATTATTACATCCATATCCTTAAAATGTTACAAAATTGAAATTAGTGGTGTAAAATTGCTAAAAAATATTTTGGCTGTTTTTAATCGCCATAAACTAAAAAATAAAGTTTCTTGTTCCTGATTTTCTTTTTCCTTCTAACCAAGGATGAATCTAGAAATCTATTAAGGAGGGCTGAATTTTTTTTTCCTTTGTAATTGTTTAAATGTCTAGCTTCTAATAAATAATAATTTTTAAAAAATATTTAGTATTTTTACACATAAAATTGAAACTAATTTTTATTTTAAATGATAATAACCTTAACCGTTGTCGTAATAACAACAACACACAACTAGTTTTGCACAATTTTACACTAGTTATCACCTTAACCATTGCAGTAATAACAACAAACACACCTAATTTTACACTAGCTAACCTTAACCGTTATTATAATAACAACCAATGTTTTTAAAATCGGACTGGTCATTGAACCAGTCAAGGCACTGGTTCAAGATTCAATGGTTGAACCGGTATTAATAAAATAATAATAATAAAATAATTTATAAAATAATATTAAATAAATATAATATCACATAACTTTATAACATTAAAAATTATAATAAAACTTAAAACATCACTTTACAAGGTTTTAACATTCAAAAAATATATAAAAGTTTAATTAAATATATCATAATACTTAAGTTCACATTTTAATAAAATAAAATAATGTCCATTAACAATAACAAATTTACATTTAGAATAAAGAAAGAAAATGACAAATTAATATAAAATAAAATTATCAAAAATCAAGATATAAAAAAATTGTAAATTAATATAAATGAGCAAATTATATGTTTTACAAGAAAATAATAATAATAATTGATAAAATAATTTATAACTATTTGAGATATTTATTAAATATGTGTTTTTATTTATCTTTAAAATATTTTATATTAAATTTAAAATTTTAAATGAAAAAAATTAAAAATTAAAAAAAATAAAAATACCGGTTCAAACCGATTTTGGGTACCGGTTCTTGACCGGTTTTGGCCTGTTTTAGCCCAGTTTGACCGATTCTTGACCGATTTTCACCGATTCCGAGTTACTCCGATTTTATAGAGTATCCGGACCGGTCACCAGACCGGTTCCTGGTCGAACCGGTCGAACCGGCCGGTCCAGTCCGATTTTGAGAACATTGATAACAACACACAAAATTAGTTTTATACAATTTTACACTAATCAACCTAATAATACACATGAGAAATTCCAAGGAAGGGAGGGTTAGGGCCCCTACTTGCCCCCTCTGGATCCGTCCTGCTTCTAACAGTTTCCAAATTCTTCGTCGCACGTTTTGTGTGTCTTCCACCATCCTCCCCTGGCGGTGACTTCTCAACACTTCATCCAACGTACTGGTGAAGATCATGACCTCCTTTGAAAAAGGAAAAAAAAAGCTTAATTTTTTAATTTATGATGGTTAAAAACTGTCTAAATTTTTTGACAGTTTTATACCGTTATTTTTAATTTTGTAGTGATTTTAAAGGTTCTATACCGTTATTTTTAATTTTGTAGTGATTTTAAAACTGTCTAAAACTTTAAACAGTAAGGAAAAAAATTAAAAAAAATTGAAGCTATAAAAACTAAAATGAAATGTTTTGAACTATAAGACTAAAAAATAATAACTATACTCAAAATGATAATTAAACATTTACATTCAATATATGAAGGCCGTGCCCAGCACGGGTGAAAGGACTAGTAACCCTTTCATAGTTTCATTATCAAAAAAAAAAAAAAAGACTATTAACCCTTTATTTAAAAGGCGCGTGTAACAAGTGCAACTTTGCAATGGAGAGGGAAAAAGGAACGCATTATTCTCACTGACCAGTGACCAGTGACCACGGTCGACCCCCAAGTCAATTACAAGTCTATTTCTATTGTTAAATGAAAAAGAAATGTTGTATTTCTATTTTATACCATATAAAATTAATAATAATAATAATAATAATAATATGGATATTTAATTATTAAATTCTTATAAATATATTTATAAAAAATAAATCAAATTACATGAATATTTAAATTTAATTTGTGAATTAACAAAGAAGTACAAGAAAAATGCTGCTATATAACTTTTATTTATTTTAAATAATTATTACTTTAAGATATTTAAAGTATTTTATTTTAGAATATTAATTATCTTTTTACAATTTTTATCATTACAACTGTAAAGTAATATAATCAAATAAATTTATATTTCATTAAAATTTAACAAAAACACATAATTTATCTTTCTTAATCAATGTACAAAATTTAAATAATATCTAGATTTTTATTATTTCTACAGTTATTGACGCCCACTAAGAATTAAGTGGCATGTTCTCTCCAATCTTGATTCGCCGCACACCCTCCGCTGCGCGTTTCACGCCAATATAGATATATCCTCTGCGCAGTTACATCACGCTTCACTTCTCACTCTCAACACCCTATGTTATTATTATTCTTCTTCACACATGGAACCCAGCAAGCACCAGCAGCAGCACCAGAACAAGAGCAAGAAGAAATGGTTCCTCCCACTCATCCTCTCTCTCCTCGTATCCACATTCCTCATCCTCCTCTCCCTTTTCGTTTCCCCCAACTCACCCTCCCAGCGGCACCACCACGCCCCGGTAGTAGTCCCAACAAAGGAAGTGCCTCGCTTCGTCGAGTCCAAGCTGAGCGTGAGTCCCACATCGACCAGCTCAGTTCCGAGAATCGCGTATTTAATCTCGGGCTCAATGGGAGATGGTGAGAGCTTAAAGAGAACGCTGAAGGCTCTGTACCATCCGTGGAACCACTACGCGGTGCACTTGGACCTTGAGGCCTCTTCCAAGGAGAGGTTGGACCTCGCCGATTTCGTGAGGAACGAGCCTCTCTTTGAGAAGTTCCGGAACGTTAGAATGGTGGTTAAGGCCAACTTGGTTACCTACAGAGGGCCCACTATGGTCACTAATACCCTTCACGCCGCCGCCATTTTGTTGAACCAAGCTGGGGACTGGGATTGGTTCATTAATTTGAGTGCTTCCGATTACCCTTTGGTAACCCAAGATGGTAGGTACCTTCTTGCTGCTAATTTTGCACCCTTCTAAATATAGATTTTTTTAAACTAAATTCAAATTAGTTTAATTTGTTCCCAATCCGTGTTTTAGTACTTCTATCTCATTTATCATCGGTTTCAATATCTTGTTTGCTTGGTTGTCAAATGTAGTTATTTTTGTCGGCAGACACACACACTCTCTCTCTCTACACGAAATAGGGATTTTGGGGGTAGTGGGTGGAATTTCGGAATTGGAAAACACAACTGAATAAAGTTTAAAATGGATATGAACTAATCAGAAATCATTCAGCTTACGGTTTTTAAAGTAGTTTTTATAATAGTCAATAAATTTATAATGTATAATAATTTATGATTGAATAGATTTTTTTTTAAAATAAAAATGCTTGTAATTCTTAAAGTTTTTAGTATTATTTTTTGTGTTTAATTTTTATGCTCTGTCAATTAATTAGAAATAATATGTAACCAAAAAAATTAATTAGAAATTATTATTGGGATGTTTTTTTAAATTAATTATTCTAAAGTTAACAAATTTACTGTATATAATAATTTGTAAATAAATAACAGTGTAAAAATTTTTATACTATGAATATATTTTAAGTGAATTCTTTTTTTTCCTCAGATTGGAAGCATAACCATTTTATATTGTGCATTACAGAATGCTAAGTAATATTCATCAGAAATGTACACCATGGAAGAATTTAATGGTTTGCTAATTAATTTTTCTAATTTTTGAAACTTAAAAAAAAAAAAAAAATAAGCACGAACCATGTCGCCCAGTTTTCATTGTCACTGACTAACTTTTGCAATTTGCTACATTTCTTTTGCACAACAGATCTGCTGCATACGCTTTCGTCTATTCCCAGACACCTGAACTTCATTGAACACACCAGTGATATTGGTTGGAAGGAGTAAGTTGCCAATTCTTTTTCTCCATTTTCTGTGTGTTTGCTTGGACGTCTAAGGAGAGTGACGCGCGTTCACTTGATGCAAATATTAGTAGCTTTTGCATCAACCGAACAGTTTGGATGTGAAAAAACACTAATACATGCGTTGCAGAAGTGTTTCCAAACACGCACTTTGTTCATTGCATGATTTTATGCATTTTAATAACATACGATTGTGTAAAGATCAATGTACCCCTTCTTTGCAACTGATTCTTTACTCATTTGATTAGGCATCACAGGGCCAAGCCAGTTATAATTGATCCAGGCCTTTATAGCGTGAATAAATCTGATGTATTTTGGGTATCGGAGAAAAGAAATGTACCCACAGCTTATAAACTGTTTACAGGTGAGAATCTTTCGCCTATCATTTTTGATGAATCACTATTTTACTTTCCTCCCACCTATTCAAATTTTTAGCCCTTTCAAATTGGAGAATGTTTAAGTACTATACAAGAATTCTAACCCTTGAATAGATTAAAGACAATTACAAGAGGAGTACAGGAAATTTCCTGAACAAAGTCCAACACCAATAATGAAAAGTATGAAAGAAGACATCGATAGTATTGTGAATTCAGTATATAATATGTTTCCATTGCTGGTTGGTAATCTTACTACAGCCTTTGGCAAGCACCCCTTTTGAGCTGTGTATTCAATCCTCATAAATTCCTTTTATTCATAGTTAGGTTTAATTGCATACGCTCAAACTCGTGTAATTTCTCAGTTTCACTTCACTTGTTTTTGTATATGAAGGCATTTACATCTAACTAGTTGCATGATATCACAGTTTATGGAATATGAGACAAACGACTTAGAATTAAAGAAAATAACTTGAAATTGGTATTCCCAGCTTCATGTTATCAGAGTTGTTAAAAATATTGATTATTGATTTTGCTCAGGTTCTGCCTGGATGATGCTCTCTCGCCCATTTACTGAATACTGTATATGGGGTTGGGACAACTTACCCAGAATAGTCTTGATGTATTATGCCAACTTCCTGTCTTCCCCTGAAGGGTATTTTCACACAGTCATCTGCAATGCTGAGGAGTTTCGTAACAATACGGTTAATCATGACCTCCACTTCATATCATGGGACAACCCTCCAAAACAACACCCGCATTTTCTTACAGTTAATGATTACCAGAGAATGGTGGACAGCAATGCTCCTTTTGCTAGGAAATTTGGCAGGAATGAACCGGTCTTGGATAAGATTGATACTGAACTCTTGGGACGAAATGCAGATGGTTATGTACCTGGCAGGTGGTTCAGTCAAGCAAATTCAAGCATCACTAAACAGTATTCTGGCATAAGAAATATCACTGACCTAAGGCCTGGCCCTGGAGCTGAAAGGCTTGGACGCCTTATCAATGGTTTATTATCAGCAGAAAATTTTCAGGCAAATCAGTGTTCTTGACACCTGACTTTGGAATGCCTATTGTGCTCATTGCTGCTTTTCCATCATCCAACAGCTGAGTGGCGAAAAATGCATTTCATCAGTTGATGCCCGAGGTTGCTACGAGATCAAATATGAAATGTGAGTAAACACAAGGGAAAACAGAAATGGCTACCTTTGACTTGATATTCTACACGAAATTTGTAACAGGACCACGAGTATGTAGTCAAAATGTGTCGGCTGCTGGTTCACACGATTTAATAAACTTCACTGGATGACAAGTCATCGGTGCAACTGTTGTACTCTGTATGAGATTTATAGCAAACATGACATTCAATTATGCAATACATGGGCAAGATGCTTGTTAGGCTGGAACTGAAATAAGCGAGTGTAAAATATTCTCCAAATTCTTTATGAAATGAAATGTTAACTGCAGTATATCCTGTGTATTCTTTCCTTTCCTTTCCTTTCTTTTGTTCTTTTTTTCCTTGTGGAGCTACTGCCCCCATAAATTGCACCACTAAAGAAGCAACAATTTATATTTGATTTTCTTTCTCATGTCCATAAGTTCTTGCAAATAACTAGAAATATGCCAAAGCATGTAAGAAAAACAATTTAGCAGTAAACAATAATTTATACCCATCAGAAGTGCTCTAAAGTCCCCATCTTGAGAATGGAATCGAGCAATTTGCACATTTCCTGTGCTTGTGGATGAGAATGATCACCTGCAAGAAACTCTTCAACTTCATTATCCACCTCTATTATGCTGCATCCTGGCTTCTTTTTCATCCCTACTTCTTCGATCCTACTCCTAACTTTGTTTGCCTCTGCATCCCACCCAGCTTCTCTATATATATTGTAAGTAAGAACATGAGTACCACAGTCAGTGATGCCCATATCAAGCAGCTTTTTCCACACTCTATTCCCAACATGAATATTCTTATGAATTCTACATGCATTCAGAAGAGCACCCCACACATTAGCATCGCCAGCCGCAAGTCCACCCATCTTCTCCTCCATAAATTTCTCAGCTTCCTCTACCATGCCAGCTCTTGACAAAAGGTCTACAACACAAGCATAATGCTCCATTCGTGGCACAACTCCATAAGTGCTACTCATTTCTTCAAACAACCAAAGGCCCTGCCAAACCATCTTCGCATGAGTACAAGCAGTGAGGACAGCCACAAAAGTAGTCTCGTTTGGCTCAGTCCCAGAAGCGGCCATTTGGCGAAACAACTCCAGCGATTTCCCTGCATCGCCATTCAACGCCACACCGGAAATCATAGCATTCCACGCACCGGCATCCTTATCAACAATGCTCTCAAAAACAGACAAAGCAGATTCCACACATCCGCATTTCGAATACATGTCCACCAAAGCCGTCGCCAGGATCGGATTCGACCCAAGATCAAACCGCCTGGCATTGGCATAGGAATGCACCCACAGTCCCTGCGTGAGCGCACCAAGGTGCGCACACGCAGTGAGGACCGTGACGAGGACGGACTCGTTCGGCCTCGTGCCCTCTCTCTGCATCTCTGCAAACAGAGCCAGCACTTCCTTGAAGTCACTGACCCGAGAATACGCCGCCATCATGGCACTCCACGACACAGCGTTTCTCTCAGGCATTTTCTCAAACACCTCTCTAGCATTCTCCAATTTCCCCATTTTGCCATACCCGTCAACCATCGCGGTCCCCAACACGACATCTTTCGCTGCCGTTTTATCAAACAACACCCGCGCCGTTTCCACCTCGCGAAAAACGGAGTAAAACTCAATAAGCGCGCTCACCACGTAAGGGTCGTCGCGGAACCCGAACTTAACGACATGACCGTGCACCAAACGACCAATGACTTTCGAATTAGAAGAAGATGAACGAAGAAGCGCAATGCAGGCCTTGATTAACGGTGGGAACGTGTAGTTGTTAACGGCAGTGCCGTTTTGGAGCATGGACAGGTAGCAGGAGACGGCGTGAACGGGTGACCCGGCTAGGAGGTAGCCTCGGATCATGGTGTTGTGCATGAAGGTGTTGCGGTGACGGTGAGTGAGGTGGCGGAAGAGGGAGCGAGCGTAGGAGAAAAACGACGCGTCGTTGGAGGTGGCTAAGACGGAGAGGAGCGGGGCGAGGGCGTACGGCGTGTCGTTGATGCGGCATCGGAGGATGTGGGCGTGGAGCTGCTTGAGTTGGGTTAGGGTGTTGCATTTTTGCGCCGCGGCTGTGAGGAAGCCCTTCTTAACGGTCATGTGAACATCGATTGGAGGGGAAGGGCATTTCTTCTATGCACTCCAAACAACAAAACAGAACTCGCTATAGACTGCTCAATAGCGAGTATTTGTTAGCTTAGACACTGTATTCTGTTTGTTAATTTCAATGTAAGTTTTATTTGTTCGCCTATTTATTAGATGAATAGGTCATTCTTGGTTTTAACTAAATTTATTTATTAAACTAGTATTTATACATTACTTTTTTTTAAATAATGAAATAAAAATATTTTAATTAATTTTTGAACAAACCATCAATTTCTTTTGCTTGAGGCAAGAGGTGTTCCTATCATTTCTTTTTCTGCATTTTTCTTTGTAATGGTTCTGTTTTTCTTATTGCAAGTCAATAATCAGCATCTACTTGTATGGACTCTTTTGTTTGAGATTCTTCATAGTTTACTACATATATTTTTCACGGCTTAAATTAGTCTCTCAAATTTAAAAAAAAAAATGCAAATTTTAATTTAGATCAATAAAAATAAATAAATTCCCTAGATTTAAGAGACTAAAAATATATTTAAGCCTATTTTCCACTTATCAATTTTTCTGATTTCTATCTTAAACCAATCTGAAACCAATTTTGACATGGGATTCACCAAATTTTTCTTTCCTTATTTATGTACCAACTAAACAAGGAAAATTACGTTCTCTCCTTTCCTTCTTTTCCTTCTATTTTTATTATACCAAACATAATAACATTAATGTCTAAGGAAGTAACTGACTAATTGTTTGAATAAATAAAACTACTTGTGATTTAGCCCTGTAAAAGTAATTTTCTAAATCAACCTCTGCTTACATACTCTTTGGATTATGCTAAGGGATGATTATCTGATTATCGTGTCCTTCGATTATTGTCAATTGCACAAATGTAATAATCTTTGTTTTGAAAACCAAGGTCATTTAGGCTAAGTTGATGACGAAATATTGAGTAATAATTATTCTATAGCATTTCCAAGGCTAATTTCATGCTTCTTAATGTTCAAGGCAATACCGCATCCCCTGTTGTTTGTACATGATGAATATTTGTAATTAGGAAAATTATAAAAAATAATCACACCCAATTTAATATGGTTCTACCAATATGCTTAAGAAGAGGTCAAATCCAATATAAAACACTACTACTTCTGGTTCTAATTATAAGCAACAAATTGAATTTTTATTTGATCCTAAATATAAGCAACAATCATCTTTTTGTAAAGTTACTCAGGGTAAATTTTCTTTTATACCCTTACTTTATTGTTAACTTTATTTTCTATGCATTCACATCAATAAAGCAAATGGTACTTTTGAAATAAAATTTGAATTCATTGTAGAATTAATTAAAAATAACTATTTTAACTACTATCATTGGTCTTAATGATTTGTCCTATGTTGCTTATAATTAGGACCAGAGGTAATATAATACAACTTTTGCATGGAAAAATTACAATATCAACGCTACTTTAACTCGGCCGACAAAGTTGTAAGTTCTATGTTAGTGCTACTTTTGAGGGCAATGTTGCAAACCCTCCTCTGTAACGTTACTCACAACATAAATAAGAATTGATTAAGGGTATTGTAACGACCCATCTTCGTTACAGATTTGTTATACTATCATATATGAACTACCTATAAAATTTTTCTCATTTTCACTTAACATACACATACGTATCTACTTTCATACACATAATATATATCATCATCACATCATAAAGGTATAATATGCAGATTTACAAATTAAAATACACAGGTACATATATTATTAAAAATGGTCCCCTTGTAGAGGACATTCACAACAATCTAAGTATTTATACATAAGTCCTAAGCTGGTCCCTAAAACTATGTATTTATATACAAAACATAATCAAAAGAACAGGGATATCGTCCAATCTTCAAGATCTGCATCGACTTCAATCATGAACAGCATGAGAGCCTACACCATCACTGCTATCTGCTCCCATGCCAACCACACGATCATTGCAGTAATACAATACAAACACAAATTGCAAGGGTAAGCTTACTTATAAAAAGAATGATAGGATATACTCAAAGTACAGTTAACATCATTCAACAATAAAAATTCAGTTTCATTATGCAATGTTATGCTGACTCGACTCCATGGAGATTCCTACGCCTTTTGGGCGATCCCTCATAGGCCCCATCCCCTACCATTAGTCACGCCTCTGACCATTCAGGGAGTCCCTTGAGCTGATCCTGTGGAGGAAGTATGATTTTATCGAATATAGACAAGTGTGGGTAATGGCTTACCTCTGTCAGGTTTGCAAGACCTTCCATCTAGAGGAGTTCGCCCACTTGTCTATTCTATAGGCCTGCCCGTAGCCACCACGAAAACCTTTGGCACTAGGTTAAGAGCCTATCCAGCACCCTCAACTTACGTACCTACCCACATGCAATGTTATGCAACAAGCCAAAAAATTTCAATTGCCACACGTTCCCTCTATGTTATAATTCACCAATTTTCTTTAATAACACTGATGAACCCATCTAGCAGTTCAAACAACTCAAGTAAGGTATTCTCACGCCTTGAATCCTTACGTCACAACACCAACTTTATCAAAATGTGAATTATTAACATAGTTTTAGAACCAAAGTTGTGGCTTATCCATCATCATCATTCATAACAAAACTAGGTTCTGGTCTCCAGCTAAACAAAAGCCCCAGAATTTCTCTAACACTGTCACTGGACGCTAGATTTCACTGAACATAGGGTGTCATTGGACACTGGGTTTTACTGGAAACTAGGTCACTGGACATGGGGTCTCACTGTGCACTAGGTCACTGGACGCGGGGTCTCACTATGCACTAGGTCACTAGACACGGGGTCTCACTGTGCACTAGGTCACTGGACGCTGGGTCTCACTAAATGTTGAGTTTCACTGGACGATGTTCTCTTAGACACTAGTGTTCACTGGACGATAGTTTTACTACATACTAGTATTCACTGGACGATGATTTTTCCTACATACTAGTATGCATTGGACAATAGTTTTCCTACGCACTAGTATGCACTGGATGATAGTTTTCCTACACACTAGTATGCACTGGACGATAGTTTTCTTTGTAGGACAGGTCAATGGACGATGGTTTTTCATTGGACGAGGGGTTTTCTGCAGAACCCAGAACCTCTCAAAGAATCACAAACACATGCCTCAAAGATTTAGAAACCATTTCCAACACTTACAATATCATTCCAAAGCAAAACAACATATTATAACAACAAATTCAGCTCAAATCATCAAAAACATAAAGAGAGCAAAAGTCATCACATCATAATAACAAATCTTTAAAACATCCAAACAGAGATAGAATTCCAAACATAAACCACCACCAGATCATTTCAAACAATTATGAAGCTTCCCTTACCTAAAGCTCTTGACTCAAATCGTGAAGAAAAAGCTATAGAAGAGAGCTTTGGCGTTCTCGAGTGATCTATTCCCAAGTTTTTGTTATAGAATCAACTGGGAGGAACCTAAATCAACATCAAAATAAGTTCCAAATCAAGATTTCTCTCATCTCTGAAAATCTAACCAAGACCCATTTCTCATGTTTCTTGGAAGGAGATGAGAAAGATACTAAGACATCGAAATACAGAGGGACTGGACTTACCAACTTAGAATCGACTAAGAAAGCTCTAGGGAAGAAGAAATCAAACTTCAATATGGTCTAAAAATTCAACTTCCATTCACGGGAAGAAAATATTCAGAGAAGAAGGAAGATAAGAACAAGAGACTTAGAGAGGAATAAAGATAAGAACGAAGGTAATAGAAGAAACAAGAAACAAGACACGTTAATATATAAGATTTGCATGAATTTCTGCTATTTGTCACTATCATTCCTCTCAGGACACCCCCCCCCCCCCCCCCCATTTTTTTTATTATTATTAATTCTTTTATACATACCATAAATTTAAATTTAATTTCCTCTTGCATTACTAATCAAACACTTATCATAAAAAAAAATCTCAACGTTACAGGTATGATTGGATAAACTTCTTCTTGAGTACTTATATGAGAAGAAAATAGAAAGAAAATATGAAATAAATTTTTCCATAGACTAAAATTAGTTTATGCATAAGATAAAAATAAGCTTTTTAAGGAAGCTATCATGAGAAAGCTTATACAAATTAGCTTATGTATAAGTTATAAGCTAATTTTAATTTATAAATAAACTAATTTCATTTTTCATTCGTATTTTAATCTTCTAAAAGTGTTTATGAAAAAGTTTTTCCAAACAAACCCTATGTCTGTCTGACTTATCAGATTATAACAAGTATCTCATGTCTAACTTGCGCTCCCTAACCTAGCTGCCTTGCCTATCCCCTCTATATGAAAGCTTTTCCATATCCTTATATCTCACATCCTTGTACGGTCTCTCTTCTTTACGACTGTTACCAAAGTAGTTCAAGTTGATGTTGACTTGAATTATAAACTATTTTATATATTCTTTAGTTTTCAGCTGATTTAGAAGCTTTAGCTTTAATGTTTACAACAAATGCGATATGGAAATTTTATTTTACTAACCTTGAAGAACCTGAAAATTCAGGTCCACATTTAAGATGGAAGAAACTGTAGATCAAATCCATTCTTGCCGAGTCTAATGTTTACTTATGCACAAGTTAAAACTAGGTGTAACCTCATAGCCTTTTTCAATGAATTTCTGAAGTTTCAACCACCCCATCTCCTGTTAAACAAAAAGGAATGCTAGTGACACTTTTTTTTTACACTCTTTTTATAACACTTTCTATGATTGACTGAAATTTATTAGAAATCACCAATTTTAGTGGGTCATACTTCTAAATCAGGAGAGAAAGTCTCAGGGACAGTATCGCTAGCATTCCTCTTAAACAAAACGACAATCTTATTCTTAAATATCAAATTCATCATACTAGCTAATGGTGACATACAAGTAACATTTTCTGTAATCTCTAACTCAACCTCCCTTTCATTCCTTGATCACTCTTCTGCTAAATTTATAATTTTCTTTCCAATGTTATCCCCTTTGAAGAGTCCAACAAAAGCAGAAGGGATGCTCTCCACGCCCGATGAAATGTCTTCAATCACCTTTAACTTCCCTGTACGAATGTAATCCGAAGTTTTTGCGAAAAAATCTTCATAAACATTCAGAAAATCAGCAGCCAAAAATCCTCTGATGTTGATTCTCTTGTACACAACATCCAGCATGTTTGGTGAAGCTCTCTTTCCAGAACTAGTATACTCAGAGATTACCCCACAAATGGCCACTCTTCCAAATGCTTTCATATTGGCAACTGCTGCCTCCAGCATCTCACCCCCAACATTGTCAAAATATACATCAATTCCTTCAGGAAAATACCTAGAATATAAAATATAAACTACATCAAACACAATCTAATTAAAGTTTTTAACTTCTATTCAGAAATGGGCTTGTGATTTTATCTTCCATCACTAACAAACCTTTTAAGAGTGGAGTTTAGATCTGTTTCTTCCTTGTAGTTGAATGCATCATCAAATCCTAGATTTTCTTTAAGCAATGCAACCTATGACAATAATGCATGAATTATTAGACTTTTAAGCTGAAAAACCAAGTTAGCTTAGAATCCTAAACTTCAGTTACCTCACCTTTTTCTGGCTCCCTGCACAGCCAACAACATAGCAACCTAAAAGCTTTGCATATTGCCCTACCAAATTTCCAACTGCTCCAGAAGCTGTTGAGACAAAGACCTTTTCACCCTTTAGGGGTTTACACAATTCAAAAAACCCCGCATAAGCTGACAGTCCATTGAATCCTGCATTAGAGAATGGAAATAAATAAATAAATAAATAAAATGCAGTTTTCAAACATGAGCAGTACTGATACTGTGATACAGAATAGTTCGTTATCATCAGTTTTTAGAATGGACTAAACAAGTGGTTAGATATTACAAGTTATCAAAATGCTCTTCCAGTGTAATTTGCCTTGATAAAATGTAAATGGAATAAAAACTACCTAGAGATTAACGAACTAGGTTTTGTCAAAATACTCTCCACTTTGTGAATATCAAGTCTATCTTTGAAAGCTGGAAATTAATTTCTTTATGGTATAGATATTATCGAAATAGGTTTTTTTTCCTAGTTTTTTTCATGGAATTGTAACCTGTAACAAACATAACTCTATTAACGGTACAACAAACTTAACTGATACAATAACAAACTAAACTGTAACAAGTAATAATTGTTTGGATAAACTTCTCCAAAAATACTTTTAGAAGGAGAAAATAAAGAAAAAAAATGAAATAAATTTCTCTATAAATTAAAATTAACTTAAGTATAAGTTAATTTGTAAAAATTCACTTATATAATTTTACTAAAAGATAATTTTTAACTTATGCGTAAACTAATTTTAACTTATAGAGAAGTTCATATAATCTTTTTCTTTTTTTCTAGAAGTGCTTATGAATAAACTTAATATGTAGTTACCGAGAACTCCAAGATGATAAGAGAGTGGAAATTCAGAGAACTCTAATTTTTTTATTATGTTCCCTTCTTTGACCAAACTGTACTCTGCCCAAGTAAATACTCCCATCACCAAATCATCTTTCTGAAACTTAGCATTCCCAGAGGCCACAACTTTTCCAATAACAGCACCATCAATAGCCTGGAAAAGTGTCAAATTAGAACAACCAGCTTACACATGTCAATTAATTCTTATGAAGCAATAGACTCATTCTTAAATAATCTTTAAAATAATTAAATTAATGTACTTCTAATAAATCAGCATTATTCAGTACCAAAATTAATTAATGACTACCTGGCCTGGAGTTATGGGCACTGCAAAGCTTATAGTGCCCTGGGAAGA
The DNA here is from genome assembly GCA_026413185.1 of Pueraria montana var. lobata. Classification (NCBI taxonomy): domain Eukaryota; kingdom Viridiplantae; phylum Streptophyta; class Magnoliopsida; order Fabales; family Fabaceae; genus Pueraria; species Pueraria montana. The sequence goes on from CM048652.1 coordinate 35,338,084, forward strand.
GCTATAGCTCTTCATGCGGTTAATCTGGTAGGGGTCAATAGAAATGTAGAGATTCTTCACGATGATATCATCAGATCCTGGCTCAATTGACAGAGCAAAAGCCTCAGTTTTGAGCTCAAAATTGGACTCTTTGGGTGCATCTTCAACGTGATGCTTTATCACTATGTATTTGTTCTTCACTTCCATTTTTCGGCTTTCCCAGTTGTTGCACCTCTCTGTGCACATGACACGTTTTACACAAAATTTATAGAACGAAGAGGCATGGAAAAAAACAGAGACCACAACTGTTTAATAAGATAAGATGATTCATCCGATGGACAGAGAAAAAAAAAGTATTATAAATAAGGTTTAATTACTATTTTGTCCTTCTAATTTAATTTTACGTTTAAAGATTTAATTAGGTGTTGTAATTTTTAAAAGGGTAAAATATGTTTTTGGTCCCTCATTTTATCTTGATTTATGTTTTTAGTCCTTCATAAATTGTTTTGTTCTGTTTTTAGTCCCTCATAAATTGTTTTGTTCTGTTTTTAATCCTGACATTAATTTTAATTGTTAAGCGATGACATGGTGGACATAAACTGTGTGTGTGAAAATTTTCTGATTAAGTTTCTATTAACTTTTAACCGTTACAAATTTTTTATGGTCAGAAATGTTTACTTTTGTAACATTTCTTGTGATTTCAGAAAATCTGGCGTTTGAGATTTTGATTTTTTTTTATTATTTTTTTAACATTTCTGACGATTTTAGTCTGCCAGAAAATTTCCAGCGGTTAAAAACTAATAGAAACTTAAACAGAAATTTTTCAAACACAAATTCTGTTCGCCATGACATCACTTAATAGTTGAAATTAATATCAGGGACTAAAAACAAAATGAAACAATTTTTTAGGGACTAAAAACAGAGAAAAAATTTATGAGGGACTAAAAACAAAAATCTAGATAAAATGAGGGATCAAAAACATATTTTATCCTTTTTAAAAATTGTTCAATTAATTCCCTTTATTTGTAAAGGATTCAATTAGGTCTTTTATTTTTTTAAAATGGGTTTTTGATCCCATTTTTCTTTCAATCGTTCCAAAAAAAAATTTAAAATATGGCCAAATTTAATTTTAAATGGGGCCAAATTGAATCCATTTTAAAAAATAAGAAACATAATTGAAACTTTTAAAAATAAAATGATCTAATTGAATTATTTTAAAAAAATTACGGAACTTAATCGAATATTTTAATAATAAGATGACTAAATTAAACTTTTTTTTATTCATATGAATCAAAAATAGTACCGGAAGGTTTACAATAACTCATGTACCCTACTCAACCAACTGAGCTAGACCCCATCGGTCTAACTATAAAAATAAGGGTTAATTAAGTTTTTAGTCCATAAACTTTTTAAAAATTCGATTTTTAATCCCTATATTTTTTAAAAAATCGATTTTTAGTTCATGAACAAAAGTTTGAATCTCATTATTTTTATTTATTTAATGAGGTTTCAGAGACTAAAAACTGAATTTTTAAAAAGTTTAGGAAATAAAAACCGAATTTTTAAATAGTTTAGAGACTTTGACCGGTCAAACGTTTATTTAGAACTAAAAATCAAATTTTTAAAAAGTTTAGAGACCTTGACTAGTCAAACTATTGTTTAGGACTAAAAATCAAATTTTGAAAAGTTTAGGGACTAAAAACTTAGTTAACCCTAAAAATAAATTATGAATCAAAATAGTAACTAAACTTATAAAAAATTGTTATATAAATAACGTAACTTAATGTATAGTTTGTTACAAAGGAGATATCAGCAACGGACGAGCCCAAAGGAGCTGTACGTATGTTAATTTTACCTCAACTTGCTTCAACTGGGTCCTCTAATTAAAGTAGCATCCAACGAAAATTATTAACAACAATTAACAAATAATGTTACTATGACAAACGAACGCCGAACCAGTAGTGCTCTGTTAGGAATCTGGCTCTGGCCTGCAACAAACGACATTTCAAACAAAGGAGAGCGTGTGCTAATAGACAAAAATGGAATCATATATGAACATGAAATCTTTAAGCACCTTAGATTCCTTTTTTTTTTTTTTTTTTTTTTCTAAAATGCAGTAAGAATTTTAAAATCTGAAACCAAGTATTGGTATTGGTACGACAAAAACTCTAATTTGCATTTATTAGGGTAAGAAAATGAAATAAATAAATACGTCATTAAAAACTATGAAAGAAGATATAACTTTTTTAAATAATTGTTTGTATTGTTATAAATATTTAATAGCTATTGTTCATTATGATTGTTTATGCGTTGCCTTAATATAATTAAATCATTTATAATCATTCACTTACAATTTGTATCTATAAGTTATTCCATTTCTAGAAATATACACCCAACTCTTAGTTCTCTCCATTCTATTATTTTCTTTATCTTGTGAGGGAGGGAGAGAGAGCAACGATCCTATCTTATTGCTTTCTAACCTAGTCCTTCTCTCAGGATAAGAAATACACTATATCAACAGGATAAGATAGACAATAATATAAGCAAATCATATTTTGTTGGTGTACCAAACAATTGATTGCAACAGGATATGATAGTTATCATATCCTATCTATAATCCTATTCTGACCACCAAACGGACCCTTAATCACATTGACACAAAATTCGACATACAAACACTTTATTTTAATTTATTAAAACCTTGATTAATTAATTTATGAAAATCCAAGTAATTTTTTTTCGCACGTTATCATTGTAAGAATCATACTAGTAAGTGGAAATATAAATGAACAACATAAGCATTGAAACGAACATAATAAAGTGCACAAGTACATAGAAATGACAGAATACATTTGAAATGAAAATACATCATAAGTGAAAATACAACTGAAAACATCATGTCATGGTCACCATATGTCAACCTCACCAAATACAAGAAAAGGAATCCTAGCTACCCTCCCCATACATATAAACCATGGACCCTAACAAAGCAGTTCCCTAGCCTAACTACCCTCTATCAACTAATCTTCGCACGTGTCGTCTCCGGGATGTCCCTCCTCCTTGCCCAAAGGATCCTCGAAAATATAAGACCCCCACTGCTCTATCCATAAGTGAGTACGAGGAGTATTCAGTCGTGGTGAATATCGAGGCGAGCGGCTATAACCCTTAGAAAGGGATGACTAGTATGGCTTGCGAGTGTCCTCTACAGTTAGTGAAGACTGTGAAGGCATAGGTCCATCATCGTCAATCTCAAAAGGGTGTTGCTCATCACTAGGGACAAGAGGGGATGGTGGCAGATCCAAGAAGTCCTCAGCCTCATCGACATCCATATCAGGATCTTTTGGCAGAACAACGTGTCCCATATGTACCCATGGGGGTGGCGAAGCTGTAAGCTGAATGAGAACGAAAAATGAGATAGGTGGTATCGAGACTCTAGGTACTTGCAACAGAAATTGTATGGTGATCCATCCATGATATATGATCTGGAAAGCATCCTTGTCATTGACCCATAGTCTATGCGAACTGTAAGTTACTTGGATGTTCCACAGGATTGAAATATCCATCCTCGCGAATCACAAACATATATAAATTAAAGAAAAACAATATAGAGTGAGGTGTTTTGGTTTTTCATGTCACTTGTACGAAGAGAGTAAAGACATTTTCTTACTCCAACACATAGGCAAACATATACACAACACACACACAGAATCATATGGGGAACCTAAGGCTTATTCTAAGTTCTTCTAAATCACCTTTTTTTCTCATTGTATAGAGATCTATACTCTCAGTTGATCATTCATTGATCATATATCAACCTATGGGAAGTGATAGGGAGTTAATATACCTCTACAAATCCACTTGGTACCAAACACCATTTCAAAGTGTCAATCAATCAAATCAAATCAATAATCTAATCTCTTCCCTTCAAGAGGTATACCCTCTGCAAATCCTGGATTGCATGGTGCTATCGAGGTGTACAAGCTGACACTGTTCATCCCGAAACGTAGGGAGCTAGTGTAGTGTAACACCGGTTATTTTCTTAATCTATGTTTAAGTGTTTTAAAATAACTACAAGACAAATTGAAATTTAATTTCATGAAAAATGTAATAAATGAACACTTAGTAATGTTTGATGCGGGTTTTGATAAAAGATCCAAGTGAAAACGAAACTGTATTATGAACTAACAGTGTAGGAGTACATTGAAAAAGTGAGCAAAATAGTTAGAAGTCTTGTGAATTTTGTTACAGTTAGTCAATTCTAATCATAACTAAATTGTTTTCACCAAACAATTTCTGGCAGTTTTAATTGCCAGAAAAAATAACTGCCACAAATCAATTATCACGTCATCATTTAACGGAGAAACTTGATGGTAGGGACCAAAAACCAAACGAAAAAATAGTTTGAGGACCAAGACCAGTCAAACTTTAGTTTAGGAGCTAAAAACAAGAACCTTGAATAGTTAAAGGACTAAAAACATATTTTGTCATAATTAAATTTTTGTGCAAGTTGTGTTGTTGTTGTTGGAGTTAGCCCTAGTGGGCAATCCATTTTAGACTAAATTTGTATTGCGACTTTGATTTATATATATATATATATATTAGGCATTTCACTTACTATATTATTTGTTAGATAATATGGTAACGTCCTTAGAATAGGTGGGCTGTTCGATGATGTGAGATTCATTGAATAATAGAACTTGATTCTTAAAATGTCTGTAGTCGAGTATCATTGTTAACTAGGATGACAATGATGCATCAAGACTATTGTGTGAGTAGCATGATGACCGCATCTCACAGGTCATGGATATGGGATATCAGGCTGGAACACAGGTATAAATATTAGGAGTAATATTTATACTAGACAGACCCACTATGAGAAGGCTTCATAATAGTTATGTAAATGTCATAAGTGCTTCTCATGGCAACCATAAGGTGATAGTAGTCCTTCAACTTGAAGTAACTACGATTCCTACATGTAGGAGTTGTATGTTTTAATGCTATCAAACGTCATCTGTAACAGGGTGATTATAAAGGTAGTACTTGGGCATGCAATGAATCATGTTGAGGAATGTGAGTGATGTAGATAGGATTCGTCCCTCATACATAATAGGAGTTATGTCCGTAGGCCTCTCGATAGAGTGAGATGTGCAATATGAGTGGCCACGCACAAATGGACTGATATGAGATATTGGGTCTATTTGTATTTAAACGTTTACTTGGATATCGAGAAATAAACTATTGGACTTAACGAGGATGACACTCTTATGACTCGTGTTCAATCGAGACATTCGGACGAAGGGACAAAGGCTACACGGTGGAAATGATTGTCATAAAGGTTGAAACCGGATAACCGATTATCTCATAAGCTGGGTGGCAGCGATGCATTGCTAGATGCCAATCACTGTCTATAATACTATAGAGATAATGTTATTGCCAGTTTAGTGGGAGCCTATAGGGTCACACGCATAGAGTAATTAATTGGAGCAGATGAATAAATTAAATGTGATTTAATTTAGTTCATGATTAATTAATAAAATGTGATTTAATTAATTAATCAACATGTTTACTTAAATGAGATTTAATTAAATAAGATGCAAAAGATAAGATAATTAATTAGATATGATTTAATTAATTATCTAAATCAAATGAGATTTAATAAGGTAATTATCTAATCAAATAAGATTTGATAAGATATTTTATGGGATTAAGATAGAGCTCATGTTTCTATATAAAGAGGTGCATACCTCATAACTGGCGCATGAGAAAAACATGTTTTTGTGAGCTCACTCTAAATCCCTACGCGTCTACCGTCGGCTAGCACCGAGACCCCGCTCCGATCGTTGCTCACGTGGATTGAGTAGAGGCGCCGTTTCTTCAACGCTTGGTGATCAAAAAGCAACCCATGGTTTGAAAGCACGCTACAAAGGTAACATCTAAACCCTTAGTGACTATTGTGTAATGCGTGATCCATGGGATGAGATTCTTTCCGCTCATGGTCTTCATGAAAAATTTTAAAATTATAGACTGTGAAACCACAACAGTTGTTTGAATACAACAATTAAAATAGTAGTATTTTAATTGGGTTCTTTGTAGTGTTCAATTTAGGAATTTCTAAGAGTTGGAAAAAATTCTTTGAGTCATTCTAAATATTTTTAGATGTCTTGGAAAATTTTTGAGTCATTTACTCACAAATTTTATGATTTAAAGAGATCAAGTGATTACCCCATTTTACTCTATTATGTAATTTCTTTCTCTTCTTACTCACCTAAATAACTAAAGCTCACTCACCCAAATCCCATTTTTTCCCCGTCAGACTCATACTCCCTTTTCTCTACATTTCCTTTCTCCCATCTAAAGAGAAACCTTGTCCTCTCCAAGATCCGTTCAACAAATGCTAACTTGGGTTCCAAAGAAAGGTTTTCCTCTTATTTGAGCTTTGGAGTTCAACTGGTATTAGTGAGTTTCTTTCTCTTTTTCTTGCTTTCCCATTCCTTTTCATTTCTCTTGGCTAACCCATAATGGGTGTTTGTTTAAAAATCCAAGTTAGGGTATTTTTGGGTCAATGATTTTCATGGGTTTGTGTTGTGGTGTTGTTGTAGTGACAAAAATCTCTCTTTTGGCTCAAAGGAAATTCTCCTTCTTCACTCTCTTTGAAAACACTAAGCTTGGAACTATTTTAAGGTAGGGGAAGTTCACCTTTTTTTCTTGATTTCTGTGATGTGGGAATGAATATTGGCTGGTTATGTGATTGTATTTTGCTGTCATGGTCTGAATATTGGTGATTAAGAATGAAACTCTTGAAGCCTTGATGTGGGTGTGTTGATTTGATGATATGAGTGGTTATAAATGCAATTTGTGGTTTGGAAATGTCTTAATTAAGGATTATTGAATTTGTTGTTGGGATGTTCACATAGTGTGGAACGGTGTTGGATATCGTAGAAATTGAAATCTGGGTTAAAAATTCATGTATATTGTCATTTTGAATCATTTTAATCAATTACATCAATTACATTGCTTTGTAATTGATTAAAATGAACTCCAGTGGTTGATTTTTGGGTTGACATTCATGTTTAGTTTGCATTTTAATTGCTTAGTAAATACTTAAGCCACTTTTTTTTTGAGATAATATACTTAATTCATAATTGCTTAGTTTAATTGCTTAGTTTATATACTTAAGCCACTTAAGCACTTAATTCATGTTTTTAATATCAAAGATTAGTAAATCATAATTTTTCATTTGATGACCCTTTTAATTAGATTCACTAAAGTAGTTTCCATTTTTTTTTCATAATATATGGGGTCATTTAGTATTCCTAATTATGCTTTGAAAGTTGTCTGTGACCACTTTGAGGTAATTTTCAAGAATTTTAAAAAACTTCTCAAAACTATAAAATAATATTTTAAACATATATTATGCTTAAAATATCATTTTATCACATTTTTAAATTAGATGACATATCTTATGAGAGGAAGACATCTTATATGAGAGTGAAATGGTCAAGATTTAATGTTATGTGACTACTTAAAAAAGTCATGTGACTTTTTAAAAAAACTCACATGACTTAGTGTGTTTTAATCTTGATTATTCAAAATAATTCTGGTGGTCAATATGTACTTCTCTCACTCTCATATAAGATAAGTCATCTCACTAGATATATTTCCTTTTAAATTATTTGGTATTTATTTCATAATTTTACCTTTTTTTAATTTAATTAATTACTTATAATTATTTTCATTCATCTAATAATTTAAAAAAAATTATTATCCAATTATCATTATAACACTAATCTAAACTAAAAATCTATTTTTCCAATTTTTTTAATTATTTCTTCTAATTATCTACCCCTGTAACTACATAATTGATTATACTAGATAATACCCGTGCATCGCATGGGTTTATTGATGAGAGAATTAATTTTTTGTATGTATAAAGTATGTTAACAATGTTGTTAATTTGTTATATTACTTAAAAAAAATCCAAAACTAATTCAAATTTTCGCAATAAGGAACTTATTCATTAATAAAAATAATAAAAGATAATTAGATATGTTTATTTATAGTACAACTCATTTAAAAAAAATTACAATACAACTATAAATTTAAATTTCACAATGCCATTTTTTTGAAGTAAAAACTTTTCTATATATAGACAAATAAAAAAATATAACAAAAATAAGATGAAAATAATAAGAAAATTAATTTTAACTAAAAGAACTAACATATTGTTCCATTAAATTTTTTTTTATGGAATTCATTAATTTAACATCCTGTAAAAATATTGGAAACAAAATTAAGCGAATGAATGAAACAATATAAATTTAAGAACACATATTTAAATGATTACATATAAGCGCAATGTCATATATCACATTCATTTATATTAAACGTCATAAAATTATATTGTTGTTTTTGTAATTGAGTGTAATTTAAGAATTTTAGAAAAATGAAAATTAACAAAATAAGATACTCTTATCTATATTAATATTTTTCCATAATTATTTTAAAATTTTCTAATTGGTTTCCTTTTCAAATTTCTTGCAATAATAATGTTTTCCTTACCAAAATTTTTTGCAATAAAAATTTATAATCAATTTTCAAATTAATTGAGTGTGATTTTAATTAGTAATAATATTCACCATACTTTTATTTTATTACTAAGTTGAATATTTGAAAGATATGCATCATCGAGTTTGCAAGATGATTAATTAAATGTAATTTTGTAGTTAAAAAATTTCAAATTTTTTGTTATTATAATTTCTTGCCGTAATTGTCTCACAATTTTGAAATTGCTTCCGTGTTCAATTTTCTTCTTATAATAATAAATTTCTTTTCATAATTCTCTACTATAATAAATATTTTAACTTTTCAAATTTGTCATTAATTATTTTAAAGTTGTTTCAAATTATTTGGGTGTGATTGGTTGATAAAAGTATTCACATCATTATCTTTTTATTATCATATTGAATATTTGACACATTTGTATCACTATATTTGTCAAAAACCAAATTAATTGAGTATAATTTTACAATTTAAGGAAAATTAGAAATTAAAGAAATAGAAAATAAACATATATTATTATGTTATATCAATACTTTCTAAATACTTTTGGCATTGTACTCTAATTTGAAGGTTTAATCTTATTATTCATTTCATTGTCTTTCATCTCATATATGAAAGTAGAGGGTTCACTTTCATCATCCACTATATTGTCATTCACATGATACAATATTCATTACTTGATAATTAATACGTTTTCACTACATAATTAATTTTTTTGAATAAAAACATATAAAGCAAACAAAAATAATTAGGAGGCAAATATGATCACACGTCTCTTCCAAATATTCAGAGATGTCAATACCTGTTAAATAAAAAAAGAATAATAAGTCAACCAAAAAACAAATAAAAATTCAAAAATGTAAAAAATCTCCATAGAGAAAAAACCAATAAAAATATATATAAAGTTACATATTACATATAAATAATGGATTAGTATAACACTATTTATAGGGGGAAAGCATGAAGAATTTTAAAAATTAGTAAGTAGCATGAATATTACATAATTTTCTCCGTGTTTATTGTCAATGTTTCATCTATGCTAAACACACTAAAAAGATGAGATAATAAAAATTAAAACAATGGGATGTGTAAGGTGTGGTTGAAAAAAAAAGAAGTAAAGTATCTAAAAAGAAAAATAAACAATGAGACGAAGAAATAATGAAAAAAAAGATGTCAACTTACTCATAATGTCTTTTCTATTTTCGTCATTAATTGTGAACTTTTCTAGAAGAGTCAATAATAAGGATAAAAAACACACAAGAGTAAACATGCAAGGTTGAAGGAAAAGAAGAAGAAGAATATATATACTTGTTGTAATCACCTTAGTTAATCAAAATATCCTAATTAAAAATATCTTAATCAATTATCAATCAATCAATTATCAATATTACTAAAAAATTCTGACGCTCCTTTAAAAATTACTTTATTTAATATAAAATTATTTATATGTTTTACACTATATTGCACATATAATTGAACTGAATATATAATATAAAATTAATCAAATAATAATAATAATAATAATAATAATAATAATATTATTATTATTATTATTATTATTATTATTATTTTTTAAATAGAATAAATTAATGTCAGTAAAATTTTAAAATTACTTTAATTAAAATATTAATGAAAATATAATTTTAAATTTTGTTATTTAAATCTGGAAAAAAAATTATAAATATATTAAATGTATTACAAATATTAAGATTGTGATTGTGCTAATCAATAATTAATTAATTGATTAATGATACTAAATTAAGAATGAAATATCAATCAATCAATCATATAAAATGTCACTAGAATGTAACACGTGAACATCTAGTCCTAGTCAGCAACTGTATTTTATATCAATTATTATTATTATTATTATTATTATTATATAAAAGAAGGTTTTGCCACATAGGTTGATGTCACGTGGCAACACCATATTGATTATTTTTCCGCTGAAATGAAGACGATTTTATTTTGGCTAAAATGCACTTTTGGTCCCCCTATAATTGTCAATCCGCAATTTTAGTCCCTCTATTTTAAAATCAAGACATTTAGTCCCCCAATTTTTCAAAATTAGCAAATTTGGTCCTTCTGAAAGTTGACCATCCATGGCACCTATGTAGGATACTGACTTGGCGCTTATGTGGCAAGAGATTAAATAGTATTAAAAAAAAGTATCCAAGTGGAAATTGAACCTAAGACCTCTTACATAAAGACTACACAATGAATAACTAGGTTACATAGTTTCTTTAGTTAATATTGTAAACAATATGTCTCATATATCATAACTAGACGAGTTTTTATTATTTTTCTTATTTTATTCTAATTATTAAAATTAATTAAATTACGTAAATTAGTATGTAAATTATTTACATAAATTATTATATGTAATTTACATAAATTTATATTAATATGTAAATTGTAAAAAAATAAAATTTTATTAATTTGTATAATTTGAATAAAAATAATTTACATAAAAACAAATCTATGTAATTTGTATAAATTACATAAAATGATTTATATAAATATTTTACATATTAATTTATGTAATTAAATTGATTTATATAATTAGAATAAAAACAATTTATACATGAAATAAATCAAATATTTTTATGTTATTTATACAAGGATTTTAATAATTTATATATTATCATTATAAAAAATTATTTTGAGTAATTTACGTATTTTAATTATACAAATTTGTTTTACGTATCAAAAATATATAAATATATATTAATTATAAAAATTTAATTAATATGTAAATTATTTTAATTATACAATTCTAGAATAAAAATAATTCATATATTAATTAAATTTTCTAATTAAAATATATATTAATAAGTTAAATAAGTTTGTGTAATTAAAATATGTAAATTACTCAAAATAATTTTGTATAATTATAATGTGTAAATTATTACAAATTTTGTCTAAATAAAATAAAAATATTTAATTTATTTAATTTATAAATTATTTTTATTCTAATTGTATAAATATAAATCAATATAATTACAAAAATTAATATATAAAACATTTATATAAATCATTTTAGGTAATTTACACAAATTACATAAATTTATTCTTATGTAAATTATTTTTATTCAAATTATACAAATTAATAAAATTTTAATATTTATTTTTTTATAATTTCTTTTGGTGTGGTAAGAAAATAAACAAAATTACATATTGATATAAATTTATGTAATTTGTGTAAATTACATAAAATAATTAATGTAAATAATTTACATACTAATTTACGTAATTTAATTAATTTTTATAATGAGAATAAAATAATAAAAAATTAATAACTCGTGCATTAATGATATATAACAAATATTGTTTACAATATTAATTAAAGAAACTTTGTAGCCTAGTGGTTTATTGTTCAGTTTTTGTGAAAGGGGTCTTGGGTTCATTTCCCACTAGGACACTTTATTTTTCATACTATTTAGGCTTAATTGCAATTAAGCCTACTATTTAATCCCTTGCCACATAAGCGTCATGTCAGCAGCTTACATAGGTGCCACATCAACCCACGGAAGGACTAAAATTGATGATTTTGAAAAATTAGGGGACTAAATATCTTGATTTTAAAATAGGAGAACTAAAATTGCTGATTTTGAAAAATTGGGGTACTAAATGTCTTGATTTTAAAATAGAGGGACTAAAATTGTGGATTAGGAATTATAAGGGGACCAAAAATGTATTTTAGCCTTTTATTTTTCTGGTAATTTTAAATTTTAAATTGTTGATAACACTAATTTAAATTCATATTCATATTCAAATTTGAACCTGATCAATATTTTAAGATATTTATGATTTGAAATTTTAAATTGTTTAATTTATATTAATTCATAACACTAATTTAAATTCAAATTAAAAATTATAACAAATTAAAATAATGAAATCGTGTAATTAGATTTTTTGTCTCATAATTTTATAATGCAAATATATAATTGATAATTTAAACAATATATATATATATATATATATATATATAGAGAGAGAGAGAGAGAGAGAGAGAGAGAGAGAGAGATAGAGAGAGGAGGGATCAAATTACACTAGTGTAACTCTAAAAGAGTTACACCATTTTAATAACTTGATATAGAATAAAATTTTTATCGATCCAACCGTTGAATTATATCTACATATTACCAAGATTGTTTGTGTCAAATTTTGTCAAAATTGAATAACAATAAGAAGGTAATCAAATTATCCATATTTTAGTATATTTTGAAAAGTTTATATTATGTCGATTTTAATCTATATGAATGAGGTAGCAAATAATTATGGATTAATTTGAAATTTTGTATACATGATCTATGTGAAAGGAACTTTCAATCTAATGGTGGGTTTTAAGAAAACACCATCTAGTTGAAAGTTATGGAATGGTGTAATAGTTGTTTAAGTTATACCGGTATAATTTGATTCATCCTCATATATATATATATATATATATATATATATATATATATATATATACACACACACACACACACGTGTGTGGATGATAGTAAATTTTGAACGTGATCAATATTTTAAGATATTTATGATTTGAAATTTGAAATTGTTTAATTCATATTAATTGATAACACTAATTTAAATTCAAATTTCCATTTTAAAATATAAACTATTATTATAAATATTAAGCACACACGTGTAAACCATTCAATTCTAATTTCAATTACAACTTGCACTAACTCTGTCGAATTATACAATGTCTCCCAATTTTGACTCAATTGCAAGTATTAACGTCCAAAATGAGCGAGCGAAAGATATGGAGATTACAAGTTAGACTTCTTCGTCTTTGGAGAGTCCCAAACTTCAAACAACCACATCTGAAGGATTTGATCGAAATGGTCATCATGGATGACAATGTATCTATTAAATATTATTATTATTTTTATTTATGTACTCATTGTATTCATAACTACTGATTTTCTTTTATGCAGCTTGACAAAATTCAGTGTACCATAATTTGGAATTATTCTGTCGACAAATTTGAGACATTGTTAAGGGAGGGGACGAGCTACGAGATTAGAAATTTAACCGTGGCTATAAACAATTATAAATACAAGGCCACGAATCATCCGTATAGGATATATTTTAAACAAGTGACCTTTGTGAAGCCGATTGCTGATTCCTCTATCCCATTTTTTGGATTTACCTTCACATTATATGGATATTTTTGAAGCAAGTTCAGAGGATGCATGTTTAGTCGGTAATATTATTCATTTAATTTTTTAATTTTAATTAGCAAATTTCTTTGATTTTTTTTAAATTTTATATTATTCATTTTATTTGTAGACGTTATTGGAGTGGTTGCTACTAAGGGAGAGCTGATTGAGTTCAAGTGTGATGAAAAAATGCTTCTTATATTGTTGTCAAATTAGACAATGTTGGGTGAGTTCTTTGTTGTTACAATTTTTTTTTTTATATTTGAAAAGTATAATTTTTTAACCTTTATATAATTCATATTATTATAAACGATGTTTCGTTCCATTTGTAGAAAAGAAGAAAATTTGAGATGCACTCTATGGGAGGATTATGCAAATCAGTTACTAAAGTGTATTACTGAAAATCCCAATACACCTGTAGTGTTGATTTTTCAATTAGGAAAAATGAATTTATTAAAAGGTAATTCTTTATTTACTATATTTTATAAAATATTTTATTCCGTTATGATCATAGTATTATTTATTTATTTATTTTATATATATATATATATATATATATATATATTTAGTATCTTGATTATGTATTTTTTATGTTAAAGATTATCTAACATATATATTATAAGATATATATATATATATATATATTTTATTTAATATTTATATATATATATAAACATATATTTATAGAAAATTAAAAAATACATTATAAATACATCAATATATATAAAATTTATGAATCCAAAAACAGCTTTGAAAAACACGTGGCGAAACAAGGTTGCTTCTTAAGCATTGGATGACACGTGTCATCATTTCATGCTTCGGAATTATTTGGTTCGGTTACAAACCAAATTCAAATCCAAAAACAGCTTCGGAAATTAAAAATGGAATCATCAATATTATAGATTTATAAAATTATAAGTATATCAATTAATCATCCTTAATTTTTGTTAATTATAAGTAAATCAATTAATCAGACTTATTTTTTGTTAATTTATATGATTTTAATTAATTAATAATAAATTTTTGAAATTAAAAATAGAATCATAAATATTAATTGATTTAAGAAATTATAAGTATAATTTTTAATTAGGAATATTGTTTTTTCTAGATTAAATAATTACGTGTCATGCAAATTGATTCATATTATGCAAATCTATCTATAATAATAAATTTATGAATCCATTCAAAGTAAAAAAAAAAACATATTTGGAGAAATAATTTTATTAACGTTGTTTTAATATAAACTACCGTGAATTATTATTCAAGTCAGCATAATGGAAAAATAATTTAAAATATCAACAAGATTGGATTTTTGAGATATCACGGGAACATTGATTGATACAAAGATACTTAATTTTATAGAATATATAATTATTAGTATCATAATGTTTATTTTTTTAAATTCAAATATTTATAATCATGCAATTCAAAATTGTGCTTGATTTTGACAATATATAAATAATACTTGCCTTTTAGTAGCTTATTAATAGATCTTCTTCTCCATCAACCTTCATTCTACATTCTCTCTCTCAAAGACAGAAGCATGTGAAAAATTAAAATGTGGTTTGAGAATTCCTTCTCCATAGATAAGCAAAGGTACTACTTGATAATAAACATTGTTTATACACCATTTTTTCCCCCTTTTTTTACTATTTTGTTTTCTTTCTTTTATTGAAAATCGATAATATATATATATATTTTTTTGCAGTCATGATTTGAGTTTCCAGAACAAGTTGTTTAACAATGAAGGTCAATATTTGTTCTACAGTTTATTGAGATTCATGTTCTATGTTTTTGTATTTTTATAGATTCTTAATTTCTAACTTTCTTCCATTTTACTAACACTATTTTGCATAACAATAAGTTAAGCAAGGCCATATTTGTTTATTAGAGAGCAACTTCTTGACGAGCGAAATGATGATTCTACCTTTCTAATTTTTTCTTGATCTATTTTCCATTATCGTTCATATTCTACCATTGTTTTCTATTTACTGGTTTCAACAAATTGTTTTTTACAAGCCTTTCACAGATTTTTTTTTTGTGCTCTTCATATTTATTTGTTCAAGTGGCCTTCCATAGACTCCTTTGTCCCTCTACATGTTTTTTCCGCAACTCACTCTTGATCAGTTTGTATTTATTGTTAATGTTAACACCATAGTTTAAAGAAGATGATGAAGATCGTCCAGGTATACTCACTTTTATTTCATATGCCATATTCGTTCATACTTAAAAAAAATTAATTAATCATTTTTTATTAGTTTCATCCAAGCAAAAAGAATTCTAATTAATTTTATATTCCTTTTTATTTGTTTTTCCTTGCAGCAAAGGTAAGAAAGCAAGAGCTACATGTGGAACATTCAAATGGAAAATAATTATTCTTTAGCAAAGGAGAAGGCAGGTTTCAGTAGCAGAGAAGGATGCCTCATGATGGTTGTTTGCCTTTGAGCAATCTTGAGTCAAGCAAATTATGCATGACTTGAAACTTTTAAATATGCTTCTTACTCCTCACTTTTTCATACAATAATAAATACAAAATATTAAAATGAAGAGAAAATTTTACAATCCTGAAATTGGGTCTCACTTGAAAACATTAAAGTCAATTAAAATTGATTGTTTATATTAATTGAGTATAATTTTTTTTTTATATTTATATCAATTAGGAATGAAATTTTTATGTGCCATTTTCACATTATATTTACATCAAGTAGGAATGAAATATTAAAGATATTAATATTTAAATAAAAGGTAATTATTTATATTAATTAAGTAGAATTGCTAACAAGGCTAAAAATTAACTACGTTAAACAAAAATGGAAGTTTTATAACAAAATATAATAATATATAAATTATAATGATTTTTTTTTACAGAATTATAATGATAAATATGTGCATCATATGAGAATCGAAGCTATATAATATAAATTGATAAAGAATCACTAATAAAGTACTTATCTTTGTTTAGATTAAATTGATCCTTCTATTAATTTATCATAGTCAAAATTGATATTGTTGGTGTCAAAAACTAATATAATGACCAATTTGGTCTAAAAGAGATAATAGTAATGTAACACCCTAGAGGATATTACCTTTGTCTCCTTATATTGCTAAATTATAAGAAATTAGCATATAAGAATATCAGGATTAACTATGCGGATACTAAAACTTAAACTCATATATTACATGAAATAAGTCTAGTACAAAGCTCTTGGCACTTATGTGCCGTACAAGACATAAGCAGGATATATAAAACATAAACTATTTTCCCATCCATTGGGAATTATACATGGCTATACTCGTAACAACATCCTCCTAGACAGCAGCTCCTTGCTCCAAGCTCCTCCCACAAGGTGTCCACCTGCTAACCTGTAAAAACATTGAAACTAAAGGAATGAGACATAATGTCTCAGTGAGTGCTCTGAGGACTCTAGGCTGACTCTCTACTCTAGAGACCTCTTGCTTAACTCTCATGACTTCTCTTTTCTTTCCTTGATACTCGGACTCACAGCTTTACCTCATCACCTTTACGTTACTATTTCTTAGGATCATACCTTGACCCTTGCTGAGGCACAGAGTTAGCCTCCTATGCCAAATCTAACGCCATTAATGCACTAAGGCACTTTACATCATTCTGTGACTCTTGACCACTCACTAGGGTCTCACTTTTCTATAACATTCGATGGGAACATGTGTAACCTTTCTTTTCTCTAACTTGCCCAACTTGGGCTTACATCACCTATCTCTGTGAGGCATAACATCTGCATACCTCTCTGGGTAGCTTACATTAACTTTCTAGGGTTTAACTGTAACCCCTTCCTACCTCTAAGGGTAGTATACCGCTACACACATCCTCATCTAATGTATAGACTTATCTTACATGACTCACCTAGTAACTAGGCTTATAACTCCTCTCATGTTCTAACATAGAACATACATACATCAAGCACATCAACATATCATAGCTTGTTTCTATAACTGTGTGGTTGGTATTATTCTTTTATTTAAGTTATATCTTGAGTTCCGTCATTACTTTAATTGGCTGAGCTCTAGCCAATAAGAGGCGTCCCTCTTGATACAACCTTTAATTAACCCCACCGGTCCAAGTGGGTAAACCACCTTCCGTTGTCCGAAGGCATATTCCTCTAAAACATTCTTCCCTTTCCGAAGAATGAGTTGTTCTTCCCTATGAAGAACCTCTTCTCCCTGTGAAGAAGGTTGCTTTCCCCCATGGGTGTCTGGGTGACGGTCCCTTCGCTCACCACTAAGGGGGCCTCTTAGCCCTTTACTCTTACAACTCCTCATGAGTTGTATACTTATCCCCTTTATTGGGATCATAACTTTCCTTTGAAAACTCTTTCATAAAACCTTTTCATAAAGAATCCTTTTCATAACCTTTATGGAACTCATCACTCCTTGGTGACATAAAGGATCCTTAGCCCTTTGCACACCGTTGTACGCCGAGCGTGCGGCTCTCGGACGTGACTGGTACCGGGGAAGGTTCCACCCTATGTCACTGAGGGGATATCTTTTACTAAAAACGTTTTATTAAACTATAAACTTTGCTTAAAAGCCTTTTCTGAAACTTAGGGGAAACTCCCCACCTTTTTTACTAAGAGGCATAGGTATAGTCTTAAGTATTTTAGGTGTCTTTTATTAAAAGGGTTTATCGTTACATACAATCAATCCTAAGCACAAGGCATAACCACATGAATACCACTATCATTAACATTAACAATCAACATCACAAAGCATCAAACAGTCATACATAAACATGTATAAAAGCTTAGGAAGAAACTATGTACCTATATCCCTTATATTCTTCCAAAGGTCCCCTTGAAAAAGGTTCCCAAACTGCTCTCTTATCATACCTACGCTTAAGTTAGAACCTAATCTCGCTTAAGCTAGACTGACAATCCTATTCCCTGGAGTCTCACGCTTAAGCACCAGAGTGCCTCGCTTAAGCGCCAAAGCCACGCTTAAGCGCCAGAACTCTACACTTAAGCTCCACAGGCTCGCTTAAGCGCCAGGGTCTCGCTTAAGCGCTAGATATCTGCGCTTAAGTGCCACTTCCAGTTGACTCCTCGCTTAAGCGACGAACATAGCTCGCTTAAGCGAGAGTCTGCGACTCTGCAGAACCGCGTGAAATCATCAACACTACTAAGAATAAGGGGACATGTGGTCACTACGTGACCAGATTTATGGCAGTTTGAACATTTCCTATTCTTCTTCACTTTTTTTTTCCTTTTTGGGGGCACCTTTGCTCTTTACAACACTTGGATTACAACCAACACTAACTCGCATTTCTGGTTCCATTTGTAACTGCTCATTCAAATGCAGAATTTTATTACGCATGAAGTTAAAGGTCTCATGTTTTTTAGCAGCAGATGACATAGTTTATTAAAAGAAGTAGCTAACACACCAAAACATACAATAACATTCATTTCATCATCCTTATCCCTCGGATCATATGATTTCATGAATGACTTCTTAGCATCTTTCAACCATCTTTTGCAAATCAAACTTGGAGGAAAAGCAATCACATGATTAAACCTCATTTCACAAATTATGTGACTACATGGTATCCCTTGTGATTCATACAACATGCACTCACAAGCAAATTTCAACTCATTTTTATGATAAACAACATTTTTTTCTCTACCACGCAAGGAAAACTTGTCAACCTTGAACATAACCTTTTCAACATTTTCAATTCTGTTGGTTACATTCAAAGATCCAGCTTTTCTAATCTCATCCCTCACAAGTTTAAATACACCCATACTAAAAATCTTTGATGCATGTTCCTCAAGCACAGGAAGACAAGTAATAGGAACAGGTTGTGTGTAAAAGGAATTAAAATCATATAGGTATTCATTATACCTGAAATCTCTCAATGAATGCTCAAAGTTGTACAAAAGCTCCACAAGAGTATTATTCCTTTTAACATACACCTTCACACAAGAATTAACGCCTTCACACAAAGGTTGTTTTTAGGCCAACAAAAAATTTGTCACGTAAATATGCATTTGCCCACAACAACTTCTTCTCATAGACTTATGAAACCCATCTATTTCCTTCAAGGTTGTGTTTACAAATCATTTACTTCCAAAAATCTTCAAACTTATCAGGTGTAAAATTTGCATACAAGGCCATTTTGAAATCCTTCAAAAAATTGGTATCCTTGACATTCTCATTGGCATTTTTGTGCAAGTGCCATGCACACAAACGGTGTGATGCGTTTAGGAGCTCATCTTTTATAGCCTTTCTAATCGCCCCATCACCATCTGTTATGACCACTTTAGGATGCTTGTTGGACATAGCAGCCAAGAAGGATTTCAACACCCACTTATATGTTTTAGTTGTTTCATCCGAAACAATAGCACAACCAAAAATTACAGTTTGGGAATGATGGTTTTTCCCAAAAAAGATTACCATCGGCTTATTGTACTTGTTCTTCTTATATGTGCTATCAAAACCAACTACATCACCAAAACACTAATAATTAGTTCTACAAGTACCATCAGCCCAGAATAAGTTCTTCAATTTACCGTGTTCTAAAAGAACATATCTAGAAAAAAAATAACAGATCACTGTCGGCCTTCCCTTGAAGATAACTAAAGGCTGCCAATACATCACCATCTTTTATTTTAGCTCGCTTTTGCTGCTCAATTTAATTGGACAAATCCTTTTTGTTGAATCGAACACCCACCTAAATGTCCACCCATTTGATCCATCATAAAGCCCATTATATGGCATGTTCACACACCTTGCGCTTGTAATGAATCAACCTGTGCTTTATCCGCATTAGACAATCCACGAAAAGTGCGAATCAAAGACACAAAGTTAGCATCACATAATTCGTGGTTGTGACCAACAACACAAGAAGTCACTCTCCATTTACCAATTTTTTTTATCTAACTTTACAGGCAACTTCGCACCGCAATTTGATCGGGTTAGAGGTCTATGGTCTCTTTTACGATTCTCCAACATTAAGTACTTCTTGTCCCTTAATCCAGCTTTGTTGCACAAAAACTAACGCATTTTGATATTACCTTTTAGATCACGATGAACCTCATCTTTTCTTATCCTAAATCCATGGCATCTAGCATATGTATAATAAAATCTAAATGCAGTATGTTCAGTAGAAAACAACAAACCTTTTATGTCATCTATAGTCAACTCAATGTAACTTTTGTATAGTGATAGTACAGGATCCACATCTATGTCATCATCTTCATCATCCTCACTATCAGTTTTCTCACAAGTGTTACACTCTTCAAAAATAACATCATCTTCATAATCCAAATATTCAAACAAACCCTCCTCAGACTTCACCATCTGCAATTTAAAAACCAAAAACTTCACCACACCATTGGAATGCTATAATAACTATAAAGCAATAGAGACCACTGAAAATAAAATTAAATAAAAAAAGGACACACACACCTTTACTAAATCACAAACTTTCACCCCACAACGAAAATAAAAAAATCTACAAACAGTCCTTTTTTCAAAATGATAACATGTAATAATGCTCTTTCCATAACCTCAATAAAAAAACATTCTACCAACATACAAGAAAGTTCTTAAAATAAATATCATAAAATCGGAAAAATCATAACACAAAATAGACCAATTTAATGGTTGAACCAAAAACTGTACCCTTAAATAAAAAAGGCTAGATAACAAACTCACCCTTTAGCAGCACAGATCTATGGCTCTACAGAATATTCAACACACAAATAGTTGTATCCCTGGTTCTTCAATAAGAGGGGAAATGAAAGACTTGATTCCGAAATTACGGACTCTACCCGCTAATCTCTGAATATTGATGCACCATCGTCGATGGATGATTCCGAAGATCACTCTAAACGGAAAACGAAAGGGGACCAAACCCTAAGCGGAGTTGAAAAGGGAACGACTGTAACACCCTAAGGGTTGTGTTACCTTTTGCCTATTTATATTACTAAATTTTGAAAATTTAGAATATAAGGATTTAGAGTTTACTCTGCGGAAAAATAAAACTTAAAACATATCTTACATAAACAAATCTAATAGAAAGCTCTTGGCACTTATGTGCCATACAAAACATAACCAAAAAGGGTACTTGAACATAAACTAACTCCCATACATTGGGAGATACAAAACTATAATTATCTTCTTTCATGCAAGCAGCTCCAAGTTTCTCCCTTGAGCTCGTCCACCTGCTTAGCCTGTAAAAAAACATGAAACTAAAAAGGATGAGACAAAATGTCTCAGTGAGTGCTCTAAAGACTCTAGGTTAGCTCTCTACTCTAGAGACCCTTTTCTTAACTCTCATGGCTTCTCATTTCTTTTCTTGATACTCATACTCACAACTATAATATCAACATTTCTTCATTTATCCCTAAGCTGGACCAGTCTATACATATACATAAACAGATTCCAATCAAGGGAAAGAAAAGAAACTAAACTTTATATACTTTGAAAATACTGTATATAATTACCATAATTTATAACAAAAATCCAGTTCATATTATTTATCAATAACCACCAACAGATAACAACATCATGAGTCTCATGAGTCACCCATCTCATAGTCATAATATAAATCCTCAATTAACATTAGTAACATAATACAAACACCAACATCCATCTTCAAAATGATGTATATCATAAACCATAAACCATTAGACAACCTCAATCATCAAGACTGACTCTATTCCATGGAGTTTCAACTTCATATGAGTGACCCCTCATAGGCCTCATCCCCTACCATAGTCTGTACATTCTGACCATTTAGGGAGTCCTTTAAGCTGACCCTACGGGGAAAGTGTGGTTTTATCGAAAATAGACAAATGCTATAGTGGCTTACCTTTGTAGGTTTGCAAGACCTTACATCTATAGGGATTCGCCCACTAGTCCATTTTATAGGCCCATTCTCGTTAGCCACCATGAAAACCCCCAGACTAGGTTGAGAGCCAACCAAGCACCCTTAACTTACGTGCCTACTCATATGTCTGTGCACCAACTATGCACATACAACATTCGAAATATTTTTGTGCACCAACTGTGTGCACCCACCATATTCCAGCCGCAAAACATATTTGGAGTCCCTTACAGTCTTAGATACGGCACCTCTGTACCTGCCATCTCCAATGGCCCGACTTAAGGGTCCAAATACATCTCAACAATCCACAATCCTTAACCACAACAACAATCCATTCCCTATACACTAAAAGAGTCACTAAACCTCTTGGGAAGTAGTTCTCAACACCCCCAACAAGCCATTCGGAGTCAAAACATAGGGGTGGTACTTGGAAAGATATCCCACTAGGCGAGATCCCGGGCCTCTTTAGTGGGCCGGAGTTCTGGCGTGAAACTCACCCTCCCAAGTATACCATTTTTCTATAAAAATCTTCCCAAAGGACATAGCTAACTCCTCTTTAACTTATAGGGATGGTTCCAACACATAGTTCACATACACATCATACATATCATCATCCTATCAATCATTTCATCATCTAAACAATACACATACACCTCAATAATAAATAATGTTCTCAACAAATTATAAGCATCTTAATCAACAATATAATAATCTCAACAAATTATATTCCATCAACCACAATATACTAACCCCAACAACAGAGTCATTCTCTCATAGATAAACTTATCACATTTATTTAAACATATAAGATTCATAATATCTACATTCCTCTTATCATGGTCATATTCTCAAAACAAAGAATAATATTCATTTAAATGTGAAATATATGATACCTTGATACACACAACTTTACTCCTTCTATATAACTCATAAAACAACTATATACGTACTTGGAATTGGTTTGGGAACTCTTAAGAAAACATTCAGGGTAAAACAAAACATTATGCCTAAATTTAGCTTAAGCCAGAAAATTTAACTTCAACTAGAATTTTAGCTTGAGCTACAAATTTTAGCTTAAGCCAAATTTGTGCAGTTCCAATTCCATCGAAATTTAGCTTGAGCTATACATTTTAGCTTGAGCTAAAACTGCAAATTCTACAACCACATTTATTCAAAAATTTGAGCTTTTGACCCTTTTAATGGCTACCAAACATCCAAACTCACAATAATCAATCCTTAAACACTTCTATTACACTTCCAACCGATTGATTTTCCCGATAAACCCCTTAATCAAACATAATCACCAAAAACCCAAAATCTCCAAATTTAAGGTTCAAAGGGGAAAAAGGGGAAAACAAGCAAATCAAATGGATAGGGAAGGACTAGGGGAAAACACTCACCTCCCGGGACACATAGAGATGAGCTCCGGACACTGGGTCTTCAGATCTCTACTCATTTTCCCTTTTCCTCTTCTTCATTCTTCTCCTCCTTCTCTCTATCTTCCTTCTTTCTTTTCTCCTTCTCTCTCTAACTTTCCCTTCTCCTTTCTCTTTAAACCGTGTGTGTGTGGGCTCAGTGGACCTCAGCTCACCTTGGACCTTGGCTCCCCATCTAGATCCTATTATCTCATTCCTGATAACTCCTATTATTAATAATACCTAAGGGTATCCTTTAACCATTAAATATAAAGACTATTCCATAAAAAATATCTCTTTATTATTTATTTCTAAGGTCCATAAATTAGGGATGTTACAACGACAGGTTGGGTCACCAATTTAATCTAACTAGCGACATGGATCCATGGTTCCTCACACGAACACTAAATGAAGGAAAATAAAAACGGAGTTGTGGCGTCGGGAAACACAGAGTGAGGAGGTGAGGTAAGAACAGATTGCTCGAGTACCTTAGGGATTGTCGAACCCAAGGTTGGGTATGGACTCTACAATTGTAATGACTTGTTCAACAATTACAAATTAAGTCACAGTAAAAATATTTGGTAAGAGATTAAAACGTTAAAATAATAATATATAATGGATTTATAAAATTTGTAAAACTGCCCCGGGTAAACTCGATAAATACGGAAAGGAAAAGTCTACTTGAACACCCACACAGTAAAAGACACCCCAGTGACACCTGCTGAGTTGGATTTTAATATATTATTTTATTATTTAATATTTAATAAAAGAAAAAGTTAAAAACAATGGAAAAATTGAAATCAAATTAAAAAAATGGCCCATTCAATTTCGCACCCTTCCATCTCCGTTTCCTCTCTTCTCTGGTTTTGCCTCCACTATCTCTTCTCTACTTCCGGCATCGACTTAAGTGCTCTACTTGTAGCATTATCAACAATTGCATAACTCAATTTGCAGGTTTGATTTATTTTCGTTTCCTCTTCTTCTTCTTTCTTTCTTTTTTTGTCTGTCGTCGTTGTTGTGTTAAGTTTGTTATTGGTTGGTTTGGTTCTCCTAGATTGAGATTTTTATTTCTTTCATACAAGGTAGTTGCAGTAGTCTGGTAGACTAAAATTTCCCCCATTTGAACATTGGAACCCTAAATCCTAACCCCACTTTTTCTTGGATTGAGATTTTTATTTCGTTTCACAGAGGGTGGTTGCATATGTGCATTGCTAACATTGAAGATTGGTGGTGGTTTGGTTGTTCATCTATGGGTTATACATGTCCAGTTATAACCCATATGCATGTCCAGTTATGTCACAAAAGGAAACAATAACTGGTAAAGGTTGAGTAATGTAGATATGATGAGTAAGGGAAGTGGGGAATGATGAATTAAGGGAATGAACTTGCGGAGGTATGGATTGCTATTGAGGGCGCTAAAGTTAAGGGGGATGGGGACGTATTGGTGGAAAGAGGATCCTCAAAGGAATGTAGGTGGCACAAGGGAAGTGAGCAACATTGGGAAGGTTTGTGCCACATAATTGTCGCAGAAGAGTAGGATATTGCTGATGTAGATATTGTTGTGGTATTGGCTATAACAGAAACCTTGTTGGTAGAAAGTACTCGCTAGCTGAATTAAAGTTGGGATATGTTTTGGGAAGGATCATGTAGTAGAACTATAATTTGTAGTATTTATGAAGCAAACAAGGATCACAAAATGCAAAACTTTTGGGGGCTGTTAATTATAGGAAAGACCCAAAGGATGTGTCCATCTGAATGTCCAAAAAGTGTTTTGACCCAACAGAATATTGATCACACAGTATGATAACTAATGCTATAAGCTTTAAACTGAATGTTTTAAGCAGAAAAATTGGGTTAGGAGGGCATAGTGCATTACTCCTTTTCTGATTAAAAAAAAAGGATTACAAATAAGAAACTGTAGCAACAAAATGCAATGCAAAGGACTATAATTTTTTGCTAAAATCAAATTCTTTTTCTTTCTCTTTGGTTGATGGCTTTTTAAACTTCAGTGTGACTTCTTTTTTTATATTTCTTACTCTTGACTGTTGTATAGAGGTACTCTTTAATCCTTTTTTCCACACTTTCTAAATTCTTCTTATGTATACTTTTAAATTTGCCCCCGGTTGATCTATTAGAAGTTTCTGTTAGGATTTGACTAGTTATCCATATCACATATGACTTAAGTTTTGCGGATTTGACACTATATGATGCATTTTCCTTTATATTGATTTTGCTAGTACATGGGTGCAGGGACTTATAACATTGGTGTATATGGCTTCAAGGGAATTACTAAGTATAAAATATGTCGTGGTCCAGGATAATTTCAACCAAAAAGTTGGTCAACAAGCATCATCTTCCATGTCATCTATGGATCTGTACTGAACAATATAGGAACTGCTAGTATTATATACCTGGTAGGACTATTGCACTACATGAAGCTTATTATAGCAGGCATAATGTTGTCTGTCAACGTGCAGGCTATGGAGTTGTTCTTAGGATTGAGGAGTCTAAGAACCACATTCACTGTGACAGGTGTGGTCAGGCTTTCCAGCAGGCAGAATTAGAAAAGCACATGAAAGTTTTTCATGAGCCACTTCACTACCCTTGTGGAATAATCCTCGAGAAAGAGCAATATACTCACTGTTTTTATTCTCTCCTAACACATTGGCATCTTTACTCTCATTCTTTTTGGCAACACACACTGACAGTGTACAAAGCACCTGGAGTTGTTGTACTACTCTTGTTATGTTCAATTTACTGATTCAACTTTCCCCTCTCATACTACCCCCATTATTTGCTATTCTAGCTGATATAAATATCGAAATAATAATGAACATTCTCCTTGATTACAAATCTAATAATTTATTTATTTATTTTGGATTCTTTATTTGGTGATTGTACAATTAAAATGGTGAACCTAAAATACAACAATGAGAGGCTTTTTTAGTCCTTTTGAATAGTAACAAGGTCAATTTTTCATGTAATACAAAAATAATTATCTTTAACTAAACGACAAACTAGATTAATCCTGTATTTGTGTGTCATTAACCAGTTAATGTAAAAGGCATGTTTGTGTCAGGATACACTAGTAACTATTGGATCATATGTCCTGGGTAACATACTTGAGACACTATTATTCACTTTTACAGGCTTAAGACAAGTAGTAGTAGTGGTAGTTTGTCATTGGAGGAATAATGTCAGAAAAAGGAATTTCACCAAAAGCGGTTATGAGTTAACCATATACGAATATAAAGTTAACCATATATTTTGTATTTGTGATAAACTAGTAAAACTTATGACAACTTTAATTTTAATTGAACAATAAATATGATGAACCTTTAAATACAAAAATGAAAGTCTTTTTTAGTCCTTTTTAACAATAACAACGTCAATGTTCTAAATAATACAAAAATAATTATGTTTTAACTAAATGACAAACTGAAATAACCTTATATTCGTGTGTCATTAACCAGTTAATGTAAAAGGCATTTATGTGTCGGGAAATACAAGTAATTGTTGGATCACATGTTCTCAATAACATACTTCACCCATTATTGTTCACTTTTACAGGCTTAAGACAAGCAATAGTAGTTCTGCTCTGTCAGTGGAGGAATAGTGTTAGAAAAACAAATTTGACGAAAAGACATTCTGAGTTAACCATATATGAATCCAAAGTTAATCATATATTATGTATTTGTGATAAACTTGTAAAATTTATGACAACCTTAATTTTAATTTACAATTAAGATGGTGAACCTAAAAATACAATAATGATAGACTTTTTTAGTCCTTGTTAACAGTAACGAGGTCGATTTTCCATGTAATACAAAAATAATTATATTTAACTAAATGATAAATTGAATTAACCTTTTATCTATTTGTCATTAACCAGTTAATGTAAAAAGCTTTTTTGTGTTAGACAACATTAGTAACTATTGGATCACATGTCCTCAGTAAAATACTTCATTCACTATTATTCACTTTTACAGGCTTAAGACAAGCAATAATAATGTTGGTCTGTCCTTGAAGGAATAGTGAGAAAAAGGAATTTGACCAAAAGAGAATATGATTTAACCATTTATAAAATCAAAGTTAACCATATATTTTGTATTTGTGATAAACTTGTCAAATTTCTGACCACCTTAATTTCAATTTAACAATAAATATGATGAACCTCCAAATAAAATAATGAAAGTCTTTTTTAGTCCTTTTTAACAGTGACCACGTAAATTTTCCATGTAATACAAAAATAATTATCTTTAACTAAATGACAAACTGAATTAACCTTATATTTATGTGTCATTAACCAATTAATGTAAAAGACATGTTTGTGTCAAGAAAGACTAGTAACTATTGGATCACATGTTCTTAATAACAAACTTCACTCGCTTTTCTTCACATTTAGAGGCTTAAGACAAACAATAGTAGTGTTGGTCTGCTATTGGGGGAACAGTGTCAGAAAAATGAATTTAACGAAAACAGATTCTGAGTTAACCATCTACGAGTACAAAGTTAATAATATATTTTGCATTTGTGATAAACTTATAAAATTTATGACCACCTTAATTTTAATTCAACAATAGCCATGATGAACCTTTAAACACAATAATGAAAGTCCTTTTTAATCCTTCTTAATAGTAATGAGGTAAACTTTCCATGTAATACAAAAATAATTATCTTTAACTAAATGACAAATTGAATTAATCTTATATTTATGTGTCATTAACCAATTAATGTAAAAGGCATGTTTTTGTTAGGAAAAACTAGTAATTATTGGATGATGTGTCCTCAATAACAAACTTCACCCACTTTTGTTCACTTTTAGAGGCTTAAGTAAAGCAAAAGTAGTGTTGGTTTGTAATTGGAAGAATAGTGTTAGAAAAAAGAATTTGGTGAAAAGAGATTATGAGTTAACCATCTACGAATATAAAGTTAACCATATATTTTGTATTTGTGATAAACTTGTTAAATTTCTAACCACCTTAATTTTAATTGAACAATAAATATGATAAACCTCCAAATACAATAATGGAAGTCTCTTTTAGTCCTTTTTAACAGTGACCACGTAAATTTTCCATGTAATACAAAAATAATTATCTTTAACTAAATGACAAACTGAATTAACCTTATATATGTGTGTCATTAACCAATTAATGTAAAAGGCATGTTTGTGTCAAGAAAGACTAATTACTATTGGATCAAATGTCCTTAATAACAAACTTCACTCGCTTTTGTTCACTTTTAGAGGCTCAAGACAAGCAATAGTAGTGTTGGTCTGTTATTGGGGGAATAGTGTTAGAAAAATGAATTTAACGAAAAATAGATTCCCAGTTAACCATCTACGAATACAAAGTTAGCCATATATTTTGTATTTATCATAAACTTGTAAAATTTATGACCACCTTAATTTCAATTCAACAATAACCATGATGAACCTTCAAACACAATAATGAAAGTCCTTTTTAATCCTTCTTAATAGTTATGAGGTAAACTTTCCATGTAATACAAAAAATAATTATCTTTAACTAAATGACAAATTGAATTAACCTTATATTTATGTGTCATTAACCAATTGATGTAAAATACATGTTTTTGTTAGGAAAAACTAGTAATTATTGGATGGCATGTCCTCAATAACAAACTTCACCCACTTTTGTTCACTTTTAGAGGCTTAATAAAAGCAAAAGCAATGTTGGTCTGTCATTGGATGAAAAGTGTTAGAAAAAAGAATTTGACGAAAAAAGAGTCTGAGTTAACCATCTACGAATACAAAGTTAACCATATATTTTATATTTGTGATAAACTTGTAAAATTTATGACCTCCTTAATTTTAATTGAAAAATAACTATGACGAACCTTTAAACATAATAATGAAATCCTTTTTTAGTTCTTTTTAAAATTAACGAGGTAAACTTTCTATGTAATACAAAAATAATTTTCTTTAACTAAATGACAAACTGAATTAACCTTATATATGTGTGTCATTAACCAGTTAATGTAAAAGATATGTTTGTGGCAGGAAAGAGTAGTAACTATTGGATCACATGTCCTTAATAACAAACTTCACCCGCTTCTTTTCACTTTTAGAGGCTTAAGACGAGCAATAGTAGTGTTGGTCTGTCATTGGAGGAAAGTGTTAGAAAAAAGAATTTGACGAAAAGAGATTCTAAGTTAACCATCTACTAATCCAAAGTTAACCATATATTTTGTACTTGTGATAAACTTGTAAAACTTATGACCTCCTTAATTTTAATTGAACAATAACTATGACGAACCTTTAAAAATAATAATGGAATCCTTTTTTAGTTCTTTTTTAAAATTAACAAGGTAAACTTACTATGTAATACAAAAATAATCTTCTTTAACTAAATGACAAACTGAATTAACCTTGTATATGTGTGTTTCATTAACCAGTTAATGACATGTTTGTGGTAGGAAAGACTGGTAACTATTGGATCACTTGTCCTCAGTAACAAACTTCACCTACTTTTGTTCACTTTTAGAAGCTTGAGATAAGCAATAGTAGTGTCGGTCTTTCATTGGAGGAATAATGTTAGAAAAGAGAATTTGACGAAAAAAGATTTTGAGTTAACCATCTACAAATTCAAAGTTAACCATATATTTTGTATTGTGATAAACTTTTAAATGAAGGAGTACAACCTCAGCTGTTATTGAAGACATGTGATCCAACATACTTTTCTTTATCTCTTTCCATGCTATTTATAATAACACTACTATAACATTATTATTTTTAATTAGCAAAGAGAAACTTTTATTAACAGCATAAGCAATGCTCAAGGACACATTACAGATAATTTACAAACATGTTGAGAAAAACCTACTAACATAACCTTCCCACCTTACCAACATCATATATGTCACTTAAAACTACACACAGACTGCCCAACCAGAGTTCATGAATATGAGTATATACATTTGTATACAGTGCATATACAAAGATTTAGAAACATACAAAAAAGCAAAATTCTAATAAAATTAATCCTGTTTAAATCTGTTAGCACAATGAAACTTGTCCCAAAATGCTCAAACTGCCCTGCATATCCAACGGCTCCGCAAAACAACCTTCAATTGACCACCACCACAGATTATATTGAGACTATGATATCAAGCACCCAAAAACATCCTCAGGTTTGTCTCGCTGACAACACCATCTCAGTACAAAGGTAATTCCTTTGCATACCCATGTCTTTCCTACACCCAGTGCAATCTTCTATACTGATGACTGCTCGTGGTCTATGTAATTTAACATCTGTCATCCCCACTATATGCACCTGCATGTAAGCAACCGAAGCCTTAAAAAGAGATCAACCTCATTCCCTCTAGCAGTGGAACTACCTTCCCCTTCACAATTTTTTTTATCACATCCTTCCTTTTGTTAAGGGTTGAATCTGAAGGTGAACAACCAGCAGGGTTGACATCAAAAATAGAGTTGCATCTGAGGTTCCTCAATCCATATGTACTGGTACCAGCACGTGTCACTAGACCAATGCTTTTAATTTCTTGACTGCGCAACCCAGACTTTGGATGAAAATTCCTCCGAGATCTTGTATTGTATACTACACTAGAGCTTCCCACTTCCATCATGACATTACAAGACACTGTAGTTTCCAATTCAGCTTGAAGCCCTGTTTGACTTTTTTTAGGGGGAGAGGCAAGTTTTGAAACATTTGATTCATCCTGTACACTACTTGTTTCAGATGAATCTATCTCTAATTAAGATAATGATGATTTTCGAAGCTTATAAGCGGTTTTCCTGGGTCACTAGTCTTAGAAAACGTTATAGATGAGCTTCCAATTGCTTCCTTGCCAGCTGAAGATTGGATTGAAGGTTTCAAAGATTTACCTTTCTCAAAAGAACCAATTTGAGCACCATTAGGAGAGTTGACTCTGCTACTGCAAGTAATGCAACTGCACACTTGACCATTTCAATCTCTGGGATTAGCAGTATCTCTATACACATGGCACATCCCCTTTCTAAGGACTACCACCCCATCAACAGCTCTTTTACCAGAATATTCATCCATCAATAGCATACTCCCTTCAAATCTGTAACACATTAGCATGGTGTATTAAATCATCAAAAACTCAAACAAGCTACACGATTGTCAAAAGCTTAATATATATTTTACAAGACAATAATTTTACAAGTATCTTGATAGCAATGGCTTATGTGCAGAACTCAATTCAAGCAACAACATACAGACTGGTCAGACTTAGACATAGAGACCCCGCCCATAGTGCGAAATTTGGGTTCAGAGCTCTGACACCAACAATGAATAGGACAATTTCCCACTAATATCTAAAAACTGTTACAAACATGACTCCATAACTAAATTTCTTCATAGCAATATCTTCTTTATAATCTCTTGTAATTAATTATATGCAATGAAATAATGTAAAGTTAAAATATATTTGTATTTACAAAATATTGGAGTTATACAAAATATTTCATTTGGATTCTCAAAAAAGAGCTTCAGATGAATTTAAACAAAGCCCTTACAACAAGCATATGCAATAGTTTGAGTTTAAGTGAGGAGAGAGAAAAAGAAATACCTTCGGCAATTTATAAGATAAAAGGGGGTCATAAGTTAGCATGCTCGTGGTGTGTGTTAAGGAGGTAAAAGCAGCCTATTTTAGTGAGCACTTAGAAATCCCTTTGACTAGAAAATCCAATCAATGGCAAACATTGCTGCAACACCTAAGCTATTCTCATATCAAATTCATCCTTAGAGAGATTTATTTCTCAGAATATTATCATAGATTCAGTTGAATTAATTACTTAAATTTTGCATTTCCAAATAAAATATGTATATCGACTCACTACTACCAGCACACTTAAGTGTATATCTAGCTAACTAATAAAATGAAAGACACCTCGAGGTGTAGATTGATGACGGGCACTCAAAACTTGAAGCTGTGCATTTTCTCTGTGAATGATATATACAAGATATACACATTGAAGCCACGGTTAAGCCATTTTTTGCACAAACATAGGTCCCATTCCAGCATGTCCCTTTGCTATGACAGATTTCTATCCCAAAATAAGTTAATTATGTGAAGTTTAATCCTAATATGAGTACTGAATTTAATGTTGACTAAAATATTTCCAATTTCGTGTTTAGCTCTAAAGCTTCCCTATGTGATTGGTCATTTCCTAGTTTAGCTCTTCCAACGGATTCTAGATCCCCCTTGCTCGAGTAAATTGGCTTGGGCAATCTATAACAGCAGTGCATTAATGTACATTACTCCAATTATTTCCTAGTTTTTTTTATGTATATATAGAAAAAGAGATATTATTGTAAATTCCATCCTGAATATAAAATCCAAATGTTTACATTCCATTGACCCTCCCACCCAATATCCACATTAGAAATGATATTTTAGCAAAAATTATCTTACGGTATAGGTGCTCAATGATGGAACTGGTGTGTTAAAAAAAATGAATACCCCCCAACCCCCCGAGTCAATTTATTTTATTTCATCTTTAGAGAAAAAGTGCCTCCCACCTCCAGAATTGTGCAGCAGCCCCCAAACTTGATAAATACTTTCAATCTAGCTTATAAAGATGATGTTGTCACTAAGACATACATCCACTATGAGATGGGAGATTGAACAACTTAGCTGAGTATCAAAAGTTGACCAAGAAAAAGCAGGAACTGAGCTAAATATCCTCCATGGATAATGGGAGTTATTGACTCAACTTCAATAGTGGAGACTAGTCAAAACTCAAGATCATCTCAACTGCAAAATATATTAAGTGGCTCTAAATACACCGTTGGATAATGGGAACAATTGAGCTTATCTCAACTGCAGGGACTGCAATGAATCCAAACCATGAAGCATGGACACATCTCCTATATGTGTGTGTGAGAGAGAGACAGAATGCGATGACCCAGAGAGAGAAGCATGAACACCTTACAGATTCACACGATGTTGTCTAGAAGGAACCATATAAACTTTACCAAAACGAAAACAATGAAAAAATGTAAGTTTAGGGTTTAGGATTCTAATATTCAAATTGGGAAAAGTGTAGTCTATCAAACTACTGCAACTACCCTTTATGAAAAGAAACAAAAATCTCAATCCAAGAGAACCAAACAACCAATAACATACTCAAGAATAACAATGGCATGTACAAAAAGAGCAAACAAGATAAAGAGTAAAGCTAGAGAAATCAAACCTGCAAATTGAATTCTTCAATCGTTGACAATGCTAAAAGTGGAATCCCGAACGGCGGAAGTAGAGAAGAAGTAGAAGCAAAAACAAAGAGGAGAGGGAACAGAGATGCAACGAAAGGGTGCTGCTCTACCTTCACGAGCCAGCTCTTTTTTTTTTTTTAATTTCAAATGTTCTTTTATTTTCATTTTTCTTTTATTAAAGATTAAATAATAAAATAATATATCATTTGCCAACTCAACGGGTGTCATTGGGATGTTTGTTACTGTTGGGGTGTCCAAAAATGGGACTCATACGGAAATGGAACCAAAAGAAAACAAGTGGAATAACATGATAGCTGGGTGAACATCATTGGTCCACGTAACAGGGGGCAGTACTACAATCTAATCGCAACTTGCATGGAAGGAAAAGCCTTTACAAATTGGAACCTTACTTGGGCTTTCAATTAAATGTTGTGATCGATGAGTAATTTGTCAGACTCATAGGTGGCAATGCTTAAAGAAAAGCTAGGATTTGATGATGCATTCAACTACAAGGAAGAAACAGATCTAAACTTCGCTTTTAAAAGGTTTGTTAGTGATGGCAGATCATAAAATCATACATCCTTTTCTATTTAGAAGTTCAAAACTAGTATTGTAAATTGTTTACATGTGATGGATTTTTATGGGGTAAAATATGTTTTTTATCCCTTTCAAATATGTGAAATTTGGAATTAGTCTCTTTAAAAAAATTTATCCCATTTTAGTCTCTCTAAAATTTTAATATGTTACTCTTCATCCAATATTTTAACTTTTGTTAATAAATTAATAAATTCAGTATGTTCATCTAATATTTTAACATGCACCACCACCAAATTTGTTTTTAAAATTGTTATACAAATGTCTTAGGCAGAATCTATGTACAACTCTGGTTGTCAATAAGCATATCCACTAACAAAGTTAACATATTGAATGAATTAACAATACCATGTTAAAATTTTAGAGGGACTTAAATGGGACAAAAAATTTTGGAGGAACCAATTCTAATTTCACATATTTTAGAGGGACAAAAACATATTTTACTCATTTTTATTTTATATTGTAGGTACTTTCCTGATGGAATTGACATATATTTTGACAATGTTGGGGGTAAGAGATGCTGGAGGCAGCAGTTGCTAATATGAAAGCATTTGGAAGAGTGGCTGTTTGTGGGGTAATCTCTGAGTATACTGATGCTGGAAAGAGATCTTCACCAAACATGTTGGACGTTGTGTACAAGAGAATCACCATCAGAGGATTTTTAGTATTCGACTTTATGAATGTTTTTGCAGACTTTTTGGCAAAAACATTAGATTATCTTCGTGCAGGGATGTTAAAGGTGATTGAAGACATATCATCCGGTGTGGAGAGCATGCCTTGTGCTTTCGTTGAACTTTTCAATGGAGATAACATTGGAAAGAGAATTGTGAAGATAGCTGAAGAGAGTGATCAAGGAATGAAACGGAAGTTGAGTAAGGATGGCTAAAATTTTACCCATGTCACCTCTATCAAGGTTTTGTTTATGTTGTCCATTGTTCACTACACATCACACAGGATAAAAAGTTGTCATGTAACTTAAACGTTTGTACTGTTCTCCTTGTACTGTACCTAAGTGTATATCAAACGCACCTTATAGGGATTCGTTGAAATTGCTTTGAAGTTAACCGTTTTGCTGATGTGACATGTTAAAATAATTGTACTTTTTATTCCTAATTTTTTATTTTTTAAGCAAATTTTACCTCTAACTTTTTTCCTTTTTGGCGAATTTTACCCCAATATTTTACTTTTTGGTGGATTTTACCCCCACTTTTTACGCTTATGTCAACATGTCATATCAGTACAATAGTGGAAGGTAAAATTTGTAAGTTTTTTTAAAAGTTAGGTGTAAAATGCGCCAAATAAATTTGTTAGGGGTAAAATTCGCCAAAAAGTAAAAAGATGGAGGTAAAAAATACAATTAAGCCTATTATATAAGATCCAATTAACTAATTCATCAAAATTAAGGAAATTAGTCAATGCAGTTAGTAATATTAAATTTATCTTGCATTTATATATTTTTTCAAATTTGCCCCTAGCATTAATGAGACATATTGTTGTTCTTTTTTTTTTTAAATATTTTTATTTGTTTTAATTTTTTAATGTCCTTCTTCATTAATATATTTCTTTAATTTTTATTGACTACATATTTGAATAGTCAAAGTAATTAGTTTTCAAAATGTTCTAACACATTCTTTGAAACACATTTTCTCTACTTAGTTACTAGTAAAATTTATTGAAAACTTCAAAATTAGGAAATAAAATCATTAAATGTGATGTGGGGCCCACAAAATTTTGTCATTTTCAATCAATTTTAACTAATGAAAAAGAGTGTGATTAGAAAAGTATAATAGAGAATGTGTTTCTAGCATTATAAATTGGGTCTTATAAATGATTTATAATTAAGGGTATTTTGTGAAAAATAATTAATGTATGAAACATTATAAATTGGGTCTTATAAAAAAGATCAAATCTAACTTCTAATTTGGGTCATATAAATAAGACTGGATGGAGTAATTTTGAACATTTAATTTAATAATGTAGTAGATATTATTAAAGATGACTTTATAATTTAAGATTTTACATTGTATATAATATAAAATGAATCTTTCATATTGTTGGTTGAACAGTATGTGTGAATTGTTATAAACCCCTAGTACTTGAGTTCAATTCCTGCATTAAAAAAAAATCTTTCGTACAATCAATTAAAATTGGAATGACTAAAAAATATAAAACATAAAAAATCTATATTATATATTTGAAAAACCTGAAGCTTAATGTAACCAAAAAATGATGTTAATTATACGTCATTACATTAATATTAATTTAATAAAGTAGTTTTATTATTAATATTGTAACCATTATTATTTATTAACATGGTCATTAAAGGTGGTCAGCCAGGTTCTTTGGTAGAGATTAATTATCAGTAAAGCTAGTGAATACTTCACACCAATAACATGGTTAGTAAAAAGGGATATAAAAGAAATTTCCTTATGAAGGATATTGTTGGAAGAGAAATGCTAATGACACACTCTCTCTCATACTCTCTTTATAACATAATTGGTTGAAATTTATCAGAAATAATCAATTTTTTAGTATGTCTCACTTTTCAATTTCAACCAATCATGGAGATAGTTAGAAAGAGGGTGTAGTGTGTCGCTAGCATTTCTCCTTATTGGAATTACACTACTCCCGAACTTTAATATATGCAAAATTAACTAATTGTTCACTAATTAAGAAAATTGGTTAATGCCATTTATTTGTATTAATAGCATTTAAAAAAAAAAAATCTTAAAGTGTCCTTAATTGAAACTTGATATTAAGGATAAAAATAGTCATTGGAATTAAAATCACAATTAATTAAAAGGTATTTTTAGGGTCTGTTTGATTTGCTAAAAATTATGGTACTGGACAGGACAATATCTCAACTTTTTGTTACTGAGAAAACCATGGGACAACTTTTTATCCCAGGTACAAAGTATTCAAAAGACACATATATCTCATTATCTGCATTTGAATTTGAATCACTGCATTTGAATTCTCATTATCTACTAGCTAAAACAACATAATCATGCCATGTATTTTGAATTAATGTTATCTACTAGCTGCAACGACCTCATCATGTCATGTATTTTGAATTCACATAATATATAACAATAATGCAAATTATATTAAGATAACTAACACAATTTCTGTATTTTAAATTCACATAATATATAATAATAATAATGCAAATTATATTAAGATAATTAATATAAAAAAGTATTTTAGTAAATTTTATATTATTTTGCTTGTGTTGTCCATTGTTCATCAAACAATATACATGATAAAAAATTGTCCTATAATTCAAGTATTTGTCTTGTGATGTTCTTTTTGTCATGTACCGTAGTGTGTATTAAACGCACCCTTAGGATAATATCATTTTTTTCGATACCTTAGGATGATATCATTAAACAGGATAAAAGTAGTTAAAATTTACTTGATTCCAATTTTTTTTTTCTTTTTTTGCTTATAGTTAAGTACAAAGTAGTAGTTAGGAATAGTAAAATTGGTCTTCTGAATTCTAAATTACAGTTACAATTTGGCTATGTTTGGCAAGTCATTTCAGCTAGTTTCTAGCTTTTTTTACTAGTTGAAAAGTTTGTTTGACTGTTCGGTAAACAAGTTTTTTTTAATAGCTTCTAGCATTTTTTGAAACGCTACTTGAAGTAGCATTTTTTAAAACGCCAGCTTCTAAATTTTTATATTTTATTCCTTTTTATCCATAAAATATCTATTAAATTTCCTTATTACTCTTTTTAAATAAAACATGATTTTATTATTTATTTATTTTATTTTATTTTTATTATTATATGTTATACTTTTTATATTACACTATTTATTTTAGCCATTGTACTATTTATAATATTTAATTTATTATTTCAACATTATACTTCACGAAATTGATAATGATAAATTTTAGATTTTTTTATTTTTTAAATTTTTTGAATAATTTTATATTAGGCTATTTATTTTAACTATTACGCTAATTAAAATAATAAAAGTATAATGTCTACTTAAGTATATGTTTTTTTTTTTTTTACTTTATTTAAATTTGATTAAAAATATTTTAAGATATAGTATAAGATTAATAATAGAATATTCAATATGAAAAAATATAATAATTGAAACTAAAAATGTAATGAAAATAATTACAAGAGTTTAAAATTAATTAAAAAATTAAAATTATAACACCTCAAAATATATTTTTATTCATAAAGTAAAATTGAAATTTATATAAAAATATCATATAAATATGTCTATTTCTGTCATTTTATATTTTTCAGCTACTTCAACGTGTAATTTTACTAAACACTTGTGATTTAATAAGTTAGCTTAACAATTTGAGAAAAATGGACTATGCATTAATAGTATAAATACACTATCGTCCAATCACAACCATCATATATATTAAATTTATTGACTTTTCTAATAATTATAAGTAAGTCATTCAAACAATGTAAAACTATTTTATAGACTACATAACCATTGAACTCTAACAACTTCTACCTACCAACTTCCGATTTAAGCTTTCAACTAGCTCTGTCAAACGATACCTCAGTGTATCACAAGTCTAAACAAACGACACTTAACAACGGAACTAGGAAGGAGCATCGAAGCCTTCATGATGCCTTGTGTGTCGCTAAGAATCTCACCACAACTCTTTTATTGTATATAGAAGGTGGTTCCGCTAAATTTTTTTGCTCTATTGGTGTGGAGGCAGCGTTAGATAGAGTCATACCTGGAGTAGAACAGGTATGAATATTATTACATTCTTATGGTTTTAATCTTCACGATAAAGTTTTCCACTTCGACGACACGTATTCAATTAACTGCTTGAAACCACTTCCTGGTTCACTGTTAGTGTATATTGATAAAAGATCCAATGTGAAATAATTTTATTGTTACTGGTGAAGCCTTTATGGTTGCTCTCGAACTGTGTATGTGACTGCTATTTGCAACTCATTTGCAGTTATGTGACCAAAAGAGGAAAAGGAAGAAGTTGAATTGTGAAGTTTATTTTCAGTTGGTTTTGGGTTTTCAATGTTGAACCAAACCTAAATGTATTTGCATGCCTCAAAACAATTCAATTCCATGTCACTGTCTAACCACTACTGTGAGTTGCTCAAGCATTGTCGCGACACAAAGAAGGTCCACTGCCACATAATCAAGGCCTTCCGAAACCCCGAAACCTTTCTGCTGAACAACTTGGTCAGTGCCTATGGGAAGCTTGGCAGCATCACTTATGCCCGCAGGGTGTTCGACCAAATGCCTCAGCCGAATCTCTACTCTTGGAATTCCCTTCTCTCCTCCTATTCCAAACTGGCGCGTCTTTCTGAGATGGAACGTGTGTTTGATGCCATGCCAACCCGAGATGTGGTCTCGTGGAATTCCCTTATTTCCGGATATGCTGCTCGTGGTTTCCTTGCTCGGTCGGTGAAGGCTTATAATTTGATGTTGAATGATGGGTCATTCAATTTGAATCGGATTGCGTTATCGACTATGCTTATACTTGCATCCAATCAGGGTTGTGTTCGTTTGGGTAGGCAGATTCATGGGCATGTGGTGAAATTTGGTTTTCAGTCGTATGTTTTTGTTGGTAGTCCTTTGGTTGATATGTACTCTAAAACGGGGCTGATATTTTGTGCAAGGCAGGCTTTTGATGAGATGCCCGAGAAGAATGTGGTTATGTATAATACATTGATCGCAGGGCTTATGCGATGCGGTAGGATTGAAGATTCGTGGCAATTGTTTTATGATATGCGGGAAAAGGATTCTATTTCCTGGACAGCGATGATTGCGGGATTTACTCAGAATGGTTTGGACAGAGGAGCAATTGATTTGTTCAGAGAGATGAGATTAGAAAATCTAGATATGGATCAGTACACATTTGGAAGTGTTTTAACTGCTTGTGGTGGTGTTATGGCTTTGCAAGAAGGCAAGCAAGTTCATGCTTATATAATTAGGACAGATTATCAGGATAATATATTTGTCGGTAGTGCTCTTGTTGACATGTATTGCAAGTGTAAGAGTATAAAATCAGCAGAAACAGTTTTTAGGAAGATGACTTGCAAGAATGTTGTATCTTGGACTGCGATGTTAGTGGGTTATGGACAGAATGGTTATAGTGAAGAAGCTGTTAAAATCTTTTGTGATATGCAAAAATATGGGATTGAGCCCGATGATTTCACCCTTGGGAGTGTAATTAGCTCATGCGCAAACCTTGCTAGCCTAGAAGAGGGGGCTCAGTTTCATGGTAGAGCTCTGGTTTCTGGCTTAATTTCTTTTATTACTGTTTCCAATGCTCTAGTTACATTATATGGCAAATGTGGAAGCATTGAAGACTCCCATAGACTTTTTAGTGAAATGAGCTTTGTGGATGAAGTCTCATGGACTGCACTTGTTTCTGGATATGCACAATTTGGTAAAGCCAATGAAACAATAAGGTTGTTTGAAAGCATGTTAGCCCATGGTTTCAAGCCTGACAAGGTTACTTTTATCGGGGTTCTTTCAGCTTGCAGTAGAGCAGGACTAGTAGAGAAAGGAAATCAGATATTTGAATCAATGATTAAGGAACATAGGATTATACCAATTCAAGATCATTACACATGCATGATTGACCTCTTCAGTCGAGCTGGGAGGTTAGAAGAGGCAAGGAATTTTATAAATAAGATGCCTTTCAGCCCTGATGCAATTGGTTGGGCATCCTTATTAAGTTCATGTAGATTCCATGGAAACATGGAAATTGGCAAGTGGGCAGCTGAGTCTCTTCTAAAATTAGAACCACATAACACTGCTAGTTACATCTTACTTTCGAGCATCTATGCTGCTAAAGGAAAATGGGAAGAAGTTGCCAAATTAAGAAAAGGGATGAGAGATAAGGGCCTGAGAAAGGAACCAGGATGTAGCTGGATCAAATATAAGAACCAAGTGCACATTTTCTCTGCTGATGATCGGTCAAACCCATTTTCAGATCAGATATATTCTGAGCTTGAAAATTTGAACTATAAAATGGTACAAGAGGGATATGTGCCTGATATGAATTCTGTTTTGCATGATGTTGAGGATTCAGAGAAAATAAAGATGCTTAATCACCATAGTGAAAAGCTTGCAATTGCTTTTGGGTTGATATTTATTCCTCCTGGTTTGCCCATACGAGTAGTTAAAAATTTAAGGGTTTGTGGGGATTGTCACAATGCAACTAAGTATATATCTAAGATCACCCAGAGGGAGATTCTTGTAAGAGATGCTGCCCGATTCCACTTGTTTAAAGATGGAATGTGTTCATGTGGAGACTTTTGGTGACGGGTCTAGTTGGTATATTCTCTGAAGTCTAAAGAAATATAGAAAACTATGTCAAAAGTGACTACTAAACACAGGGTTCTTCAGTATGAAGAGACATGCGAGAAGACCACTTTCTTCAAAAAGTGAGTATAATTTCCACATGTGCAATGCAGTTGTGTTGGCTATCC
This sequence comes from Pueraria montana var. lobata, assembly GCA_026413185.1. Taxonomy (NCBI): domain Eukaryota; kingdom Viridiplantae; phylum Streptophyta; class Magnoliopsida; order Fabales; family Fabaceae; genus Pueraria; species Pueraria montana. The sequence goes on from CM048652.1 coordinate 35,380,330, forward strand.
TGTAATTTTATATGGACTTGAACCAAATAACAGAATATGATGCCCACTCCTGCTGACTTACCATTATCTGTTGTCTTAATTTGAGGGGGAAAAGAATCATAAACACCGATAAATTTTTTACCATGTATTGAAGTATTTTGACATAGGCGCATCTTCCATCACATCTGTTAAAAATTTTCACTATCCTCTGTAGATCATTGCTATGTGGCAGGATTTGTGGAACAGTTTTATCAGTTTAAGCAGTTTTTTTTATTTTTTTTTATTTTTCGGAATACTGGAGGCAACTTTATTTTTTATTTTTTTTGGATACAAAGTTGGCAATGAGGTTAGAGGCTATGACCTCATGCACACTACCCAAGTCCTTCAGCACTAGCGCAATCCTAGTGGCTTACAATTTAGACAACTGTGTCATATCATTTTTTCCTCTGCTTTTCATATCCAGTTTCTGCTGAAATTCTTGCTTCTTAAAGGAGTAGATCTTTTTTTTTTTACTTCAGACTCCAGAGTATTTAAAATTTTAGATTCTAGACAAGTTTGTAAAAGTGATGTGAATTCTGACATTGTTATTACTCACATTTGTTCTGCATGAGGAGCTGAGATGAATGAGAGGAGACTTTGATGGAATCAATTGTTCTTTTTAAATTATTGTTATTATTTACATTATGTATTTATCTTTTGCTTCTGTCAGTAATTCAACACACTTCACTAATCGTAATGAATTATTCTTTGTTTTGCCTAGTGGACAAAGGCATTTGATTCACAATTAAATGAAAGTTAAATTTTATGTTTAGTTCTCTTGCTTTTAGCTGGTGTGTCTGGTTATAACAATCATTGTTTTCTTCTCATCCTCCATGGGTTGATCTGATGTCTATTACTATATGTTGAAGAACACGATTATTTTGTTTTCTTCAGTCTGCATTTTTTTCACCTTCCTATCTGAAGCTTTGCTGAAATCCTGTAGCTTTTGTACACTTGTAATTGGAAAGTGCTCGAGGATTCAGCAAAAATCCTGGTAAGGGCTTTTCCTTGAGCTGTTTGCCCCCTCCAAGAGCCTTGAAGAAATCCCTATCACAATAAAAAAGTATAACACCACCCCAATATTGGGGCCAAAAATAAAACCTGCTCCAATATAATGATAAGTCAAGTAAAAATTAGTTGATTGAAAGAACAAGTTGAAGTCTGCTAATACCTCTGATTCTGCTTATGAAGAACTGCAAATAGTTGAACCCCGAGTGAATCAAATATGGGTTTCCTAGGGAAAAGTTTGTGAGCCACTGGTCTATACATGATGCGCCTATTTTCATGTTCAAGGAACACTGATGACAGCTGACTTCACTTTGATATAATGATAACATATAGAAACCCCCAATTATTAGGTATATAATAATGAAGAAAAAACATTAGACCTAGAAAACAGAACATGTTTACAATATCCAAAACCCAGGATTTTAAAGCTTAAAGTTATACATTGTTTTACTTTGTTTTTTGTGCTCATGTTTTAATGTATACTGTTTCTTTTTTTGGTACAGTGTATCCTGTTTCTTTACTGTTGCCAAGTGCATTACAACTGACAATGGACTACTTGTCTGATGAACTCATACATGCAATGATGGAAATTCTAGAATGATATTAGAATTTACCCTGGTCATTGGAGATAGAGGAAAACAGCCAGGTTTATCTTGCCATAGTTCTGAAGCCTTCATTGGAGTTGTCTTCATTTTCACCAATGGTTCTATGCCAATCTTATACTCTGGACATAGTTTTGGAACTGATATATTTGCAATAGCAGCATATGGAGCATTGAAACAACATGGTCACTAACTGGAGGAAGTGGCACACAGTCACATGCTCTCGGCTCTGCTGGCTCAGCATCCACAATCCCTTTAAAGACATATCTGTCTTTAATCTTCAGATCAGCCTGTGATTTTTCAAGCGATTTATCAGAAGTTGCATTACTTCTAATATTCATTTTCATTATACTATTGGTGTTATTAGAGGCAAGACTCTTGGAGGTGCTATCACCTCTGTACATTGTGCTGGTTCTCCTAGCCGTAATTGCAAGTAATTTAAAGGAATAATCACATCTGGTTATGTCTATGAATCGAACAATATGGCCTAGCTTCATGTCCAACTGAACAGAAAGATCCACGGTGCTTTAATTAAGAGGCTCTGGCAATTTTTTTTATCCACAGGCCTATTGTTTGGAAGCAACTGCTTCAGAACTTCATTTCCTTAGAATTCCCATACTGAAAATGAAGCCATCTTTTCCTTATTTGGGTTGGTTGTTATGAATGAGTGACATTGTTGTCAACTTGTCATAAAAACGTGCTTTAAAATGCGCAGATAATCCTATTGCTTAGGCCAAAACATCATGTATATTTGCAGTTCTTGATGTATGATATAATAATGTATTAATCTGACTTTACAAGGCTAAATAGTATATACATTTTGCCGTATATGGCCAATTTTTCCTTTGCAAAACAAAGGGGAAAATTTGTTTAAAAAAAAAAAACAAAGGGGAATAAAGATGAGAGGTAGGTTCTGGCGGCGCATCAACTACCATTTGGTTCAAGTAAAAACAAATTCAAAGAGGTTTAAATTTGATAGGGACTTTTGTGAAACAGGCCAAATTTGTAGGTGCATTTGGCAATTTTAGAGTTCTGATATGTGTTTAGTTCCCGTTCAACTGTCTTGAATGTGCGACTGTCTTATTAATGTAATTTTATAAAATGAAATTTATTCAAACTTGAATTTGTAAGCTTTAATTCAAATATATACTTGTTTTAATCCAAAGGGTTGGCGCAATTGTGTAAGGTCTCGCTGCGTTAACATGAAAAAAAACGATCTATATAGCAGAAGAATCCGTGTTCGATTTCCTCTGTATGCAAAATTTCCTTGGACAAGCAGCAGTCACGTACCGCGAGCGGGATTAGTCTCTGACCCAGTGGGTTGGGGGACATCCGTGATCTCTAACCCATGACAAAAAAAAAAAATACTTGCTTTGCCTAAAAGTGCGTTTCCTTTTGCAGGCGCTAAGTGGTCTAGTAATTGTCAATTGCACTTGCTAGTCTAAGCAAAAGACATCGCTGTTAGATGTTAGCTATTTCTAAATTCCACCATGTGCATAGAAATTAAAAAAGAAAGTGCTAATAATACATTCTTTTTAAAACACTTTCTATCAATAATTAAAATTTATTGAAAACTACCAATATGGTGTAGCACGGTTGGTAGAACAGGAAGAAGGATACTTCCTCAACCTATAAGAAGACTCAAGAGCCATAAAAACGAAGTTGCGCACTCTAAACATTCATAGACACTCGTTTTTTGGATGATCTCTTACGTGTTTCTAAATTGTTATACCATTTGTAATCATAAAGTTATTTGTATTCTACACACTGGTAGATGCACATAGAGACCAATGGGGGCAATTGCTCCCACAAGCTAATTTATTTTACTTGAATACATTTAATAAAAAAAAATTCCCCCATAAAAAAATAAATATTGCTCTAATAAGATTTTTTTTCCAAATAAATGTAAAAAGTTATAACATTATATTGTAATTTGTAAAAGTTTAGGTACTTTTGGTTTTTTTTTTGGTTACAAGATTGTGTATTTTGTGAAATTTTATAATAGTTTCTTCTGTGAAAACATTTTAGACTATTTATTTGCTCCCACTAAAGAAAATTTCTGGATCCGTAGTGATTCTATGCTTAACTTGTAAACACTCACTATGTGAGTTATTTTTCAAAGTTATACCTATGTGAAAAAGAATACTTGGGTTAAGATAATGTTGTTGTAAAGAAGTCTAAAGAGGCTTAGAGAGTATTTATTGTTGTAAACAAGTTGCTTAGTAAAAATCCTCTAGGTTGAAGGGACTAGACGTAACTCTTGTTATAGAGTGAACCATATATTATAAACCTTTACGTGCTTTCTCTTTTTCTTTCCTTTATGCTTCATGCTTTGAGTTTGTGGAAGATCTTTACAAAGTTCTTTTAAACATTATAAAACCTTTGTGTTGCGAAAAAGTTTTGAAAATATACACAATTCAATCCCTTTCTTGTGTATTCTTATTTTGTGTTTCAATATATGAGGGATACTTGTTATCTTCCATGGGGTTGAATATTCACCAAGGTGGAGATTGTTGTGCATGACTCATATTCTATTGATGGGTAGATGTTAGAGCGAAGCAATAACATTTGTCCTTTGGATTTGGGTTGCCTGCCTGTTGGGTTATGATTAAGTGGGTTGTAGGGTCCGTCTCCCGTAGTATGGTATAGGAATGTTATTGTAAATTTGTACTATTATCTATATATATCTTATGTAACTCTATTTGTTAATGAAAAATAGAAATAACCGCTCTACTTATAAGGACGTAGACACATTGCTAAACCTCATTAAATCATTGTCTCTGTATGTGTGCGCGCATGTGCTAATTATGTTGTTTTAGAATCTGATTACTATTGCTAACAGAACCCGTGCAAGATCCATGACTTGCTCATTCGTAGTTGAAGAACAATAGTTGTTAAAATTTGGCCAGGCATCCGAAATGTTTCCTTAAAAACCGGTTCATAAGGGGGTAGCCTACCCAGCTATATAAGCACTCACCAGGCTCGTTAACCACCCGATGTGGGACTCGCAACACGCCCCCTCGAGCCAGGGCTCGTCACCACAAAGCGAGGGCTAGCGGCACTATCCACACCACCGGGCAGAACCAGCTCTGATACCATGTTAAAATTTGGCCAGACATCCGAAATGTTCCCTTAAAAACCGGTTCATAAGGGGGTGGCCTACCCAGCTATATAAGCACTCACCAGGCTCGTTAGTTATTGTTTATTGGCATTTGTGAGAGATGAGTTGCACAACAAAGCTGCTTTTAACATAGCTCTTAAAAGTAGCTATGATACCATCTTATGATTTCTGCATCCATGAGAGAAAAGAGGAAAAAAAACAAAAATGTAAAAGACTAAAAAGATTATTATTTCACAACAGACTTACTATTACACATTTACAACTATTTATATGAAAAAGTTATTTTAATAGAAGCTAACAAAATCAATTAAGTCTAACTGATTCCTAACTAACTCCCTTAGCTTTTTTTTAGTTGATAATACACAAGACCTAATAAAGGTTCAGAAATGCAGAAAAAGGTAACAACACACGTTAACAGAGGATGCAAAAAAGTTAAAAACTAAAACAATGAATCCGACTTCATATGGTAGAAATGACGACAGATTTTAACACAAGGCTTTTAGGCAACCAAGACGAACCAAATAAGGTAGAAAATTTTCCTAATGCTACCGTGTATGGAAGACTCTTTTTTTTTCCCAACCATCAAAATACTATTTGAGAGATTAATTCTACGAAAATAATTTACGTTCTCTGACATCTTTTTTTATTTATTTTTTATTTTTTATATGTAATGTTCTCTTAAATCTTTAATAAACAAGTGGTATATTTTAAGTATATGTGATTTTAGTATGTTTCAATATATGTAATTAATGTCATTAAATAAATATTAAGACAAGATTTTGACATAAATTTGATGCACTAAAGTACAAAGTCATTATTGAATTTTAATAATTAATTATTAATTAATGACATGTGATTAATTTATTAAGTTATGTCCGTTTATTTAAGGTTTGAAAAAATTATGATATAATTTTTTTAAAATCTTTTATTAATTTCAATTTTTTTAAATAGATTATTTATGATGTTCTTTATTTTTTAAATTACATAATAATTATCATTTTTAAATATACTTTAATTTTCAAAAAAGCACTTTTTATTAAAAAAAATGTACTAATTTCTTGATGTAAAAGAACAAAGAAGTTTCCTCTTTGCATTTGAAACGAGGAGAAATGAAAAAAAAATAGTAAAATTTATACGTAAAAGCAAATTTAGACGAAAAAAAAAATCAATGATCATATGTCATGAAATTCTCATTTTATTTATCCTAAACAGTAAGAAATAAAAAAAATGTAGTTTACAATACCACAAGAATAGAAATATTTTTGTTATAAATTTTTTTTCTTCTGACTTTTTTATTTAGCTTGAAGGAGATTTTTTTTTTCTTTTGTTATTTCGTTTAAATTGGAACAATTTGATTGGTCTTATCTTTACTCTTTTCTTGTGTAAGAATCTAACACAATATTTGGTTCACAAAAGGAATATAAGAGAAAAGAAAATGAAAGAAAAAATATGAAATAATTTTTTAGTTGTTTAATACGAGAAAAAGCGCAGTGAAAGAAAAAAAAATACGAGAAAAAGTAAAAGGAAAAAAGTATATATTTTCTCTTTTCTCGTTTGATTAGATTAAAAAAAAAGGAGAAAATATATTTATAAAATAATATAATTACCTTTAAATAAATATACATATATAATACTACTATTAATGTAGTTTTTATCCTTTTAATCCAAAATGTTAATTTTTCTCCTATTTCATCCTAAATTAAAGAGAAATACATTTTAATGTATAAAAAAATTAATTACCTTTTCTTTCCTAGAGAACCAAAGAAGTTATTTATTTATTTATTTTTCTTTTCTCATTTTTCCCATCTTCATTTTACCAATGTTCGTGAATTGGATTGGATCAATTTTGAAGAGAAAATTATTCAATCTAATCACTTCAATTTTCTTAATTAATCATCCAATTAATTTGATTAAAAATTTAAATCTGATCCAATGAAAGTGGTTTGAATTGGATCAATTTTTAATTTTAGTCTTATTTTTATTTTTCTTTGGATAAAGTATTAAATAAATTGTAATATATATAATAAACATAATAAAAGATAATTTGAAATGTTAAATATCTTCTTTATAAGTCAATAAACAACAAATAGTAGTATAACTCTTCAAATATATGCTATTAAAAGTAAATTTACATAACTTAATAATTACACTTATGTATCTTTAATCAAGGAGTAGTTACTAAAAAATTATCTTTAAATAAATAGATTTTTCATAAATAAATATAAATTATGTGATAATTTTATAAATAAATAAAAAATAAAAGTGCAAACATGTATAGTATCATAAATTTATAAATAAAAATGTATATGTATATATAACTTCTGTTTGAATTGGATTTCAAAATTAAATATGAAATCATATCTAATCCAATATAAAAATTTGATTTTTTTAAATTTTCGATCTATTCGATTTTCAGTTTATTCAGTTTTCAATTTTTTGGATTGATTTTTTCAGTTTTGATTGGTTTAGATAAGTTTATGAACATCCCTGCTTCATTAATACTATAAGGCTTAACTAAGTTTTTAGTTCCTAAACTTTTTCAAAAATTGATTTTTAGTTCCTAAACAAAAGTTTGACCAATTAAAGTCCTTAAATTCTTAAAAATAGTTCCTAAAAAAAATTTGAACCCCATTATTTTTATTTATTTAACTTCGATTTGGATTGGATTTCAAAATCAAATTCGAAATCTAATCCAATCTAATGAAAAATTCAATTTTTTCAATTTTTGATCTATTCAATATTCAGTTTATTAAGTTTTCAATTATTTGAATTAATTTTTTCAATTTTGATTGAATCGGATAAGTTAATGAACACACCTACTTCTTTAATACTAAAAATGGAAAGGTAATACCCAGCCGTATGGAGGTTTCAGAAAAGTAATTTCATTTTCACGTGTGTTGTTGGCATGACCCTGCAGAGTGCTGCAGTCACGCTGGGCCTGGCTGGCATTTGTGTTGTATTTCACATTCCATATTTCACATACGTACAAATTATTCGATATAATTGTGATATGGGCGTGGTGGGACGTGTGTGAGAGAGAGAGAAAAGAAAAGGATAGGCACGCACACCCACGGTGATTTGATTGATATTGATGAACAGCAATAGCAATATGAGCCACCACAATCCCAATCCCACAAGAACAAAGAAAGAAGTTGTTGAAGACCAGGAATCACAGTTAACGTTGCCACTGCTGAGAAGCAAAGAGAGAGATGAGGAAGGTTCAGGGTCCAAATCAAAGTCAAAGGCATCGGTTACTGGCTCCGTGTTCAATTTGTCAACTACGATCATCGGCGCGGGAATCATGGCCTTACCTGCGGCCATCAAGGTGGTGGGTGTGGCCACCGGCGTCGCCGCCATCGTTCTCCTCGCCTTCCTCACACACACCTCTCTGGAGATTCTCCTCAGATTCAGCAGAGTTGCCAAGGCTTCCACCTACGCCAATCTAATGGGTGATGCCTTTGGTACCCCTGGAACCTTGCTGTTTCACGTGTCTGTGCTCATCAACAACTTTGGGATACTTGTCGTCTACGTTATCATAATTGGTGATGTCTTGTCCGGAACATCATCTTCCAGTGGAGTTCATCATTTTGGGGTGCTTGAAGGCTGGTTTGGTCAGTGCTGGTGGACTGCCCGCACTTTTGTTCTGCTTCTCACAACCCTCTTCGTGTTTGCTCCATTGGGGTTCTTTAAGAGGATAGGTACCTCACTACCCTACACTACACTACTATGTTATGTCTTCAAGTATGCTGCATTTTTTCAGGACATTTAGTATGAAGTATTGATTACCATACGGCTGAGGATTCTTCACCCAGCATGCGCGGTTAACCACGTGTAAATATAATCAATTTTGTCTCACAAGTGGTTAAGAGTAAATGAACATGATTATACTACCTCTGTTCCTATATATAAGACCTTTTCTTACTCTATTGCTTTTCTAATTGTTTGTCCTTTTTTATAAGACCATCTTCTAATTAGTGCATTAATTATTTTTTTCCTATATTACCCTTAATCAATTACAATATTCTCTCTTTAAACATTAATTACTCCTATGTGATAAGCAATTAGGTAGAGAGAGAAAATGAAGGGTAATTTTGGAAGAGCAGTATAAATTATTGACAAATTTAATGTGATTAACTAAATAAACCAGTTTTCTTAAAGGATGTGAATTAGTTGAAAATGTCTTATATATAGGGACAGAGATAGTATACAATTATCCATCTGTACTTGTGGCACGGTTAAATAAGCCTCAGGAGTGATTAATAGTAGTTAATTTTACCTCACAAATGGTTAAGAGTAAATGAATATGATTGCATATAATTATTAATTATTAATCTGTACTTGTGGCACTAATGAATAAATATGCCTCACAAGTGATTAATAGTGTCACAAGGTTATTGAAATGTCTAATGGTGGTTAACTGTGTCGAGTGGATGCTGGGTGGATATTTTTAGTTGGACGTTGATAATTTTCCTTTGGTATGTGGACAACTTTTTTTTTTGTGTCTGCAGATTCATTGAGACATACTTCTGCCCTAGCAGTGGCTCTGGCTATTTTGTTTCTACTCATAACTGCAGGAATTACATTCGTCAAATTGTTTAATGGCAGTATAGCTAGTCCGAGGTTGCTTCCAAATATTACTGATGTTACATCCATATGGAATCTCTTTACAGCAGTTCCAGTTCTTGTGACAGCATTTGTTTGTCACTACAATGGTAAGCTACCTGATTGTATTCTGCAATTTTAACGTTTGCATCATGTTTTAATTCTGTGTTTCTTGCTTGAGAATTTGTTCAAACTGGCACATTTCACTCTCTAATGTTTCAGATAATAATTTTATTTTACATTTCAAAATCCCGATTTAAGAAGTCGCCCCACTTCCATAAAAGTAGAGAGATGAGCTGATAACTCAAATACTGTTACCTTATGTGTGCAATACTTTCTGTAATAGAAGTACATATTTCCTGTCAAGTCAATATAGCAAAATCTTTTTGTGAATCTGTGATCTATCTGAGTCCTACAAACATATCTGAAACAGCATATTCTACTTATTCTTGACTTGGTGCAATATGTATCTCTTGCTTTGGAGGAAACTGGAAAGGTGACAAATGAAAAGAACCGCAATTTTACCCCAATATTTCCCATGTAAGGAAAACAGATACAATTCACTCAAAAATGCTACTGGCAATGCAAGTTCCATTCACTCTTATGCTTTGAATAGTTACAATCACAGATGTACTTCTTCCTTTATTAACAGGGTTTCTGTTTATTCTGCATGATCCCACATGCATATTGGAATAATGGCATTTCTTTAATATTGTAATGAAGTTTTCATACTTTGGCAGTTTGTTAATACTTGTCATTCAAATATAAATTTTCTGTGCCATTGATTGAATACTGATTTTTGGATCCAAGTCTGATAATAGGGCTGGAGAGGGCCTGAATCAATTGTTGGATCCAGGCCTAAAGAAACTCATGATCTGGAAGGTTTATAGCATAAGGAAGAAATGTGGGACACGGGGAGAGAGGGAGTTAGTTATGATGCTGGCTTGCTAAGTTTGTTACACCTAGTTAAGAGTTTATAGCTGGAGAGAGAGTGGAGTGAGGGTCAAGGTGGTGTGTTGTCAAGTTTGTAGACAGGGAAATCTTTCCCTGAGGAGCTAGTGACTGTGGTGTGAGTCTTCCTTTTGTAAGAGCTTTTCTGCTTATTTGCTTGAATAATTCGTACATCTTCCACTTTATTTCTGATGTTCTATCGGCTATCACAATTTTTTGTTTTATGCTTTCTGTTATGCTCAGATACTTGATATAACAAACAAAAAGATTGAGCAGTGTTAAGTACTGGTAGAATATTTTTCAGCAAAGTTCTGTCCTGTCCTGTGCATGCAGTGCATACAATAGACAATGAGTTAGGAGACCCTTCCCTGATGCAACCAGTTATACGTGCTTCGCTGGTTCTGTGCTCTAGCATTTATATTCTTACAGCATTATTTGGATTTCTCCTATTTGGTGAGTCAACACTTGATGATGTGCTGGCCAACTTTGATGCTGATCTGGGCATCCCTTATAGCAGTCTACTCAATGACATTGTTCGTATCAGCTATGCCCTCCACCTCATGCTTGTTTTCCCAGTTATCTTCTTCTCACTGCGCTTCAATTTGGACGATCTTATCTTTCCTTCATCTAGGTCCTTGGATTTGGACAAGTGTAGGTTTGCCTTGATCACCACTGGACTCATTACTTTAATCTATGTAGCTGCAAATTTTGTACCTAGCATCTGGGATGCATTTCAATTCACTGGAGCAACTGCCACGGTTTGCCTTGGGTTTATTTTCCCTGCTGCAATTGCTCTTAGGTGGGTTTTCTTACTTTATCTAAATGTAGTGATCACATCATGTTTCATTGTTGTTAATTTGATCATGTTCATTTATTGAAGTGCTTGTGGTGAATCTTTATGACTTATCAATTAGTAGTTGTTTAGGGACTTTAAGCTCACACAGTTTTTAGGATAAAGCCGAATGGCATTCCATGGAAATATAATTGGCTCTGGCTGACTGGCTCTTTTTTATTCTATCAGAATAAATCTAACTCTTTCCTCAGCTGAGAACTTTGCATTAAGGCCTCTGGACTACTATGATTTAGAACTTTTACTCAGGATATAGGATGACATTAAGGGCCTGTTTGGGTAAGCTTATCCAGAAGTCCTTCTAGAAGTAGAAAATAAAAAGAAAAAATGAGATGAGTTTACCCATAAGTCAAAATTAGCTTATGCATAACTTAATTTGTAGAAGCTCTCTCATATATAGCTTCTCTAAAAGATAAGAGAGATTCTTCAAATTAGCCTGTGCATAAGCTAATTTTAACTTATGGAGAAACTCATCTCATTTTTTTTCTTCTTATTTTCTTCTCCTAGAAGGACTTCTGCATAAGCTTACCCAAACAGATCCTAAATTATAGAGATGGACTTGTTTTAGTACAAGGCTGAATAGTATATAGTAGCATGGCAGTGGTTGAATTCAATTATGCAAGCCTGAAATCAAGATTGTAGAGTTGCTATTTCCTGTACTTTTGTTAATCCATTCTGGACTGCTAGAAGTTGCTTCATGAATGTAATTTCAGTGATAAACACTATTACTATTTAAATTGGTTTTAACTGTAAAGCTACATAGAGTCATTTTCCTAACTGATCTATATTTCTGCTGTTTCAGGGATCCACATAGCATTGCAACAAAGAAGGACAAGATTTTATCCATTGTGATGATTTTTCTGGCTGTGTTCTCAAATGTTGTGGCTATATACAGTAATGCTGATGCCTTGTTCAGAAAACATGGGGATCCTCGCCAACGAGTTACGTGCATTAACAGAGAGATGTGTGCTCCCAATTCATTAAATTAAATTCAAATTCTTGGTCTCGAAAAATCCAGCAATCACTTTGATGATAGTTCAGTAGATCAAATTGAATGAGTGAATATTTTTTGTGGAGTTGATTTGAAAAACTACGGGACTTTTTCAAGGTTCACATTGCTTTTTCAAGGTTCACATTGCAATAGGTTTTGGAAGTACAGGTGGAAGTGGAAAACTTTGATCAAATTTCAAGTACAATGGAAGACTGTCTGAAATATGGATATTTATGTAGTACATTTAATATTCTATATTTCTCAAAGCACTTATAGAGTGGTGCCCTAAGAGTGCCCATCAGGTTTGGTTTCTGATTCGGCTGTTTTTCATGTTATCCTTGAATAATTAATTTTTATAATAGTATACCTACAATGAAATTATGTTTGGTTAAGGTGAATATATACTGATATATGTTAATTTTTCAAATATCATATAAACAAAATAATTATACCTTCCATGATTGAATGATCACTGCTTTAAAATTTGTAAAGCCATATATGTGGAAGCCCCCTTTCTTTCATGACAAACCCAAGTTAGATCATCCCATTCCTTGTATCCTCTATAAATAGCAGATTTGGAAGACAACTGGAATTCCAACCGTGGGACATCTCTTGAATCAAAGGCATCCCCAAATAATTTCCAATGTTGTTGGTACTCTTGATCCCCAAGATATCCTTAAGCTTGACTTTTCCTCAGGGTTGTAATGTTTCTGGATCCAACAAATTCATATTTCTCTAGGTTAACTTTCAAGCCAGAGAGAGATGTATTGGTTCCCAAGCTCCTTGGTTAGTTAGTTCATGTATATGAAGAGCGGAACACTCAATGCAAAGGACAACCAAATAAGGAGAGAGTGAATTTCCTTCTTGAGCCCTCGTGACGGAGAAAAATGATCCATATTTGCCTCATTCTACAATACAGATAGAGAGGAGCTTGTCACCCTCCACATGATAAGTCTCACAATGCTTTTTGGGAAACAAAAACGTTGCAACGTCTTCCAAAGAAAACCTAATGAGAAGGGCAATTTGGGATTTTCATAAAATAGAATCTCATTTATTTATCCTTTTTTAAAATAACTAACGGAATGTTAACCTTTAGGACAAGGAGTTAAAAGTAATGTTTCAAAATGGAGAGATATTGATTCAAAGCATTACTATAAAAGGCGTTTGGCTACAACGACCTTATTCTTAAAAATAAAGTTCATCGATCACACATCATGTTAATTAATAGAGGTGACATGAGTAACATTTTAGCCATGCTTACTCAACCTCATTTTCACTCCTCGATCACTCTTATGCTGCTATTTTCACAATTTTCTTTCCAATGTTAGCTCCATTGAAAAGGTCAATGAAAGCAGAAGGGATACTCTCCACACCGGATGATATGTCTTCAATAACCTCTAATTTCCCTGCACGAAGGTAATCTAATGTTTTGGCAAAAAAGTCTGCGAAGACATTCATAAAGTCTGATACTAAAAATCCTCTGATGGTGATTCTCTTGTACACAACGTCCAACATGTTTGGTGAAGATCTCTTTCCAGCACCAGTATATTCAGAGATTACCCCACAAATAGCCACTCTTCCAAATGCTTTCATATTAGCAACTGCTGCCTCCAGCATCTCACCCCCAACATTGTCAAAATATATGTCAATTCCATCTGGAAAATAACTGCAATATAAAATAAAAATACATCACATGTAAACAATTTAAAGTACTAGTTTTGAGCCAACAAATTAAATATTGGACCAGTTGATAAGGAACAAACTCATATCCCACAAAGACGTGGGTTAGATTACCCACCAATGTGAGAATCTTGTTAGTAGGTAATTTGAGCTTTGAAGTCTGTCTTGACTTGATGAGTTCCGAAACCCAATTCACCTAAACTTTTTCTCAATGGAAAAAAAAAAGGACTTTTGAACTTCTATACAGAAAATGATGTATGATTTTATGATCTACCATCACTAACAAACCTTTTAAGAGCGGAGTTTAGATCTGTTTCTTCCTTGTAGTTGAATGCATCATCATATCCTAGCTTTTCTTTAAGCAGTGCCACCTGTGAATGTGACAAATTACTCATGGATCACACCATTCAATTGAAAGCCCAAGTAAGGTTCCAATGGGTAAAATCCTAAACCTTACCTTTTTCTGGCTCCCAGCACAGCCAACAACATAGCAGCCCAATATTTTTGCATATTGGCCTACCAAATTTCCAACTGAACCAGTGGCTGCTGAGACAAATACCTTTTCACCCTTCTGGGGTCTGCACATTTCGAAAAATCCTACATAGGCTGATAGTCCACTAATTCCTGCAATAAAAAAAAAACACAAAAATAATTTGCATTCTTCAAACATGAGCACTACCGATACAGACCAGAAAGGGAGACTTACTATAATATTGCTATTTTTTCACATCTGGAATGTATTGAGTTCAAGCCTTTTCCTTTAGTTTCATTTTTTTTTTTAATTAAAGAACAATAATTTCTTTCAATGCATGTGCAGCAATTAAGAAATAAATATTACAAATTTCTATTCAAACCTTTTATGATTAAAATATTATTGTTTAATTACTCGTTTAGTCTTTATAGTTATAAAAACTTTTTCTTTTAATCCCTATACTTAAAAGCATCCTATTTTAGTCCTTACACATTATTTTTAATCTATTTTAATCTCTACACATATCATTTTCATCTCTTTTAATCCTTTCGATGATAATTAAAAAGGATTAAAAATGGTATGTGTAGGAATTAAAATGAAATGCTTTTAAGTGTAAGGATAAAGGAGAAAGTTTTTGTAACTATAGAAACTGAATGAGTTATAAAACCAGATATTATTTACCAATTATCACACTAAGACAACATGTGATAGTGACAAAGCTTATAAGCGGCAATGGTTACCCAGAACTCCAAGATGATAGGAGAGTGGAAATTCAGAGGACTCTATTTTGTGTATTATGCTTTCTTCTTTAACCAAACTGTACTCTGCCAAAGTGAATTTTCCCATCACCAAATCATCTTTCTGAAACTTAGCATTCCCAGAAGCCACAACTTTTCCAATAACAGGAGCATCAAAAGCCTGGAAAATACCATCAAAGAACAACACAATTCATCAGACTCTGTCCCAGATCAATTAAACAACTAACTCTCTACACATGATGCTTGGCACTCATTCTTCTAAAGTAACAGACTCATTCTTAATGATTAAATCAGTAGCAAAATAATAATTAACTACCTTTCCTGGGTTTATGGGCATTGCATCGATTACAGAACTATGGGAAGGGCTTTTGCTCTTCATGCGGTTAATCTGGTATGGGTCGACAGAGACATACAGATTCTTCACGATGATATCATCTGATCCTGGCTCAACTGAGAGAGCAAAAGCATCCTCAGTTTTGAAGTCAAAATACGACACTTGGGGTGCTCCTTCAAAGTGATGCTTTATCACCATGTATTTGTTGGTCACCTCCATTTTTCACCTTGCTTCTTGTTCTGCTGTTCCTGAACCTCTAGACACGTGTATATATATATATATATATATAGGTACTTTCTTAGGAAAGAGAGACTATACAAGGAACAAAATTAGAAAGACAATGCAAAATGGGAGTGGTTGGATTATAGTAAATCATCGTAGAGCAGTGATATATATAACCTCTATATATCAAACATTCTGTCAACTACTGACCTACTTTTACAGTAGATACATTATATAGTCTTTTTAATGTATTGATAAAACATAATAAAACATTTATATTGTGTTGTCCTTTATTTAAGCCTTACAAAAAAAAATATATAAAAGGGAATTATTTTTATTCAAACATCTCATTTCCTTTTACCATAAGGTTTGTGCAGTGGTGTAAAGTCCCGCTGTATTTATATGTGGAGGAACAATCTATTTAGTGGGAGAAACCCGTGTTCGATTCGCTCCGTTTGCAAGATTCCCTTGAACAGCCATGCACTGTGAGCGATATTAGTCTTTGTACTAGTGGATTGGAGGACACTCACAATCTCTGACCCAAGACAACAAAAAAATCTCATTTCCTTTTTTATTTCTCTACTTTCATTTTTTACATTAAATATATATAGCGGTTAATCACATGAAATTTTCATTTGTTCTTTTTATAATTTATTTTTTTGTGCAATTTATAATATCTATTATTTTTCTTTTCTCTTTAGGTGTTGAATAAATCATAATATTTTTTCTCCCTAAATCATAATATTTTTCTTTTATTATAAGTTTCATTTTTCTAATTTTCTACAACGTAAAGATAACTTAATTTTATTGATTGTCCTAGAAACACATTTGTTGTTTGGTCTAAGTATGATCGAGACGTTGAATGGTGTGGTTTTTCTCTAAAGAAAGAAAACTTAAAGAAAATATCTACTTCTATAATATAATTTAGAAAATACAATTAATGTGGACCACTTAAGATGTAAATCAACTAGCGTAAAATTGTTCTCAGTTAACTAGTAGTCACGAGTTTGAAATCTGAGTATAACTATATATCTCTTTTAATCTATCATTTTTTTTATTTATAAATTAAATTTTAATAATTTTTTAAAATAAATTATTTATAGTTAAAAATAGTTTTATATCACAATTCTAAAATACAATTTATATAATTAAAAATTATTTATTATAGATTTTAATTATAATATAATTTTTAAATTAAAAAATATTTATTTAATTTTAATTTTAATTATATAAAAATAAATATTTATCCTATAGAATAAAAATGTTAAAATACTGGTGAGTTAAAAAAACAAAAAAAAAAAAAGTAAATCCAAATAAGATTGCAACGTGAGGAACATGTCATACCTAACTTTTATAGTCCTTTTAGCTACGCTTCCCATCCTATTAATTGGGAATGATGATTGGAAACATTATGAATGATTGACTAAAGGGGTTTTTTTTAACCAACATTGGCACAAGTGATAATGATTTATGTCACTTAAACAAGTGATCAAATATTCAAATCCTGATGATGTTATTTTAGATATAAAATATATTTGACTGATTTTAATATCCTAAAATATATTTAGACATTCTAATTAAGATAAAAAGAAAATAGAAATAAAAATAAAAAATAATAAAATATTTACAATTTTTTTAATCATTCTCGTGTCTCCATTAAACTCAATTAGTTATTTATATCTAAATCTACGGTACATACTCATATTTTTGTTAATAAATATAGTGTGTAATTTGTTTTTTTAAATAAAAAAGGTAAACAAACTTTTGATTGAAACCCACCTACAAGATATGTAATGTTTTTTTTTCATTTTAAGTGTTTTGATAAGACACTTTAATAGTTTATATATAATTTTGATTAACTTAAACTAGTTTGAGACAATAATATATATAATATATTTGGATTCTTTTGGGACCACCGTAATATATTGAGAACAAATGAGCAGATGCCGTAAGTCGTCCTTTATCACATCAAAACAATTACGAGTGCAAGAAGTTCACATTAATAAATAGGACAACCAATATTTGAAACATGGCGAACAGGGTGGTTGCATTACGAATAGGATGCGTCAAATTTGAAATAGAAATGGAAATACCAACCACCCTATTATGAATAGAACGAATAGGACACTTAAACTTTTATTAAATTTAGTTGCATGCTATAAATGGTTCACAATGACACTTAAACGGTTATTACGAACTAATATGACTCTACCACATAGAAGAGCAAGAGGCAGAGAATTTACTATCTCAGTAATTATATGGTGACACTTCAACACTACAAATACTCCATTAACATCTATTATTTCTCTTTATCTCTCTATTTTGGCTTAATTATCAATTTGGTCCTTTTATTTATTTAGAATGTTCAATTAGGTCATTTTATTTCTGAAAGTTTCAATCAAGTCCTTTTTTTTTTTTTTTAAATGTCTCAATGTAGTCTTTTAATTTTTTTTTTAAATGTCTCAATGTGATCCTTTCCGTTGAATTGAGGTTGACATGTTTTTTTAAAGCTATGAATTTTCTTAAAACTATATAAGCACAAGTAGTGCCTATAACAGAAAGGAATCACAATATTAAACCAAAACATCCTCCCGAACCTGTACCCAGCATACCAGAATAAGTACATAATATCCCACCCAAAAACAAAACCTGTCAAAATAAGGCTAAGTGGATGTTTGGATTAAAGTTTGCAAACGTAAGTTTGAATTAAAAGTATATTGCAAACTTAAGTTTAATAAAAATGAGTTTACTATAACATGATTTATGTTTGGATATTTTTTATTCAAAAGTATGTTGATAAAATGAAACTTGTTTGGATAATATCAATGAAAAGTACTTTTACTTCATGTTTCTATTGTAAATATACAAATCAAAAGTACTTTTACTTTAAAAGCATCAAAATTGTTACTTCTGATTCAAACCCAGGTTTGGCCCAAACGTAAGTTGCAGAATTAATTTTCGGAACTTCCAAACATTATGCCAAACTGAGTTTAGAGCTTCAAACCTAAGTTTGAGATACCTAAACGGTAATCCAAACATAGCTTAATACAAAGTGTGCCATTCGAAACTTCCCTCATGTCCAAGCTCTTTAGCCGTGAAACTCATGTCCTCAACTTTATCATTCGAAACTTTTGTGGCTCTCAAAGGTGATAAAATGAATAACATAGTAATCCACACAAAGCCCTTTTATATTATGTCCCCCCGATTAGATTTTGCTTTACAACCAAAGCTTGTACAAAAATATCTGGCCTTCCTGAACATTTTCTTATAACACACACCCTCCAATATTAATTTAACAAATCTGTTGGTTGAGTTCTGTTGTTGCTCTTTTTTTTTTTGCAAGGGATAACAACACCACAATCTTCACCCTTCAAATATGATAAAACAACATCTGCCCACCATCCGTTTGACTAAATGCTTCACCAAACTCACCTAATCATTTCTTCAACCATAATCACCTTCAAATATTATATGAACCCACCTCACATAAAATGTGTGAATCACATAAGTACCCATCACACAAAAACTTCCTCTGATATTAAAATCATATTTTTTGCTACCACACATCGGTAACTTCCCGAACCACCCTTCCACCCACCAATTTCATGCCAAAACTCCTCAAAACTATACACTGTCTAAGCAACCTTGAGGATTCATTATCCAATTTGATAGGGTATAATGAAAACCTCTTAGTGCCTTGTTCCACTCCCATGAATGAAATTTAATCAAATCAATCATCTCCTCTAATTCTATTTTATCCCCATTAAACATTAAAGAATTCCTTGCCAACCAAATTCCCCAAACAGCCGCAAACCACACTATTTTCCACCTCTGTTTTTTACCTTCTCTAAACCCCACCAGGGCTCCAAATTGCAAAAAATGCAACTTAACCTCTTCTTGCAACACCGAAGATAAACCACACCACTTAAAAATTTCCAACCAAACCTCCCTTGCAATGCAACAACCAAAAAAAAATATGCTTTGTATCTTCCATTTCCAAATTACATCTCTTACAATTGACTTCATTTGCTTCCACAATATTCCTGCTGCATAAATTCCTTAGAGATGGAATTCGGTCTTGAGCTAACTTCCAAACAAAAAATTTTACCTTCAAAGGAATACCTCTCATCCAAAGCTTCTCATAGAATTCTTCCTTTTGACCCCTTTTATTATCCATATAAACCGACTCAACTTTTCTTGTCTCCATACCATACATTCTCCTCTCCATCCGCCCTCATTACATTTCTCACCATCTCTTCCAACTCACCAAAATCTCCTTTTCCCATTGAAACAATGGCCTCCTCCACTCCCATCTTCCTTCCCATTGCCCTTCTACCCAAAAACAAACATCTTTTACTTTCGTCATCTTATCTTGAGTAACATTATAAAGTCTTTGAAATCTATGTTTTAAAATACCTCCCTCCACCCACAGATCATGCCAAAAAGAAGTTTCCTCTCCCAAACCCACCTTCCTAAAAATATTACTTGAAAACCAACTAAATTGAAAATTTTGATCTAACACTAACCCATTAATATCTCTCCACCAAGTAGAGCTTCTCCTATCTCTAACTTCCTAATCCTCATCACCCTTTCCATACTTCCCTTTTAACACCCTATACCATATAGCATCTTTTTCAACTTTCATCCTCCACTGCCACTTTCCCATAAGAGCCAAATTAAAAGCTCTTAAATTTCTAATTCCTAAACCCCCTTCTTCCTTCTCCCTTCTCCCTGCACACCTTCTCCCACGTCACCCAATGAATTTTCTATTTTTCTTCACCCCCACCCCACAAAAATTATTTAAATAAATATTCAATTTTAGAGATGATACCTTTTGGAGCCTAGAAGAACGAAAGATAGTAGATTGGAAGAGACGACAATATTGATTTTTAAGACCACCCTTCCACTTGCAGAAATATACTTACTTTCCCAAGACATTAATCTGTTTCTCACCACCTCCACCATAGATTTCCATGTGTCTTTTCTACTTGGATTAGCCCCTATTGGCAAAGCCAAATATTTAAAAGGCAAGACCCCAGTCTTACAATTCAGGATTATTGCAGCCTCCATCAACCAATCACCGTCAACATTAACCCCAATCAGTTGGCTTTTACGAAAATTCACCTTCAAACTAGAGCACAACTCAAAAAGTTGTAGAACTGCTTTAAAAGCCCACACATTACTCCAAGATTTTTCCCCTACTATAAGGGTATCATTAACAAATTGAAGATAGGAAACACATGGCCCTTCTTTGCTAACCGTATACCTCTTTAGCAACCCTTGATTAATTGCTTTTCGAATTAATACACTAACACCCTCAGCTGCAATCAGAAAAGGAAATGGAGACAAAGGATCCCCTTGACGAAGACCTTTCTCCATACCAAACTCCTCTTTCGGGCTACCAGTCACCAAAACTGATACTCTGGATGTTCTCAAACATTCATATATCCAACCCTGCCATTTCACACCAAACACCATGCCTTCCATCATATACATCAAGTACTCCCAGCACACTGAGTCATACGCTTTCTCAAAGTCTACCTTAAAACACATAAGCTCCTTCCCTTTTCTCGTTGCTTCATCAACTATCTCATTCACAATAAGCACACCATCTAGGATTTGCCTCCCTTTAATGAAAGCAGTTTGATTCTCAGAGATAACACCTGATATCATCTTCATCAACCTATTTACCAACACTTTTGATAACACTTTATACATGTATCCAATCAGAGAGATTGGCCTGTAATCCCCCAATTTTGTAGGATTTTCTTTCTTTGGAATTAATGTTATGAAAGAACTACTTGCTCTTCTCCCCAACCTCCCTATGAGATAAAATTCCCCCATAAAATCCACAAAATCTTTTTTATTGTACTCCAAAAATCCTTAATAAAGTTGAAATTTATACCATTTGGACCTGGACTCTTTAAACCTTCACAATCCCAAACTACTTCTTTTATTTCTTCCTCTGTAAAAGGTGCCACCAACATTTGATTTTCCCTCTCCGATATCTGAGACACCTTACATCTTGAATCTTTGGTCTTTCCCAAGCAGAATATGAGAAGTGTGCCTGAAAATAATCTTTAATCTTCTTCCTCAACGGCTCTACTCCTTCAACACTAACCCCTTGAAAATCTAAACACAAAATCTCATTTTTCCTTCTTCTTATAAGCAAACATTTATGAAACTAGCTTGAATTGGCATCACCCCTATGCAACCATCTCATCCTAGATTTTTGCCAATTCATACTACGCTTCATACCATTAAATTTTTTAATGTTTTCCATAAATTCATGTCTTTTCTCGGCTTGCCTCTCATCCAACAACTCTTCCTCTGCTTTAATATCCAACCGATACAATTCCTTCTTTGCCTCAATTATGGAACCATCTATGTCACTAATATTACTTTTACTTCATTCCTTCAAGAGCTTCGTAATTTCCTTTAACTTCTCTTTCAAAATGAAGACCTTCTTCGCCTTAAACTTCATATCCTTCCAATGAGTTTTTATTGCCTCTTCGTACCCTTCTACCTCCCTCCAACAATTTTGTATACGAAAAGGCTTTGGCCCCCAATTTACCTCATTTTCCTTCAAAATAACCGCACAATGATCTAATATACTTCTCTTCAACCCCCATTGAGATAGATGCTTCCATGTATACAACCATTCCTTTGACACCAAAATTCTATCTAGCATGCTCATAGTTGTTCCATCAGGCTTATACCATGTGTATCTTCTCCCTACCAATGGAAAATCCACTAACTTCATACCTTGAATAAAATCATTGAACACCTCCATCTCCTCCTCCCTATTATGAGTACCTACCCTTTTTTTGTCCTATTGGGATCTTATAGAATTAAAATCCCCTCCAACACACCATCTTTCTCTCCCTCTATCTTCTACCACATTCTTAATCTCTTGCCAACACTCCTTCTTCCCCCTTAAATCACAAGGTGCATAAACATTCAAAATTGCTATTTTTATCCTTTGTTGACTCCACCACCCTTCCATCCCCAAAAAATTCCTCCCTTCAAAAGACGCTTGAATTACCAACTTTTGACTATTCCACATAATGAGCAAACCACCAGCAGTCCCATTTGTCGCCTTAAAAACCCATTGAACATCATCGCTACCCCACAACAACACACATAATTTTCTATCCACCTCCTCCAATTTTGTCTCTTGCAAACAGACAACATTAGGTTTTTGCTCCATTACTAACCTTCTAACCCCACTCGTCTTCACCCTCCCTCCCAACCCTCTAACATTATAAGTAACTATCTTCATGAAAATCTTTTTGTTTTTTCTCCCTCACCTCTTACCATTTCCTCTCTACCCACCTCTACTCTTTCTGTTTTTTCCATACTTATCAATTTTATCATCATTTCCTCCTCTGATCCATTGCTCACAACTCCTGCCTTTTCCTAATTATCCACACCTCCTTCACTGTTGCTTCCACTCCCTTTTTAGCTTCAAGTTCATAATGCAATTGACTTCGACACCTCTGAATTTTCTTCTTTTCTCAAACACATGTCGCTCCTCTTTTTCTTATACTTTTATTCTTTGTTTTTATACCTTTTATCCTTTCCACCCTCATCCTTTTCCCCTCACACCCACTCTCATCCCTCTCTACCTCCACAGCATAATATACCCTTCATTCACCTCTACATCAACTAAATTCTCCATACTTAACCCCTCCTTCGTTCCTTTTTCGAACCCACTTTCCTCAAAATTCAAATTGTCCTCCACTTCTTAGTATATTTGCTTGTCCACTCCCAAATCTTCCTTTGCATCCACGTGTAAATCTGTCTTCCCCACCTGCTCCTTCGCCATTCAAAGGCTTTTACCACGTGTCCTTTTTTATTTTCCAAAAGAAACCCATTCACTTCTTGACCCACACTTGATCCATTTACCCGCCCATCCAGCACCTCCCAAAATCCCTCTTTTATATTATTTGTACTTACCATAACCACCTCATCCCCAATCTCGTGCACTCTGGAATCATCATTTAATTCCCCCATCTTATTAATATTTTCCTTCAAATTATCACCACCTGTGGGTCCTTCCAAACATCCTCACAGTCCTTACATCCTCCACTTGAATATTTGAAATTTGATTAAGCAAAATAACCATCTCAAGGGGAGCTTACTTATTGGTTTCTCCCTGTGAGATGTATTAGGTACCTATCTAAATAAAACCCGTTTAGGATAAGGAATCTCAAAAGAGTAGTCAGGGGACTGTTGCTTCTAAAGGTTGTGAGTGACCACAACAGGTTGTTGTGTGGGTCAAGTAGCAATTGCTACTGTTGGTTCAAAGCCTAGAGAGACTTTTTGAAAGAATACTTGGGCAGATAGCCTGAAGAGGCTTAGAGAATACTAGGGTTAAGCCTAGAGACGCTTGTTGAAAGAATACTAAGGGGAGCCTGTAGAGGCTTAGAGAATATAAAGCAGAAAGACAAGAAATGGGATAGAACAACGCCACAATCCCTAGGGATTGATAAGTTGAGGAGGATTCGCCACTTTGAATATGGAAATTCAAAGATAAGAACCAAGGGTAGTTCCTAAGAACCTAAAGAGTTTCCTCTCACAACACATCAAAGTTTCATTCCCAATGAGAGTCAAAACTCATTACAAAGTTAACATTTGGCCCTATTTATAGTATAGGCCTAAAGGCTTACCAAGGCCCATGACTAAAAGCCCAAATAACTAAAAAGGCCCAAATTAAAAAATAAACATTATTAAAACATAAAAGGCCAAATATAAAAGCCCAATAAAAGGCCCAAATACATAAACTCCTATTCTAAGACTAGGCTCCATTTTTATCTCATCTTGTAGCTTTTTAGTCCTCTATCATTCCCTCATTCTTGAAAGAAAATTCGTCCTCGAATTTGGAGTAAAGGTACCTACATCCAAAATACCACAAGAGAGACACATGTTTTAGTTTTTGAGAAAATATGGAATAAAAAGAAAATAAAATAAATCTTATCTCTATTGAGACGTGAACCCCTTAAAAAGGCAAATCTCTTATTATCTATGTGCTTATATATCAATCCTCCTGGATCAAATACAAGCCTAAAGAAACCATCATATATCATGAAAATTAAATCCATCTCAAGTCTCAAAGGCTTCACACCATTAACTAAAACAAGGTTATGCCAATCATATGCATTATGTAAATCACAAGTATCATGCAAAACATAAGCCATATGCACAATAGCATCTTGAATGAACATATCCATTAAGCCACAAGGTTGAAAAAATGGTGTAAGCTAAAATTTTCTCCTCTCTATGGTTGTATTGGTCCTCATATGCCTCCACTTGTTCTCCAAATTGTCTTGCCCATTGATCCTTGATGTGTAATTCTTCCTTAGGCATCAAAACAAAAGAATTTATATGGTTAGGTGCACAATCAAGTTTACAAGAAGAATTAAATTCACAATCCAATCTAAGAGAAGAAATTAGAGTCTTGCGCTTCTCCTTTGAGACCTCATCTTCAATTTCCTTCACATGAGAGACTTCATCATCAAACAAAGGGTTAGAAGAAAAACAAAAACAATCATTTTCCTCTTTATCTTTTGTTTTCTCTTTTTCACTCTCTTTTTCAATTATTTCTCTTTCTCTCATCTCTTTCTCCTTTTCTCTCAACTCTTTTTCTCTCATTTCTTTCTCTCTTAACTCTTTTTCTCTCAACTTGTTTTCTCTTATCTCTTTCTCTTTTATTTCTTTTTCTTGTAACTCCTTTTCTCTCATTTCCTTTTCTCTTTTCTCTTCTTTTCTCCACTTACTAATCTTTTTTGCCATTTCCCTACAAATCCTATAGATTGGATCACTCTTATCAATAGTAGAAAGGTATTTCTCATTTTTCTCTTCTTTCTCTTTCTCATGTTTTTCTCTCTTTTTGCCTTCTTCTTCCTCTTTTTCTTTTATCTCCCAATTTGGGCATTGATAGGTCATGTGTCCCCATCCCTCACACATGGAGCACTTCATAGTACTAGTTTTAATCCTTGAAGATGACCTCTCTTTATGCTTTCTCTCTCTATCTCTTTTTTTATTCTTTTCTTCTCCATCACTTCTATGATAAGAAGAATAATACATACCTACACAAAAATTGTTAGCATAAATAATAGAATTATGGACCTCACCACTCACTAAGTATTTCACTCAAAACCACTCGTGTTTCTCTTTTGAGGCTATTTCTATAATGTGCACACTTGCCTTTTTCCACTCAAACTCCTCTTTAGTTCTTAGTAAGCACTCTCAATCACCTATCAAGAATTTGTAATCAAAGTGAAAGATGTAACAAATCTTAGCTCAACTTAAGAGTCCAAAATAAGAAAACTCTAAGACAAAACCAAGGAAATTTTAAGACAAGCAATAAAAGCTAAAAGAAATGAAAGGGACAACTCAAAATAGAATGCTAAGCAAAGACAAGACTAGAAGACACAAGAATAAGAGCAACACAAAACTAAGAAACTCAAATTTTCAACTTTGTGAAGAACTAGTGTATTCAAGAGAGCTAAAATGGTATAAAAGTGTATGAAAAAGAAAGACTTAAGCAATGGTGTAGAAGGACTTCTTATAGGGCAGATTTTTTTCTTTCCAATGGTATTTTTTTTTTAATTTTTTTTTACACTTTGGCCCCAAACTTTTCATAATTGCACTTGGGCCCCTATATTTTTTCTTTTTGCACTTTTGCCCCAATATTTTCTTTTTTTATCTTTAAGTCCTTTTCTTTTGCTAATAAGTCCTCACTTTTTAATATTTACGAAAAACACCCAAACTCACTTAATTCAAATTTTTATGGATCAAACACAAGGGTTTGCCAATTCTCTCAAGAACACACATGAACAATGATGAACACTCAAGAACACAAAGTGCAGAATTTTTAATCAATCAAAACAATGATGCAAAATCAACAAAAATGTTGCAAACAGCAAAAAAACAGGTGCCAAAAAGTAATTTCAACACCAATTGACACAAATTGAATTCAGAATTGACATAAAACAGTACCGAAATCAAGAAATTGACGCACAAAAGGGCAAAATGCACCGCTTCACAATCATATCAAAACACAAGGCAAATTGGATTCGAAAATTCATGTAAAAAGGAACATGGAATTGAAGTTAATAGATTGAACAAAACTCAGGACTCAACACAAAAGGGATCCAAACAAAAGCACATAGTTCTGATGAACAGAAATGATAACAGTACCTCTGTTAATGAACAATACCGATGCCGCCGAAAAACAGGACCGATGAACAGTACCTCCGAGTCGATGAACAGTGCCGGCGTCGATGAACAGTATCTCCGCCGATGAACAGTATCGACTTCGCCGATGAACAGTTTTGCGCAGCTCATGAACAGTACGAAAATGATGCTAAATCCAGTTCTGATTACCAAATGAAGAAACCCCTTTTCCGGAGCTCAAATTCAGCATCAACGGAAACTCAAAAGGTGAAGAAAATATAAAGTGGAAAGACAAGAAATGGGATAGAACAACGCCACAATCCCTAGGGATTGATAAGTTGAGGAGGATTCGCCACTTTGAATATGAAAATTCAAAGATAAGAATCAAGGGTAGTTCCTAAGAACCTAGAGAGTTTCCTCTCACAAAAGCATCAAAGTTTCATTCCCAATGAGAGTCAAAACTCATTACAAAGTTAACATTTGGCCCTATTTATAGTATAGGCCTAAAGGCTTACCAAGGCCCATGACTAAAAGCCCAAATAACTAAAAAGGCCCAAATTAAAAAATAAACATTATTAAAAACATAAAAAGGCCAAATATAAAACCCCAATAAAAGGCCCAAATACATAAATTCCTATTCTAAGACTAGGCTCCATTTTTATCTCATCTTGTAGCTTTTTAGTCCTCTATCAAATGGTTAGGTTTTTAAATGAATGTCCAATTGAAATAAAGGCTAAATTGCAATTTTGGTCTCCCTATAATTCCCAATCCACGATTTTGATCCCCTTGCTTTTTTTTTCGCGATTTTGGTCCTCCTGTTTTAGAAACTCCACAATTTTGGTCAAATCCTCAATTTTGCATATGTTTTTTTTTCTTTTATTTTGGTCAAATTGAACCCTAGACCCCTAACATATTCACTTAAGATAGCATAATAAAATAGTTTAATTATTTTAAATTTTAAAAATAAAAGAAATAAATTTATGCAAAATTAAGGATTGGACCAAAATTGTGGAATTTCTAAAATAGAGGAACCAAAATCGCGAGAAAAAAAGCAGTGGGACCAAACTCATAAATTAGGAATTATAGGAGGACCAAAATTGTAATTTAACCTAAATTAAATTAAAGTAGTCCTTTTTTATATAAAGTACCTTTCAAACTTGATATCACATCATACTGAGTTGTGATTGTACATTATTGAAAAAGATAGACATATACAACTCAAACAGTTGAATATGATATGTGAATGTGTAGACAACTTATTTGAAAGTAAATAAAAAGTTTAAGAAGTCACGTTCACATGATCTTCAAATCATTATAATTCAGACTGCAAATTACAATTTTTTATACTCAACTGGATAATTATCTTTCAAATCCTTTACTAATTTTTTGAATACACCCAAAAGTAGGCTTTATGACCAGAACATGAATCATTGGTAAGAAAATAGAAAAGGTAGAAAAACCATAGTCAACTTTAAGAGTTAGCAAACAGTGATGACAAACAGTATAGAAGAAATTTTATATTAATATTCAATCCTACAAATTACCTAATACACGTGGGTTATACATGAAGACACAAAATCAACATAGATCTGGCAGGAAAATATATGACTCTATGATACGAAGGTACCTAATGAATAAATAAAGAAAACATATAATATGCTTGATTATTTTTTTGGTCATGGAAAATATAAGTGATAATTATGACTATATGATATGGAAACCATGAAGACACTTTAATTAACAAAGGTTGTGTACAATATATGATATTCATATGATACAACTGTGTTGTCATTTTAGTGGAGTGGTGGTAGATTTGCATGAATCAATTATATGGATTTATAGGGAGCAAAGGATTAATATTTTAAATATAAATAATTAAAATCAGTGAATGATATGGAAATCATGAAGAAACCTTTACTATGACATATATAGTATATGTCATATTCATCTGATAGACCTGTGTTGGCATTTTGGTACATTGATGATAGACATGCATCAAGTTTTTATTAGGAAGAAGGATTCTTGTTTTGAAACAAAGGAACTTTGTATAGAAACAAAGTGTTAGTGATATTGTTTGGAAGGAAAAATGTGGTTTAAATGTTAAATTTACATTTCAAATTTTTCTGTAATAAAACTGAGTAGAGAGCAAAAATGATTAAGTGGTTAGTGTTCCTATTGTGTTTATTAATTAGGAGAAAGGAAAAACATTTGAAAAATGACTGGAAATGCCTTTGACAAACCAATAACCTCACACACTAAGAACATTGTACAATATGATATGTTTAAGAAACCTTGAAAATAAATTTAAACTGCACGTCTAATTGGAGTTGTTTGAAAGAATTGATGAAAGTGGTTGTATAATTTCTTTTAAAGATTGAGTATAACATAGCATGTGGCTCTATAATCTCTTTTGTAAATACAGTTGGCTATATTTTCTATAATAATAAAAATGACATGTAATAAAAAATTTAAATATTATAGGTTTTCATGTTAACTGTGGTAATTAATAAGGTATATGAAATATACATTTTAGAATATAATGATTTTTTATAATACGACAAACTTGTCGAATTTGGGTATCTTATAAAAAATACTTGTAATTTTTTGAAATGGCTTCAATAAGAAAATAAATTATGACAAGTTATACAATATTAGAATTATTTAGTAGTCACATTTTAGTTAATTTGTAATGAAAGTTATAAAATATACATGCATAATAATATAAATGAAAAATATATTTCACTGTTAGAATAATGTTCAAAATAACGAAAACATAATTTGATCATGATTTCTTCTTACAATTATATGTATGGAAAAATAAGATTCTAAATTAAGATTTTTATGGAAGATTGGTAGAGTTATTTAATATTTGCTGATTTATAAGAGATTCATTTATATTTATATAAGAAAAATGAGAATTGCTTGATGGTACGAAATTAATGATACGAACCTGTGTACGAAAACACGTGGTTGTTTATTGTTTCTTTTCAGAATTTTTTTTTTCTTTATCTCGTTAAATAACCAATAAAATTTCCCCCCTCTTGATTTCGTACTGTTTCGTGCGTAAAATATTCGTACTAAATAGCGGTGCTCAAGAAAAATTCATAGATAACTATAAAATACATTTGATGTATATATATAGAGCAACAAACAAATATAACTTCCATAAACATAAATAAAAACTTGCATTAGATTACGAAGGTACACAAACACGATTACATAAAATACAAAACCATACTTAGTGAAGACATGGAAATAAAATATAAGCTCACACAAACTCATAAATAGATGCAAATACATTAGGACACAACATACATATTTTAGGGCACATCTTAGTCATTATTAAAAACACCAACCAACTTTATTTCTCCATTTTGACTTTCTTAAAGGTCAACTTCTTCTTGCAGCTGTAAATTGGAGCATTGTCAATAGTTGGAGTGATGGATGAAAGTGAGGAAACATCAGTAAGAGAAGAAAGTTCCTTCTCTTTGACAAAAGGAACATCATCTTCATCTAGACCAACTACTTTTTTTCCCTTAGTTGTTTCTGTGGAGCACCAACCTCGTTTTCAATAGATGCAACAAATGGATGATCATCAGCAAGAGAAACAATATTTTCAATGGATGAAGGAGCCTTAAGGGTCATTGACACAGGCACATGATTAACATCACATGACGTGACCAATTTCACAGCAGTTGCATGGTCATCAAGTTGAGAAAGTTGCTTGTCAACATTCAGAGAAACAGGATCATCGTCACCAAGTGAAATGATAGTGTCATTGTTGCATTACATTTGTAAATATTATGTAAATGCAAATGTTATATTATGTAAATATTCATTTGAAAAATATATACTTATAAGAAAGAAAGAAAAATGCAAACCTTCTCAGGAGTAGCAACATGTTTATGTGATTTGAATGCAGCAATGATAAACTCATCTTCACAAATTTTCTTAACTTTGAATGAATCATCATAGCGGAAGGAATATTGAGCATCTATCTCAACTTTGAAGAGCAATTCTCTGCCAATCAACTTCTTAAAGATGGAAGGAGGATCACTGTTGGATACAACCTGTAAGAACACAAACCATCTATTACCATCAAATATTTTTAATATCTAAATGCAAAGATAAATTATTAAAAACTAATAACATAATTTTATCATTCAATTTAGAATAATAAATAAATATATAATAATCAGTTAGAAAATTCTCTCAAAATCATTAATCCAACATCTTATTATAAATATTGCACAAACACATTATGTCTGTTACAATTAAAATATCACTCTTTAAAAATTAATTTTTTATTATCATATTATTGGTACGGAGTATTTACCGACTTTGTTGGTGACTAATTTTCGTTGAAAAATCTGACTGACCACCTTTAGTGAAGTCTTCCCTCCCAACTACATTTTCTTTTCATTCACAAAAATGAATTATTTATATGTTTAAAAAATCTTATATATCATCATAGAAGTAAATAATAATAATTTTATATCATTATAAAAATCTCAAATAAAATAAAATCAAGTGATATATAATTTTAAAAAATATATTTTTATTTTATCTATTTTTTTAATTTAAGAACATAAACTAAAATATAATTTTATTATAAAATATGAAAGAAATGAAATAAATTTTAAAAAGTAATCAGCTTGTATATGTTAAAGCCTTTTGGGAGGTGCTAAATCCGTTAATTAATTGCTTCAACAAAAGAATGTTATTTGCACTCTATATGTATAGAACAGTGAAATTTTTTGAAGAGGACAGAAAAGTCTTTGTGTTAATAGGAAAAAGCACTATACCACAAAGTGTTTAGCATTAAAAGAGAAGATGACACCTGTAAAGGAAAAAAGCCTGAAATATTATATTTATAGATAGATAGATAGATGGATATGGATGTAGTAATGAAATTATTACATATTTCAATTTAGTCTCTAATTAATTAAAATATTTTTTAAAATTTATAAATAATAATTTTTTAATTTTAAAAAAAAAAGATTTGATCACTGGTTCTGTAAATCCTGGGAAAGTTTTGGCATTAATAGGTCCTTCAACCTTCAAGAAGTGGAAAGACATCTTTGTTAAACCTACTAATCTACTAGGAGGAAGGTTAATTCAATCCACAATTGGTGACTCTATCACTTACAATGGCCAACCTTATTCCAAGTTCCTAAAGACTGTAACACCCTAAATCCGGGTATACATGTAATCAACATAAAAACTCAATTTAATTGGATAAACAAGTTACTTTATTTGATCTTCAAAAAAGATAAGAAAAATATCCTTTAATTATTTTCAAAACGTGTTAACTAATTTTAGTTTTGCCAAAAACTGTGAAGTTAAGAAAATGTAGATTGGAATTTTACTAAATTTTTAAAACTCTTTATTTTTGAAAGTTGGTACTGCTTGGCAAATAAAACGTGTCATTTGAATTTTCGGGAAAGAAACCGTAGCGTCGTCTCAATTATAAGTATACATTTTAAAATGAATAAGGCAAAATAAATAAAACGAGATATTTCTGGTTACAATATATATACACACACACACACACATGAAGTAAAGAGCATCATAACATAGATGTTTCCCTGAGCAAGGGTAATAGGTACAACCCCAAAGTATATACAAAATACATATGGTGATAAAGTACGAAGGCTGAATGTACATGTCAAATATCTGAAACCTAGGTCTACCTATATCAAAATACATAAAAAAGGAAAAACCTAGTCTCATAGCAGCCATCTCTAAACCCAACCCTGCATGTTAGACTAATCCAAAGAAATAGGATAGCAGGGGGTCTCTAGCAAGATCCCTGAGAACCACGAGATCCTCCTCGGAGTCCTCCAAATCCTCCTCAGAATCCTTTGGCTCGCTATCCCCTAAGTTCACGACTAGCGGTGGATCCCCCCGACGGGCACTCACCCAATCACATCTCAGATTCTTGATATAAAAGGGTTCGGGCGAGAGGTGGGAAGCGTCGGACCAAGCGTGAACTCCTCGGATGGTGTGGCATCAGGAACAGTAGCAAGTATAGATGGACCCTCCGAAGACACTTCGAAAGAGAAAGATGATGGCGAGGGCGACGAAGGTGACGAAGATAACATCCTTATGATCTCCACAGGGGCTGCCATTCGATCCTAAAAGAAAAACGTAAGGGTTAACCTTCATGCTTCGTCAAGACAGACACACAAAAGAGACTTAAGAAGTCACACACATACTACTAACCTCCACGGTGTGGTTGTTTAACAGGTCTCACTCGTAACCCTTATCGCTTTCATTACTAACTCTTGGACTCATTTTCATCAATGGCCAGCTGTCACTAGAACTCCCAAAACTCAGTGATCTTACACAAGTTAAACTGGATGACCATTCTGGGGAGTACACCCTCACCATGGTACAATGGCGGGCTCTCACCTCATGGTTATTCCTCGCATTTGTCGGGATTGCCAAGTCGACTTTGTGGAAACTGATGACCACAAACTTGGCACCAGATCCACAAGAAAAAGCAAGTCAGCGAGCATACCTCAGGGTACTAATCTGTCATATCATCTAAATCTCTGAAGACTGACTCCTCAACAACTCTCCTCACCGGGATTATCCTCAGGGTACCAAGCTGTACCTGGTACTGGACGAGACGAATCAACGCCGAGCCTGAGACCCAGTCTCTTCTCCAAATATATATATATATATATATATACACGAGGACATTTTGCCTCCATCACCTCTCTGTGGGTGACCGCGCCATTTGATCTCCGCCCTCAGGCTTTGGTATTCTCACAACTGAAAATGCCCCAAGCAACTATCTTTATCTTGTACTTCCAGCATTTCGCCGTACACTTGCATTTCCATTGCACGTCTCTCAATACCATACAATCCATATCGCGTAGCAATTTATTACATTTTATGCACACCTTACGCTCTCAAGTTTTATAATTTTATATATCCATACTCACCGTTTGTTCCTCCACGCAAGGGTCCTAAGTTCCTTTCTATGTCCAAAGCACAAATAAAGAGTTCATTTAATTAAAATCTATTACTGAAATTAAAACTTTACAGCCTAATTAATTGTGCACTATGTTAAAGTTTCATTTATCTTCTATGGCAAAAATTGCCATAACTACTAGAACAAAGTTCTAGTTTTCACAAAGACTCGCGCTCGAGTCTTATGAGCACATCACAAAACCAGTCAATAAAATCACAAAGTTCACACTACAGTCCAATTTGACTGTATCACACTAGCATTCACAATCACACACAATTCTAATGCAAGGTTCACACTCCTCCGGGTCTTCAACATAGTATAAAATACTACAATTGCATTCATCACGCGTATAAATCCCCAATTGCCCAAGGTTCACACTCCCTGGGTCTTTAAAACACAATAAAGACAGTGGATTAACAATAACCACTAACTCACAAATCACACCAATATTTACCAATTCACTTCAACAATTAAAATTCAATTTAATTGCATTTTTTACCCCCAACTTTTACTTTTTGGCGAATTTTATCTCTAACAAATTAATTTGACGCATTTTACCCTCAACCTTTTAAAAAAACTTGCAAATTTTACCTTCTATTGTTGTGCTGACGTGACATGCTGACATAAGCATAAAAAGTAGGGGTAAAATTCCCCAAAAAGTAAAAAGCTGGGGGTAAAATTTGCCAAAAAATGAAAAGTTAGGGGTAAAATTCGCCAAAAAGTAAAAAATTTGGGGGTAAAAAGTACAATTATTTTAACATGCCACGTCAGCAAAATAGTGGAAGGTAAAATTTGCAAGATTTTTAAAAAGTTGGAGGTAAAATGTCCAAAATTAATTTGTTGGGGGTAAAATTCGCCAAAAAGTAAAATGTTTGGGGTAAAAATTGCAATTAAGCCTTAAAATAAGTCACTCACACTAAAAGAAAAGGTATTAATGGTGTAATTTCCTCTTTGTCAGTACTGAATGTGAGCTCCAATTAAAATTAGTAAAAAAAAATTTAAAACACAAAATTTTTATATAGAGTCAAAGCTCTTTAAATCTATTTTTTGGAATGGTATCCCAATTGTCTAGCAAAAATCTGTGAAAATTCCTAAAAATTTTATAAGCCAGTAAAACAGTTTTGGTCCAAAAATTACACTACTTCAAAGATTTATACTTTTCTGGACCTCCTCAAAACTAAATTGAGCTGTACTTTTTCCAAAAGAAATCTAACACAATTATCTTTCCAAAAAGGTAAAATTGGTTCTCTAATTCATTTCCTACACTTCCCAGTAAATTTCTCTTTAAAAGCATTTTCTAGACTTGAGGACAGTGCTCACAACACACTGCCTCTGTCTTGTGATAAATTTTAAAAATAGAAGATGAAATTAAAAATTAACTTAAAATACATGGTTGGAAAGCTTATCATGTCTAGCTTAAGGATATGTAAACACATTTTTAATAAGATCAACACAAAAATTAGGAAAAACTGAGCACTGCCAGGCCCCAAAAGTGAAAACAGAGAGGTCAATTTGCATGTCCCAGATGAGCTCCATTTTGAGCTTATCTCATCACGACCACAAATACAAAGTTGAAGGTTTCTGTGTCTAGTTGCATTGAAAATTGGTTTCACTCAAATCCAATAGTTAGATTTCGAGAAAACCTCGAGACAATGGCACCTGCTCAGGCCAAAACATAGGTATAGCCACTGCCTCGTGCAATTTGGCCTTGAGTTCAAAGAGAAAACCCTGGTTTAAAATTTTGATAAAAAAATGGGCATAGTCTCCTTTGTAATTGGAGCATCCTCAAAGAATTAAAGAGTCAAAAAGATGAAAAGAAAAGGCTCATGCAAGCACAGCACAACCACCAAATCAAAACAGAATTGCAAAAACAATGGTTTCCACCATCCAAATCAACATGCAATGCAAGAAACAAGATCAATGGAGGCAACATGCAATTTCCATGGTTGAAACCCCCAAAGACAACCATGGTTTGAGTCCACAAAGAAGAAACCCCCTTACCTAGTTTAGATGCTCACACAAAGAGGAAGATGAGAAGATGAAGATAGGAATGGAAGCTAGGGATGGTGAGAAAGATGACCACAACCTTGCATGCATCAACAATGGAGGCTTTCTTCTCTTCAAAGCTCTCGGCCAAGAGAGAATTTTAGAGCAACTTATGTTGTTTTTGTGTCTTAGGAAATGAGAGATGACTGTGTGTTGTGTGATTAGTGTTAAGTGAGAGATTTAGGAAAAAAACTAGTTGGTTAGGTGGTGATTAGACAAGGGGGGCCGTGAGTTTTAGATGGGATAGGTGTTGAGTTTAGGGACTTGCATGGGGTTAGGAGTTGGTTTAGGAAAAATTAGAAACTTAGGTACACCGAGTTTAGTTTACACAGTGTAATTTTACACTGTGTAATTATAATGGAACGTAATTTAAATTTTAGAAATTAAAATCATCAAATCTAATAATTTTTTATAAAACTTTGTGTGATAAAATATATACTAGCTACTTAATTAAAATTTCAAGTGTAGAGAAGTTATTCAGGGACAAAATTTTAAAGAGGTAACTTAACACGCAAGCATTAGAATTTGAAATAATTAAAACAATCTTGCAAATTAAATTAATTAATTAAAACATAGTAATAAATATTTTAAATAAACTACTACTAGTAATTGGTCACAGACTATTTAATTACTAGCAGACATCTCAAGAAATTAACCACAGACAACCTTATAATTTAAATTTAAATACACACCACACTGCAACTTAGTAATTAAGTAAAATACTACAAATGATTCCATCACCAACAATCTTACAGACAAACTTACAGACAATTTAACTACAAGGAATATTAATTACAGACAAGTAATACAAAAACGTAACTTCCGAGAATTAATTACAAAGAGTTATTCACAAAGAAATTTTTGTTACCAATAATTTGTTTCATTAAATTAATCGCCTAGATTTTAATTACATAGAATATTATACCTTTTGATTTTATAATTTTTTTTTCTACTTGACCATTATAAAGAAATACTTTTATATTATTTTGTTTTTCATCCTTTTTCTTATTTAAAACAAACAATTAAATCTCAATTAATTCCTAATTAAATTGCTCACGTTCCTACTTACTGGGTGTAATTTTCGGGGTGTTACAAAGACTATCAACACTGAAATGGGAATGTACTTGAAACCAATGTTGTCAAAATCGGACCTGACCGGCTGGTTCAACCGGTTGGACTAGGAACCGGCTTGTCGTCCAGTCCGATTGACCCATGAAATCGGACTGGAAAGAAACTGTCTAAAAAATCGTTAAACCGATCTTGAACCATAAGAACCAGACAAAATCGGTGGTTCACCGGTTTCTACTGGTTCTTTTCCGGTGAACATCCCATAGGTTGTTTGCTTCTTATTCTCTAGTGAGCTTCGACCGAGCTTCGACCATTTTTGCTTTAGTTGAAGCCTTCGTCGATGTTCTTCCTTCCGCCGTGGTAACATCTTCGTTTCTGCATTTAGAGCACATCATCATGAAAAGTTGAAAATAAGCAGAGAATGAATAAGAAAGAGGGAGAGATGGGAAAAAGAAGAGAAAAGCTAAGGTGGCGTTTACTTGCAATTTTGTTTTCTGTTTTTACTTTTTAATTACAAAATTGCCACCTTATTTTCATTTTGTTTCCCAAATATATATACAGGAAACAGAGAAAACAAAAAAAGTTATTTTCAGTATTTCCTATACAAATCTTAAAAAATAGAAAACAAAATGACTATTTTTTAATTAAAAAGTGAAAACAAAAAATATAATTACAAGTAAACGTCCTTTAAGTATTCTTCCTTGAAACCAGAAACATACAAAGATTAAGGTGGAAGGGAGAGAAAATAATTTTTTAATGTATTAGTGTATTACAACCGGATCTAGACTTCCAATGTTCAGCAAACTTTACAAGCACAGTATTCAACTCCCAATGCCAAGAAAACTTTCCAACTTCCAAACACGTGCCAATTGCCATCTATATTGTGATTATGCTACAATGTACTATATTTATTATTACTGTTATTTACAAAATGTTGAAATTAAATACTATTGTCTTATGTGTAGTATTTGATTAGATTTTAGGTGCATTGTTATTATATATGAGTTGTGTAACCAAGCATTGCCACATTGCTCAGTGATTTAATTCAGCTTGTCATACTAACAATTAATAAGCTAAAATTATTTTTAATGTTTTTAAACAACAATATTTATATCTTATATATTATTAATTATTATGGTGAAATTTCATTAGTTTTTATTTTAAATTATTTAATATATTATATTAAAAAATTAAAAAAATATTATTTAATTATTACCGGTTCAACCGTAGTTTAATCACGGTTGAACCATTAAACCTTGAATCAGTACCTTCACCGATTCAATCACCGGTCCAATTTTAAAAACATTGCTTGAAACACACGTATTGAAATCTTAAAAAGTCAACGGATATAAATCTCGCTGGAACACTCGATGAGTTTTTTACAATCAAAGTTGTTTTTAATCTAGATGAATAATTGCTGAAAAACTCGCTGAGTTTTTAACGATCAAAGTTGTTTTTAATACGAGTAGTTTTAAGCAAAAGAAGAGAATCATGTTTTAGGAATTTTTATGCCCAGTCTAGTGTCTCGTTAATTGTTTTGCTGGACACTTTGGCCCGTTTCCTTAATGATTGTTTCATTGATATTGCCCGCAATTATGCAAAAGAAGTTCTAGCTATTTCCATCAACATATTTTTATTGGTCGAAAAAATAGTTGTTTCAAAATAGGAGTAATGTGATATCCTTTTACTCTATCCTCCTACAAATCCTCCGAGTACCTTTTATAATATGTATTGAATGAAAAGTAAAAGTATTTAATGTTTTGGAAGTATAAAACACATTTAAAACTTATCATATAAGATAGTAGGAGAATTTGTATGAGGATGAAGTAGGAAAATTTAGAATTATTCTTCAAAATAGTTATTATCTCTGTCCTTATACATAAACTATTTTAACTAATTCACACCCTTTAAAAAAATTAGTTAATTTAGTTAATCACATTAAATTTGTCAATAATTTATACTGTTTTTTCAAAATTACTCTTCATTTCTCTCTCCACTTAATTGCTTCTCACCTAAGAGTAATTAATGTTTGGATAGAGAATACTATAATTAATTAAGGATATTATAAAAAAAAAATAATATACCAGACAATTAGAATAAGGTTTTATAAAAAGGAATAAATAATAAAGTGAAAATGGTATTATATACGGGAACAAAGATAGTATATTTTAGAAGGTACGATGGTAACTCTCTTATAATAATACATCTTATTTTCTTACATCTTATTCTACATAAGCTAACTAATAGAGGTGACATGAGTAACATTTTAGCCAATCTTACTCAACCTCTGTTTCACTCCTTGATCACTCCTCTGCTATTTTGACAATTTTCTTTCCAATGTTATCTCCATTGAAAAGTTCAACGAAAGCAGAAGGGGTGCTCTCCACACCCGATGATATGTCTTCAATCACCTTTAACTTCCCTGCACGAAGGTAATCCGAAGTTTTTGCTAAAAATTCCCCAAAAATATTCAGAAAGTCAACAGATAAAAATCCTTTGATGGTGATTCTCTTGTACACAATGTTCAACATGCTTGGCGAAGCTCTCTTTCCAGCATCATTGTACTCAGACATTACCCCACAAACAGCCACTCTCCCAAATGCTTTCATATTAGAAATTGCTGCCTCCAGCATCTCACTTCCAACATTGTCAAAATATATGTCAATTCCGTCAGGAAAATACCTGCAATATAAAACATAAACAACATCACACGTAAACAATTTAAAGTAGGATTTATTATATTTTTAGTTCCTAAACTTTTTAGTATTTCTATTTTTAGTTTCTGAACTTTTTATGACTAATTTTAGTCAGAGTCAATCCAAGGATAAAACAACTAAAGTTCAAGTTTTAAGCCCACCAATAAAAAAATATTTCTATTAATTTTTATAAAGCAAAAAAGACCTGATATTTTGACAAAAATGCTATATATGTTGACAAAAAGGTCTAACATATAACTTTTTTATTTAAAATAAATAATTTCTCTTAAAACTTATTTTAGGTCTCATTCACTAGGCCGGCCTTTATTTTCTTAACTTTTTTTTCTTTACTTTTAATCCTTTACCAAGAATTAAAAATAATGACGGAAAAAATAATTAAGATACTAAAAGTAAGGATATTAAGTAACGATCAAAAAAGGTCCAAGAACTAAAAGTTAAAATCCTAAAAAGCATTCAGTCTAAAAAATAGTAAACCTAGTATAATTTCTTTCACTCAGTGGCGGTCAAATTCTATGCCATGTATAATTGGGTGATTGGTTGTTGGTTCGGGTATATGGTGAAAACATAGTAAGTGTAAGGTGGTAGGTGGAATGAAATTGGCATTTGTTCCTGGTTATCAGTGCTATTCTTAGGATGGTACAATATGGTGGTGATAAATGTTTTGCCTGCCTAGGTTCGCGGTTGGTGTGGTTCACCAGGTTATTTTATTGCAGGTGGTCCCCTGTCGGTGAGAATTTTTGTGTGGTCTCTTTTATGGCTGGTTAGATTGACGGTGTAGGGACGTTCTTTTGGTTATTCAATATTTGCATGATCCACATGTCAAATATAGCATAACCACTGGTGGGGTTCACTGGTGGGGTTGTAAGGTGAACTGGGGATCTCTGCATTGATGACTGATTTTGTACTTTGCGGGTATCACTTATACCCTTGTTTATATTAATATACTCAATATTTTAAATTGCGGTCGCGGTCACGGTTGCGGTCACGTTAAGATTTTTGCGATTATGGGTATTACAAATTCTGCGATGCGGATTGCAGTCGTTAAGGCGTGAATGCCTCAAAACATGTTGCGGTCCGTTGCGGTCTGGTCCGTTGCGGCCGTAATACCGCTCTGTTGTGGCCGTTATCTGTGATTTTTAACCTCACCGTGATTTCGGTCCGTATCGATATATTTCATCTCCGATATCATGTCGCGGACGATATTACTTATTTGGAACGATATTTAAAACCTTGAATATACTTTTTCGCTGATTAAAAAAAAAAAGATAGTAAACCTTTTAAAATATTAGCTTTGAACTTCTACGTAAGAAAGGATGTATGATTTGAATATTTGATATGTCATCACTAACAAACCTTTTAAGGGTGGAGTTTAGATCCGTTTCTTCCCTGTAGTTGAATGCATCATCAAATCCTAGTTTTTCTTTTAGCAATGCCACCTATATATGAGTGTGACAAATTCCTAATGGGTAAGGCTATTCATTTGAAAAGTTAGGTTCCAAAAAATCCTAAACACTTAGAAAAGTTACCTTTTTTGAGCTCCCAGCACAGCCAACAACATAGCAGCCTAAAATTTTTGCATATTGGCCTACCAAATTTCCAACTGATCCAGAGGCTGTTGAAACAAATACCTTTTCACCCTTTTGGGGTCTGCACACTTCAAAAAATCCTCCATAGGCTGAGAGTCCACTAATTCCTGCAATAAAACAACAGACAAAAATAATTTGCATTCTTCAAACATGAGCACTGCCAAAACAGAGCAAAAGGGAGACTTAATGGCCTCTTTGAATAAACTTCTTCATACGTACATGTGATGTATTTTTACAAAATTGAGCTTATAGGTGAAGTTAATTCATTTTTCTTTTTTATTTTCTTCTCCTAAAAATGTTTATGAAAAAGTTTATCTAAAAAGACTCTTAGTATTAAAGGGTAGTTTGGTGACTTATTGGTATGTAAATTGGTGTTTAATTTATTTTCTTCTTATATTTTGAACTAATTAACTAACCTAGTTATTTATCAGTTGTCAAAATGCTCCTTCACTGTATTTATTTCAAGCTTTTCTCTTTAGTTGATTTTTTTTTAATATAAACAATAATTTCTTTCAATGCACATGTAGCATTTAAGGAAAGAAGCAAATATTCTTTACCCAGAACTCCTAGATGATAGGAGAGTGGAAATTCAGAGGACTCTATTTTGTGTATTATGTTTTCTTCTTTAACCAAACTGTACTCTGCTAAAGTGAATTTTCCAAACACCAAATCATCTTTCTGAAACTTAGCGTTTCCAGAAGCCACAACTTTTCCAATAACAGGAGCATCAAAAGCCTGGAAAATGCCAGCATAGAACAACACAAGCTTAGAACAGACTCATTTTCAGGGTTAGTTTGGATAAATTTCTTCATAAACACTTTTAAAAAAAGAAGAAAAATTTAAATAAATTTCTGCATAAATAATGACTACCTCTCATATTAGTTTATGTATAAGTAAATTTATAGAAACTCTTTCGTATTAATTTATCTAAAAGATGATTTTTAACTTATATATATGAGCTAATTTTAGTTATGGAAAAGCTTATTTTATTTTTCATTCTTATTTTTTTTCCTATGAATGTTTACGAAGAAGTTTATCTAAGACGATTAAAACAGCTTCTATAATTCAGGACCAAAATAATGACTATACCTCGCCTGGGTTTATGCGCGCTGCACCACTTATAGAACTTTGGGAAGGGCTTTTGCTCTTCATGCGGTTAATCTGGTATGGGTCAACAGAGAAATACAGATTCTTCACGATGATATGATCAGATCCTGGCTCAACTGAGAGAGCAAAAGCCTCAGTTTTGAAGTCAAAATAGGACACTTGGGGTGCACCTTCAAAGTGATGCTTTATCACCATGTATTTGTTGGTCACCTCCATTTTTCTTCACCTTGCTACTTGTTCTACTGTTTCTCAACCTCTATATACGTCCATATATAGATAATGCAATGGCCAATATATGGGATAATTAATAGGATTATAATAAATCATAATCTTTTTTTTTCTTTTTACACAACGTAAAATAGCTTAATTTTACAGGAAAAACATGGAATGAATGAAAGTATAGATAAGGAAGAAAAATTTACATGAAATTTATGTTACTCTACATAAAAGAAAACTAGTGTTTTAACACGTGCGTTGCATGAGTTTATTAAAATTTTCACTACATTATTTATATAGTCAATAGAAAGAAATTTGAAGAAAAAAAATAAAGAATTATTTAAGCCTATAAATTACTAGTATTTAGAAAAAAAAAAATATAACTACACTTTAATCCTTTTATAAATTGGTGCTTAATAATTTAAAAATACAACTTAGTCTTTCTTTTTTTAATGATTTTTTATTTTTTTTTTATATATTAAAAAAATAGTTTTAACATATTTTTTCTCTGAAATTGTGAAATTGATCCCCTGCTACTATCACTTTACACTTCACCTCCAACTTTAG
The DNA here is from genome assembly GCA_026413185.1 of Pueraria montana var. lobata. Lineage (NCBI taxonomy): Eukaryota > Viridiplantae > Streptophyta > Magnoliopsida > Fabales > Fabaceae > Pueraria > Pueraria montana. The sequence continues at coordinate 35,423,409 of CM048652.1, forward strand.
CTCGTCGGCAACGTCATTGATTTGATGTCATTCAGTCATTGCTTATCTTCAAATCTAAGGTCCTTAGAAAGTAAGTGTACAACTTCTACAGCTTACGTACTCTTATGAAACTCTGACACCGACTACAAATGGAAAGTTCAAACCTAAATAAGTCAGAGTTATTTGAAAATTTTAATGTTTATGTCTGGTCCATTATTTGTTATAGGCAGTTTTTAGACTTAATTTAAGTTTTTTTTAAAGAAAATCTGACTTAACTTGTTAATTTAGTTAAAAGCTACTAAGGAATATAGTTCAATTGATTGAATAATATGTGTGAGTTATTATAAATTTATTATTATAGATAAAAAAAAACATTTAGTTAAAGTCTTATTTCACATTAAAAATTATATATATATATATATATATATATATATATAATAATAATAATAAGATTAAACAAAATAATATCTATGTTTACTTAAATAAGTTGACTTGTACTAATATGGTGTGAAGTGGTTGGTAGATAACATTGTCCTTTAGGATCTGTTTGTTTGCGATGCAATAAAGCGGAAAAGGAGTGATATGAATAGTAAAAAGTGGTGGGATCCACACTTTTACACTCTACTTTAAATCAAAACTTTCATCTTAATTCATTTTCATTCCATTTCATTACACTCTACTAAACATTACGTTAAGCATGTGGTCAGAGATTCGATCCCTGACCGATATATATGGAAAAACATTTGTTGGGAGTAGAGCTGGGCATACGGGTAAGCCCCCCGTTTAAGCCTGCACCCGCAAACCCACATAATCTGTCCTGCAAAACCCACAATTTAAACGGGCTCTCTTTTAGAGAAAGCCTGCAAGCTAAAAAGAAAAAAAAAAAAAAAAAAAAGAAGCAAATTTTAAAAATCTAAAATTTAACCATTTTTCAAATTCCTTTTAAAAACAATTGTCTAAAAAAATCAAATTAAAAAAGTGACTAAAATAAAATTAAAAATCCTTTTAAAAATCCTTTTGTTATCATTTTATAGTCCAATTAATCACTAGATGTCTGAGAATTATTCTTTATAGGTTTTGGTTTGGTGTTGGTTATTTTGAAATGTATCTAATTTCAAGTAGAATAGCCACGATTTTTTTATTTTATTAGTCTAGTTTCTATTTTTATTTTATTTTTACTAAACCAAAAAAAAATATTTTTTTAATTAAGGCATCAAAGCATGCGGACTATCCACGGAGCCCGTAGTCAAGCCCATTTAACCTGAGAGTTAAATGGGCTGAGCTAAAAAGCCCTCAACTTAAATAGGCTCAAAAAATTAAAGTCATATACTGTGTGGATTGTCGGTTATGCGGGTGACCCGCGGGCATAAGTCCAAATGTCCGGCTCTAGTTGAGAGAGGTTGTACTTCTCGGACTCAGCGCTCCATCGAGTAGCTGATCTGGCCGAGTAGGACGATCTTACTCGGACCAAGAAAGTTATAACGGAAAGTACATCTTACTATAATGATAGAAGATAAGACTATCTTTATCAGGAATTACGAGATTTGAAGAGATTTGATAGGAAAATAACCCTATCTAACCTACCTATTTACCTTCTATAAATACAACAATAATCCAACCAATCAAGGTAAGAAATTATACCCTTTAGTGATACCTGTCTCCTACCTCTGCGTGTCTTTGCAGGTACACCCCCACTGTGCATCAAGGAGATCCCGGCGGAGCCACCGCACCGGAGGACTTACCAAATCTGGTAGGAACAGAGGTCAACCCCTTAAATGGATCTCAGTACCTCGAGAAGTTAGTTCTTGGCCTCAGCTAATGGATACTTGGGTTCACCAAAAAGTAAGCCGACTTGTTAGAACTAAAAGGCTTTTCAAATTACCTAAAAGTTCTTCCTTTGAATTAAATAGAATTTTATAAAAATCTTAGCCTAATTTATTTTCTAAAAATATCTAATCTAACTTGACTTGATTTGGCCTAATCAAGCTATCTAACATATTTTCATCTCTAATAAAAGCCTTTCAATAATTTACAATATTCCAAACTTAATTTATGAATAAGATCTTATTAGTAGAAGTCATCAATCTTATCCATTGACTAATTTACATGTACTGTTGATATAAAGAATATTTATACTATTATTTAATCACAATATGTTATATAAGATAAATTTATTCAATTTTATAATAATTGTTTTAAAAATTATATTAATTATGATTTTTAATTGATTGAGAATATAATTTTTTTTATACCAATAATACATAAAAATTAACTCGTTATTAAAACTCGTGCAAGATGGACGGGTTTTATTCTTTCTCACAATTAACGGAGCACATCACAATAATATAATTCGGGAATGCTCAATGTTACGAAAGTTGTCAAAGAAACTGAGCATGAAAGACTTGGGGCCAGTGTTGTGAAAATCGGCCCGGTCATCGACCCGGTCGAGGCACTGGGTCGATGGATCAGTGGTCGAACCGGTGGATCACTTATTAAACCGGTTGACCCGGTGTATATTAAAAAAATATGTAATATAACTAATTCATATAATAAAAATTAGAATATATATATTAGTTTTTGCATCTTTATACTAATTTAAAACTGCAGCTTAGTGGTTAACCATGTTGTAACTCACTTTGATGTCACGGGTTCGATTCCCATGTGTATCAATTATGTTAAATTTTTTTATAGCAAAGGATACCAGAGCAATGCTAGCTTCAGCACAGCTTGCACACGTTGGACTGCGTAAAAGCAACCAGTCACAGTGCATTGGGCCGCGCGTGCAACAGGAATTGCAGTAGTTGTCCCCATCTCGCATTGGGTCACGTGTAGCCAGTCACGGCCCACGAGTATAACTGGTCCGCCCGGGCCGAATTTTTCAGGTTAAACCCGGTCCGATCGCGGTTCGATGATGTCATCAACGGGTTAACTGCATGTCCGGTCCGAAATGCAGCTCGGTTCGGTGTGATGTCCGGTTCCCGGTTCGACCGGCCGGTCCGAGCCGAGTTTCACAACTATGCTTGGGGCTATTTTTTTTTTTTTAATCCGTAGGATCAAAGATAAGTATTAAAAAATTAAGGTAAAATATGTTTTTGATCCATGTACTTTAAGAAAAATTTGGTTTTAGTTCTTATACTTTCGAATCAATCATTTTAGTCCGTATACTTTTAGAAAATCTTGATTTTAGTCTCTCTCCTCTAATGGTATTAATACTGTTAAGAGAAATACAGTTTTTGGTGGCTATAAACTGTCATAAAATACACATTCCTCATATATTTAAACTCAACATCATTGACGACTAAAAATCGCCATAGATTATTAAAAAAATAGACACATAATGTGTCATCGGTAATGGAAGAGACGAGTTTCTCAGCTTGTAAGAGCAACTTTATTACAGTGCTAGTGTGACACAATGCTAACCAAGCAACGGTGCTTTCTTGGCTTTTCCCACTCCAGGGAGCGAGCGTACAGTGAGTTGCCAATAAGCACCGACTGCTTCATCAAACACTGGTGTTTCAGTTTCTTAAAATAAAAAATATATATATATTTTAATATTACCGTTACTTTTTAGTCGTTGTCAAGAAATTTTTTAATATAATATAATGATTTAAGCTTTTTGGTGGATCCCATTAGAAACATCCAAAGAGAGTTGTTCCATTGGAGAAAATTAAGTGCTTAAAGATGCTTATATTGTGAAGAGTAAAATGAATGATGTATACAAGTAGGTTCCATTAGAAGCACTCATAGAGAGTTGCTTCATTAAAGGTGCTCTAAGGCTTTGATATCACTTATATACACTAACTTGATTATATCACAAGTCAATGTGGGATCTCCAACATCAGCAAATCCCTTCAAGGAAAAAATAACAAAAATTGGGATATAAAAAGCGAAAGCAAACAAGAAAAATATAATCTTGAACAGTAAATCTGACACATCTCATTTATCTATACCATTATATACAACACGCATATGCCTTTTTTGTTAACCACAGTTCAAGTTAGTTTCTCCCACTCAACCACTTCTCTCCGAGAATTTTATCATCTTTTCCCTCATCTCTCTGAATTTCTTTATTTGAATCTGCATTTTAAATTCCAATGAACCCAACAGAACAATTTACACGATCGAAACAATTATTAGCAGATAAAACTTTACGGATTGATGCATCAGCCCCTCCACTGCCTTACGTAATTGCTTTTGCTTTTTCTCTCTGCTGCTGCCATCCATCGAAGCAATTAGGCAAAGCAAATAAAAAAGAAAAGTCATCTTCACATGTTTTTTGTTCATCACTTTTATTTTATTTTGTTTTATATACCAGTGAAGTAATGCGTCTCATCACTTTTTCTTCTTCTTTTCATACTTTTATTTATTGTATTTCTATTCTTACTTTTCCTCTTAATAGATATTTTGGTTGTTTAATACAGGGTGTGCCATCTTCTTTCTTTTTTTATTCCATGTTGACTAATAATTTTGTGTTTAATGATTAAGGTTTTTTCTTTTTCTTTTCTGTTCGTCTGCAATGTTCATTTTCTTTTTTTTCTTTTCTCCTTAAAGTATCTCCAATACGGATGATCACATGAATTGTTTAACTCTATGCAATATTATCTAACTTTTTTCTACTCGAGCATATGACATATGACATATAGTTATTTATATAAGCATTGTTTCTTATATTTAACCAAATTTATACAATACAAAAATGACGGTGTCTACGGTGAACCAGTATTGCAAATGGTTTACCGTGGATCACTTTTAAACACCATTGGATTAATCTCATTCCCACACTAATTCGGTGCACCTGCAGTACCATATTTTTGCTGTTTCTTTCTTTCTTTTTCTCTCTCTCCCTTTCTCCCTTTTCCTCCTTCACTCCGACAAGTTCACCGCTGCTCGCCATTACCGGCATTTGGGGAAGATAATGGGGAAACCTCGATTCTGACCACAAGCAACTCCTCATCCTCCTCGATCAAGAAACCCACTGCCACAACGCTATGAACGTTGGTGATTACGTCGTCAAAATCAACGAAGGCGGCGACGCCCCTCAAGGTACCAAGATTTGTCAAGTCGTTGGAGTCATCTTTCCCGGTCGAGAAATTGAACTTGCTGGAGCTGCTCAGCTCGTCGACGTTGCTCTGCAAAGCTCTGTGTTAGAACGCGATCTCGAAGGTGGGATCTCGGGGTTGATGGGTTCGTCGAGGTTCTTTTTTTCTCTTCCTTTTCATTCTTTACATGTGAACATTTTTGTTTATGAACACATCAAAATAAATTGTTTGAGAAATGATTTTGATTTGGGTTGTGCTATTGGATTTTGAAGGATATTATCAGAAGAATCACTGACATAAATGGCACTGTTCTTATCGCTTTTACAGGTCAAGTTATGTCTGTAAACAATGCACATTAGAACATTCAAATTCAAAACCTTTGAGATCAGACGGTTCTCTCGCAAGCAGCGAACGAGATCAGAGATGCATTTGGAGATCTGAGAAGCATTAATCAATTTTGGTTCTTCTCCAAACCCCGTTAAAATCCGTAGCGGCTTCGCCACCGCACCCTCAGTTCGCTGGAAATTATGTCCGGCATCGGTGAGTTGCGGCAAATTGTTGGAGAACAAAGGAGGGTTCTGATAGTGGCGAGCAATGGTGAGCCTGTCGGAGTGAAGGAGGAAAAAGGAGAAAGGGAGAGAGGAAAAAAAAAAAGAAAAAAGCAAAAATATTGTATTGCAGGTGCACCGAATTAGTGTTGGAATGAGATTAATCCAATGGTGTTTAAAAGTGGTCAACAGTAAACCATTTGCAATACTGGTTCACTATAGACACCATCTACAAAAATATATTTTTCAAGCATTGCAATTAATATACCAATACCCACAAAATTAAGTTAAGCACTCACTTTAGCAACCTTAATTTTTGTGTAGAATGTTTAAATCTATGCGGAATTGTAAAACCCACAAAATTAAGATATATAACTCATTTAAGCAATCATGCATTATAAATATTCTTATTCATTTTTCCCTTCTTTCTCCTATATGACTGTATATATTTGACTATCTCATGTTAAAACATTATAGTTTTCTATCTATTTTCATTTCTTTAAAAAAGGAAAGTAACGTGATGTTTTTTTTAGATCTACGTGATGTTAGTACTAATATATCTTAACTTGCACCAAAATACACTGCTTTCCTATTTCTATAAACTCTATTACCTCAAATTTTCTTTTCTCTTCCAAATCAATTATACACACACACACACACACACACACACACACACACACACACACACACACACACACACATTTATAACTCATTTTGGAGAAAACTTTTGTCACGTGTCAGCTTCTCGCACAATCCTTCCAAAACATGGTAAATTTGAATTTAAAATCAAAACTAAACAATGTTGTTGCACTTGCTACACCTAGTAGTTTTGATCCTGCACTGACTGAGTTACTCAAGTTTAAGCTATGATTGATTCTAGCAATCAAGCTCATCTTGAAGAACAACGCACTCATATCACTCAACAAGTCACACATCAGATTCAATCATTGAACTCAAGCTTCACTTTACAGATCAATGTTGTTGTTAATCCTCTGATGAATCTACTACAACAAGTCATTCCTTACTTGCCTCAATCACCGCCTCCTCCGCCACTAGAACCAACTCAATAGGATCAAGCCAATCAACCACCTCAGCCACCCCCTCAACCTTGACCATGATGTGTTATCTCTACCCATTCTTTTTGGTAATGCTAAAAGGGAGAGATAGGGGAATTTTGATGTTTATTATAACTCTTTATTGGTTGTTACATGTTTTTAATACACAAGTATGACTGGTTGATCATATCTATATAGTTCTAACTCTGATATCTTTTATGCTCTAATATATTGATGCGTAAAATGTGCTCACTAAGGGCAAGTGTACCCTACGCAGAAGTAACAGTGGACTCTAAGAGTCCAGATATTGAACCCAAAGGACCAGTCGCATTCCCAAATAACTAATTTCACAAATAATTAAACAATCCAATTTAAAAAAAAAACAATTTGAGAGAAATGGTGTTCAATTATTCCGTTGCCAACAACTAAGAATTAAAGCAGAAAGATTAATGTGAGAACAATTAAAATAGAAAGCCAAGGATTATTATTTCGCATGCACCCATTTTCCCCTAATTCTAATTTCAATAAAAATCCCTAATTAAGCTAATTGTCAGTGACCTCTTAAATTCATTAATAAATAATTGATCATAGTTTACTAATGCTATTTCCCCTATTTTTCCCAATTGATCATAGGTAAATTAAATTAGGGCAAACAATAAAACTCAGAGAGGTTGATTAAATTAATCCACTGAAAATTCACACAATTAGTTTGAAAATGCAAATCATATGAATTCAATCACCTTACAGTTCCATTAATCACAAGCAATTGATAATAGACAATGGATTAATTAAGATTTAGAGTGATCAACTCTAAGAACAAATAAAATAGTAAAGAGATTCAATAACTGGAAAACATCAAGAATTTCATTGATAATCAAAATGGGGTACAAAGGGTACAACTACATCATAATCCTGGGCTAAGAGCACTTGCCACTCATGTTCATGAATAAACCAGATAACTCAAGAGAATACATAGATATTATAAAGGGAGAAGAAATTTTACAATGATTGTTCCCAATGATGACCTCTACGTTCTACAGCAACTAAACGTCTCTCACAGGATCTCTTTCTCACTCAGAATCCTTAGTTTTGAAAATAGAACAAAAAGATCCCCAGAAAGAGTTTTCAGCAGCTATTTATAATAATTCCAGAATTCAAACTGCTATCGTGGCTCACCACGGCCATGTTAGTGAAATGACCACAACTGTGGTCCTTACATAGTCTTGAGGTCCAATTTGTGCTCATACGTGGAAAGTTAACCACGGCTGTGCTCGAGAATTTAACGTTGATTCTCAACTTTCAACCATTTCCACCTTGGTTGTGGTCCATTAATCACTGCTATGCTCATGTCACCATGGTCGTGGTCTTCCAAACAGAAGCAAATTCAGTCCAAATGATGTGTTTTTCAGCTCTTTTCCTTATGGAGTCTTTAAATGCCTATCTTACAAAAACTAGTACCAAACAATGAGTTTTTCCAATAAAATATATTCGAAATGTATGAAAATGGCATCTAAACTCACATAAAAATACAATCAAAATCCAGTTTATCAAACCTCCCTACACTTGAGCATTGCTTGCCCTCAAGCAATTATTCTGAGTCAAACATCAAAATCAATTCTCCCTAGTCAAGAAACTTGTAACAAAACCCCAATATATTCATAATGAAAAATGACACAAGTAACATCATAACAGAATGCAGCAGAACTTCCTCAAGGGATTCCTTAGGCTTAAACCTACACAATGACTAGTTTCCCATGAGCTACAGTTCACTCATCTCTCCCTCTCTCAGTGTTTCAGGGTCAACAGAAATTCTCTCAAACCACAGTTAGATGAACATGTCCACAAATCTATGCATCAATCAACTCAACTTAACCAGACTTTTCACAATCAAAACAAATGAGGCATGACATGGTGTAATGGGGCCAAGATTTCATGCTCAATGATCTAAAATCAAGGAGACCAACGTCTTCCTTCATCTACTTTTTCACTTTCATTTCAGCTTTCACTTCTTCTCCCATTTATTCTATTTTTCTTATTTTTCTTGTTTTTCTTTTCCCCTTTTTTCTCTTTTTTTTTCTTTATTTTTTGAAGGTCTTTGACCTCATTTATTCAGTTCACAGGAGAAGAAGTTGAGAGACACTAAATTCTCTTTTTGGGACACCCTACATTACATTGACTTCACCCCATCCTTCAGATCACCAAGCATAAACAAATATACACAATTTCATAGAGCAAGGTGACAAATGAACATTCAATCAAGCTCAAAACAGGTAACTAGATGGGGATGTCATACAAAATCTGAATCCAAAGAAATGCCAAAACAATGCCTCAATAGTTTCAGAAAGCAAAAAGTCAATCAAGGACATGTATTTCAGAATAGAAAATAGAACATGTCACCTAAAGTGGATTCTCATCACACACTGAAAGACCTTAAAACTCCCATTTCAATGTTAAAGCTCAAGGGAAACAATCTATTCCTCCAGGTTCAGCACTAATGTTTATTCCCTTTAAGTAACACTGCTGCTATCTGAAAAACAAAGCATATTTTTTTTTATCAAAATGGATTTTGCAAACAAAATTTCACAACTACTGAGAATCTAAAGGTAACATCAGAACAATGCAATAACATAACCACACCTGGCTAGAAGACAGAGAACAGAGGAAGTGAGAAAACCACGATGGTGGTAACTGACCACCCCACCTGGCTATATATATCCATGTACGGACCACGGTCGTGGTAAGTTCCTCAGAAAATATTTTTATTTTTATTTTCATTTTTTTCACGAAATTGTTGTTAGTCAGGGAGTGGTTGAACCATGGCAGATGCATGAAGGATTAGGAATTGACCAAGTCATGCAATTTGAGATGCACATGCAGAGGGAATTATCATTCTCTATAAATAGAGAGTCCCTTAAGATGAAAATGAAAATGAATGAGCTCTCTATGGTGTTAGGGAATGGCCACATTTAAATGTGAATGTAATATTTGCTTGAATGTGGCCCTTCTCTAACAACTTAGCTTCATTCATAACATGCAATATGAACATGCAAACATATGAGTGAATGCTAAGGATTGTTAACATTAGTGGATATGGCTACTCTTTAAAGGTTGCCAAATTTTGGTTTTGAAGTGTCTTTGTGGTGTTTTAGACCAAAATCCATGCAATCTCTAACAGTTAGCTACTATCTATAGCTGTAGCCACACATTTTCTTTTCTTTTCTCTTTTTAATTACTGGGTAACAGACCGCGGTTGTGGTAAATGTACCATGGCCGTGGTCGAAAACATGATGCTGTTTTGCAAAAGTATTCAAAACTAGCACAACCCTGGTAAAGTGACCACGATTGTGCTAGCATCACCACGACCATGGTAAACTAACCATGACCATGGTCGCATATGACACTATTGGGGATATGTTGGGAGCACAACTGTGGTAAATTATGGCCATAACCTTGCTTCTACCACCACGGCTGTGCTCAATTTAGCACGGTCGTGGTCCCCACATGCGAAGTAGACCAAAAATAAAAATAACTCTTAACTAAAGAAAATGTAATTCTAAGCCAATAATTTAAAGGATACAATGGATTATTAACCCAATCTCCACAGGTTGCCTCATGTGCAACGCTTGTTTAACATCCCAAGCCTAATAAGTGAAAAGGGAACTAAGTTTATCCCTTGAAATGCGCTATGAAGCGCTCCTGTTGCAAACTTGCATCATATGTCTTCACTCTGTAGCCATTAATTTTGAAGGTAGAACCATCTTCCTTCTGTAGCTCTAGTGTCCCATTCCACCTTGAGCAGAGTTTTTCAGGAAACAGATGCAAGCGAGAGTTGTAAATGAGAACTTTCTCGCCCACATGAAACTGCCTCTGCCTAATGCAAGCATCATGCCATTTCTTGGATTTTTCCTTGTAAATTTTGGCATTCTCATAAGCTGCTAGGCGGAACTCATCAAGCTCATTGAATTGCATCAACTTGTTTGTACCTGCAAGCTCATAATCAAAGTTTAGAAATTTAAAAGCCCACATGGCTCTATGTTCCAACTCAACAGGTAAATGACAATTCTTTCCAAACACAAGTCTATAAGGAGACATCCTAATGGGAGTCTTAAAAGCAGTCCTGTAAGCCTATAGTGCATCATCTAATTTAATAGACCAATCTTTCCTAGACGTGCTTACAGTTTTCTCAATAATCCTTTTCAACTCTCTATTTGGGAGCTCTACTTGGCCACTGGTCTGAGGATGGTAAGGAGTAGAGACCTTGTGAGTCACTCCATACTTAGCCAAGAGGACATCAAACAATTTGTTGCAGAAGTGAGTACCACCATTACTAATGATTGCCCGAGGAGTGCCAAATCTTGAAAAAATATTTTTCTTCAAAAATTTAATTACATTCCTAGCATCATTAGGGATGGCAAAGTGTACCCGGACCCTACGGGTACCCACAAAAATATCCGCAAGCAGGTCGGGTAAATACCCGCTTATTGGGGCTGGGGCCGGGTATTTACCCGCAATTTTTTGCGGGTGCGGGTACGGGTACTGGTACTATAGTACCCGCCCCACCCCGCCCCGCACCTACCATATATATATAATTAAAATAACTTAAATAAATAATTATGTTATATATATACTTTTCTGTAAAAAAATAATTTTATATTTTCCATAAACTAACACTAATAGTAAAAGATTTATGTTATAACTTACAATAATTTTGTATTTGATATTTTTAATATTATGTGTGGATGTTTTTAATGTTAAGTTTGAATTATTTAAGCTTGAATTTTCAATTTATTTGTAATAATTTTTTTAATTAATATTTTTATAGCTTAAATGCAATTTTGGTTCATCTATTTTGCACAATTAGCAATTTTGGTCCCTCTAATTTAAATTAGAGACGTTTAGCCTCTCAATTTTGTAAAATATGTAATTTTGGTCCTTCCATCAAATTGAAAGCGTTGACTATTAAGAGATTAACGTTAACCTTAACGTGGTCCAAATATAGTAACGTGACACGAGATTATTTATTTAGTTTTTAATTATTTTAAATACTGAGTAGAATAATTGATGAAAAATATATTTTAAAAAAAGGTAATATCATTTATTTGACTACAACGTGCCATGTACTTCAACAATGTAGAACTAGTTTAAAATAAATTATTAAGACTTGTGATTTCTATTTTATGACTCACGACTACCCCAACCTTTAAAATCGACGTGACATGTCCTTTAGTTACTTAGAAAAACAAATAATTATTACTCAGTATTTACAATAATTAAAAAATAAATAAATAAATAATCTCGTGTCACATCACTATATTTGGGTCACGTCAATGTCAACATTAATCTCTTAACTGTCAATGCTTTCAATTTGATGAAAAGACCAAAATTATCGATTTTACAAAATCGGGGGACTAAATGTCTCTATAGAGGGACCAAGATTGCTGATTGTGCAAAATAGGAGGACTAAATGTCTCTATTTTAAAATCGGATGACTAAAATTGTAGATTGTGCAAAATAGGGGGACAAATTACATTTAAGCCTATTTTTTATTGATTTATTAACTTCAAACATAAGTAAAGTGCGGGTAGCGGGTGCGGGTATGGGTATATAGGTACCCAGTAGGTACGGGATGGGGATTAAAGTTGCTACCCGCACGGGTACGGGGCCGGGTACGGGTATTTTTTTTAAACGCGGGTATGGGGACGGGTACTATAGGACCCTACCTAGACCCTACCCATTGCCATCCCTAAGCATCATTAGTAGGTAGTGATACAACTTCTACTCACTTTGACACATAATCCACAACAACCAAGATATATTCATTACCAAAATATTTGGGGAAAGGACCCATGATGTCTATTCCCTACACATCAAACATCTCTACAACCAACATATGTTTTGAGGCATTTCAAGTCGCCTTGACAAAGTGCCAGTGCACTGACATCTATCACAGGCCCTTGTTTACATGAAGACTAAAGATCTTATGATTTTATTCCTTTAAAGTTTTGGTTTTAAGTTTAAATAAGCTAAACATGTAAGGATGTGCCATTGTATTGTTTGTTCTAGACTTAGGCATATGTGTGACTTAGTTTTAGACTTAGTTAGTGCCTGATGATAACCAAATAGTCTAAACAAGTCATTAGGTATTGATTTTGAGAAACTCACTAAAGTAATCAGTTACATCAAATATGTAACAAATTACAATATATTTTAGTTGACTGGGAAAAGCCAAAACACATTGTGTAATCGATTACCACTCGGGATAATCGATTACATAAGGGATTTTAGGCTTAAGACTTGTTTATGAAAGGATTTAACAAATTTTATATTTTAATTGATTATGCCACGGTTTAATCAATTACTATAGGTACTTAAAGTTGTTTCAGAAGGAAGCAGAGCACGATTTAATAGATTACATAGTCATGTAACAGATTAAATCATACCCAGATCACTAAAGAAGATCAATAAGAACAATTTAACAAATTACATGGCTGTGTAACATATTAAATTGATCTTGGATTAGAAACTAGGTGCCTCAAGAACATTTTAACATATTACGTGACCCATGTAACAGATTAAATCTGTTATATCTTCAAAAACTTTATAAATAGAAGCACCACTCTCTCTCATTTTTTTTAATGCTTTTTAAAAACAAAAGACTTTCATATACATTGAGAGAAGAACATAAAAAAGGTTCTAAGTCTATTTGATCTTTATCATCTTAAAATTGAGGATTCTAAAAAAAAGATCAATGGCTTGAAGACTTGGTTGGTTCATATAGAGTTGAATTGTTTAGATCTTCACTATAAGTGAAATCGTTCTATAACCTTGATAAATTTAAAGTAAATTGATTGCTGAAATAGGGTTTTTCAGTTTTCTTTCTTGTAGTAGGATTCTACAAGGGTTTATCTTTCTTTTCTTGTAGGGTTCAAGTCAAGGGAGTTATTTGAATTTCTTGTGTGTGCAGTGTTCTTGTAACCTTGAAATTCATAGTGGAAGGTCTAACTAGGGTTGTTAGATCAACTGGATGTAGGTCTAATATGGGCTGAACCAGTATAAATTTATGTGTTCATCTTTCTCTCTTTCTTTATCTTTCTAGTTCTTATCTTGTTCAAGAAAGCATTTGAATTTTCGTTTTTCAACATACTTCACTGTTTGGAATTAACTCTGATATATCTATTGAAATATTTGGATTTCAAGAAGGAAAGTGAATAGATATTTTTCAATCAAGAAAATCATTTTTTAAAATCCTAAATCTATTCACCCCCTCTAGATTTGCTACATCGATCCTACAATTGGTATCCAGAGCTGGCATCTTGTATTTTACTTAAGATTTCCTTTTGAAAAATAAGGATATGGCAGCAAATCAACTACCCTACGCTGAAGGTGCTTCAATCAACAAACCTCCAATGTTTTATGGTGTAAACTACCCTTTTTGGAAGGTAAGAATGAAAATATTCATGGAATCTGTTGATAGAGGCATTTGGAACGCGGTAGTGAAAGGTTTATCTATTCCAAAACATATTGTTGATGGAAACTTAGTTGAAAAACCATTTGACACTTGGAAAGATATAGAAATTAAGAAAGCTCAATATGACTCAAGAGCAATGAACATTATACATTCTACTTTAAATTCTGACGAGTTCTTTCGTGTGTCTCAATGTACCTCTGCCAAGGAAATGTGGGATCTAATACAAGTCACCCATGAAGGTACATTGGAAGTAAGAAGAGCGAGGAAGAATACCCTCATTCAAGAGTATGAGACTTTCAGAATGTTGCAAGGGTAGACTTTGAGTGATGTTCAGAAGAGGTTTACACACAATGTAAATCACCTCAAAGGCTTGAGAAAGATCTTTGATGAGGAAGAACTGAATGTAAAAGTCCTCAAGTTACTAAATAGAACATGGCAACCTAAGGTGACAGCAATTTCGGAGTCAAAGGATCTCGCAGTAATGACAAATGCATAGTTGTTTGGAAAGTTAAGAGAACATGAGATGGATATGTCAAGGATGGCAGAAGAAGAAGAAGAAAAAGATAGAAAGAAAATAGGCTTGGCACTTAAGACAACAACTCCATCAAGTCATGAAAGTGAAGAAGAAGAAGGTGTTGAAGGATCGGATGTTGAAAACTTATCTCTCCTAGTAAGGAAATTCAGGAGACTTCTCAAGAAGAAGAATGGTAAAGGAAAAGGGTTTCACTAGAAGAAATTTGTGAAGAAAAGTGAGACTTCATCCCCAAACTTCACTTGTTTCAAATGTGGAAAAATAGGGCACATAAAGATGGAATGTCCCATCTATCTAAAGAAGCAACAGAATGGAGAAAAGAAGCCTAAGAGCCAAGGAAAGCAGAAAAGAGCCTACATAGCATGGGAGGACAACAATACATCTAATTTCTCAAGTGAAGAAAGTGTTGACATAAAGATTAGTTAGTGCAGTCTTTTGATATTTTGGTTTTAATTTCAAATATGCCAAACTTGTAAGGATGTGGCATTGTATTGATTGTTTTAGTTTTAGGCATTTGTGTGATTAGATTTTAGAATTAGTTGATGCCTAGTGATAACCAAGAAGTCTAAGCAAGCTATTGATTAATCTTTAGAAAATTTAACGTAGTAATCAATTACATATTTTATGTAACAGATAACCACGTTTTTTAGTTATCTGGGAAAAGCTAAAATATGTAGTGTAATCGATTACCACTCAGGTTAATCGATTACATGAGGCATTTTAGACTTAAAGTCTTGTTTCTAAAAGAATTTGACTTGTTTCTGTTTTAATCGATTACATCTCGGTTTAATCGATTACTATAGTTACTTAAAGTTGTTTCAAAAAGGAGATAAGCTCGATTACATCACCATGTAACAGATTAATTCAACCCCAGATCACAAATGAAGATCCTGAAGAACAATTTCACAGGTTACATTGTTGTGTAACAAATTAAATTGGTTCTTGATTAGAACCTAGGTGCTTTAAAGAACGTTTTAATAGATCACATGACCTATGTGACAGATTAAATCTGTTATATCTTTAAAATTTTATAAATACCAGCACCACTCTCTCTCATTATAAGTGCTTTTCTGAAACTAAATTTTACAAACACATTGAGAAAAGAGCATCAAAAGGTTTTATGAGTTTTTTATCTTCATCTTTTTGAAAATGGAAAAATCTAAAGGAAGATCATTTGCTTGAAGACATGATTAGTTCTTGAAGAGCTGAAACGTATTGATCATTCACTAAAGGTGAAATCGTTCCATTACCTTGATTTTTTTCGAAATTAATTGAGTTCTGAAATAGGGTTTTTCAGGTCCTAGTAGTAGAGTTCTATTAGGAGGTTTATCTTTCTTTTCTTGTAGAGTTCAAGACTAGGAAGTTTCTATTTTAAATTTCTTGTGTGTGTAGTGTGCTTGTAACTTGAAATTTGAAATAGTGGAAGGTCTAATAAGGGTTGTTGGATCAACTGGATGTAAGTCTTCGGACTGAACTAGTATAAAATTCTTGAGTAACTCTTTTTTAATTCTATTTCTTGTCTTTCTCAAGTTTTCAAGGTTGATCAATTGAATTTTCCTAATCAACATCTTTTAATTGGAATATCTCTGATTTAAATCTCTCTTGAAATCTTTCTTAAATCTTTCTTAAGAATACTTGGATTCTTTAAAGAAGGAAGGTGAATAAGAGTTTTCGAAGAAGAAAAGAGATTTTGGTTGAAAAAGTTTTGAAATATCTATTCACCCCCTCTAGATCTGCTACTCGATCCTACAATTGGTATCAGAGCTGGTATCTTGTATTTTATTCAAGATTTCTTTTTGAAAAACAAGGATATGGTAGCAAATCAACTACCCTTCGCTGAAGGTGCTTCAATTAACAGACCTCCAATGTTTTGTGGTGTAAACTACCCTTTTTGGAAGGTAAGGATGAAAATATTCATGGAGTCTGTTGATAGAGGCATTCGGAATGCGATAGTAAAAGGTCCATCTATTCCAAAACACATTATTGATGGAAACTTAGTTGAAAAACCATTTGAAACTTGGACAGGTGTAGAAATTAAGAAAGCTCAATATGACTCAAGAGCAATGAACATTATACATTCTGCTTTAAATTCTGATGAATTCTTTCATGTGTCTCAATGTACCTCTGCCAAGGAAATGTGGGATCTAATATAAGTCACCCATGAAGGTACAACGGAAGTGAGAAGAGCAAGGAAGAATACCTACATTCAAGAGTACGAGACCTTTGGAATGTTTCAAGGTGAGACTTTGAGTGATGTTCAGAAGAGGTTAACACACATTGTAAATCACCTCAAAGGCTTAGGAAAGATCTTTGATGAGGAAGAACTGAATATAAAATTCCTCAAGTCCCTGAACAGAACATGGCAGCCAAAGGTGACAACAATTTCACAATCAAAGGATCTTGTAGTGATGACCAATGCAGAGTTGTTTGGAAAGCAAAGAGAACATGAAATAGATATGTCAAGAATGACAGAAGAAGAAGAAGAAAAGGATAGAAAGAAAATAGGCTTGGCACTTAAGACATCAACTCCATCAAGTGATGATAATGAAAATGAAGGTGGTGAAGGATCGGATGCTGAAAACTTAACTCTGCTAGTAAGGAAATTTAGAAGATTTCTCAAGAAGAAGAATGGGAAAGGAAAAGGATCTCAGTAGAAGAAATTTGTGAAGAAAAGTGAGACCTCATCTCTAAACTTCACTTGTTTCGAATATGGAAAAACAGGGCACATAAAGATGGAATGTCCCATCTACCTAAAGAAGCAACAAAATGGAGAAAAAAAAAGCCTAAGAGCCAAGGAAAGAAGAAAATAGCCTACATAGCATGGGAGGACAATGCATATAATTCCTCAAGTGAAGAAAGCAATGAAGAGGAAGCAAATCTTTGCCTCATGACCAAAGAAGAAGAAGAAAATGAAAGCATTGTAAGTATTTCTAACTTTGAACAAGAAGATAGTTATTATCAATTACTTGATGCTTTTAATGAGTTACATGAGGAGGCAAAAAGGTTAGCTTTTGCTAATAACACACTTAAAGGAAAAATTAGAAGCATGTGGAAAAATGAGCTAATATGCAAAAGGAGTTGACAAATTTGAAAATTAAAATTGAAGCTCTTGAAAAAGAGAAGGAAGACTCTCTTAGCAATATTACTAATACTTCCACTGATTCTCATTCCCAATGTGAAAATTGTAAGGCCGTTGAACTGAAAAATGAATATTTGCTGAAAACCTTATCAAAGTTTACAATGGGAAGAGACAATCTTGATGCACTCTCATTTCACAACAAAAATGCATGTTAAATAAGGTTGGAGTTGGTTATTCTTTTGGCAAAAAGAAGAAATCATATAAGAACTTTTTTAACTTTGTCAATGCATCTAGCTCTCCATTTGTAACATGCCATTATTGTTTGCATAAAGGACACTCCTCTAACAATTGCATGATCAAGAGATTTGGTGTTCCAAATAGGAGCTGTAAATGGATCCCCAAAGGAACCAAGGAAACCACTAACCCCAAAGGACCCAAAATCACTTGGGTACCTAAATCCTCTTTTTAATTTGTTTTGTAGGTGTGCTTGAGAGCCAAAGAGTCTCTATGTTATTTAGACAGAGGCTGCTCAAGACACATGAGTGGGGATAAATCAAGGATTATCTGATTGAGGAGGATTTGTGACCTATGGTGATAATAACAAAGGGAGAATACTTGGTGTATGAGATGTTAGTAATCCTCTTTCCACTATAATTGAAAATGTACTCTTTGTGGATGGATTAAAACATAATCTCCTTAGTATAAGCCAGTTGTGTCATAAAGGTTTCAAGGTATCTTTTAATGAATCATGTTGTATGATATGTGATAGCCATGATAATGTTAAGTTTGTAGGTAAGAGGGTTCATAATATTTACATGCCGAACATTGAACATGCATCCTTACCTCATGAAACATGCTTAACTAGTAAAGATGATTTAGCTTGGCTATGACATAGAAGGATTGCACACATACACATGTCTCATTTAAATAGATTAATTTCTAAAGAGTCGGTTCATGGTTTACCTAAACTCAAGTTTGAAAAGGACAAATTATGTGATGCATGTCAGAAAGGTAAACAAACAAGGGTATCCTTCAAAGCAAAGAATGTCGTTTCAACTTCTAAACCCCTTGAACTTCTGCAATGGACTTATTTGGTCCCTCTAGAACTATGAGTCTAGGTGGTAGCTATTATGCATTAGTAATTGTGGATGATTTCTCAAGATACACATGGACACTATTTTTATTTTTAAAGAGTAATGCTTTTAAAGCTTTTGCAAAACTGGCAAAAAAGATTCAAAATGAAAAAGACTTGAAAATCAAAGCCTTGAGAAGTGATCATGGAGGGGAATTCCAAAATGAGGATTTTGAAAAGTTTTGTGAAGAAAATGGTATAGATCACAAATTTTAAGCTCCTAAAACTCCACAACAAAATGGAGTTGTAGAGAGGAAAAATAGATCTCTTGAAGAACTAGCTAGAACTATGTTAAATGAAAATAATTTGCTAAAATATTTTTGGGTTGATGTAGTGAGCATTGCATGCTATGTTCTTAATATTGTCTTAATTAGAACTCTTTTGAAAATCACCCTTTATGAACTATATAGAGGAAGAAAGCCTAACATATCACATCTCATAGTTTTTGGTTGCAAATGCTTCGTGCTGAACAATTGCAAAGAATCTCTTGGCAAGTTTGATGCCAAAGTGGATGAAGCTATATTTCTTGGATATTCTCTATCTAGTAAAGCTTATAGAATCTGTAACAAAAGAACTCTTACTATTGAAGAATCTATACATGTTGTCTTTGATGAATCTAACCCTTAAAAGGAGGGAAAGGTATCTTGTGATGATGATGATGTAGGTACAAGTGAAGAACCTCCTCAAGCTCAAATGGAAATGAGGGAAGAATCATCAACAAGGGAAGATCAACATGAGGAACATTCTCTACCTAAAGAATGGAGGATTCCAAGAGATCTATCCATGGACAACATCATTGGAAATATTGAGAAGGGAGTATCAACTAGAACCTCTAAATATGTTTTGTGAATATGTTGCTTTTGTCTCACAAATAGAACCTAAAACAGTAGAAGAAGCCTTACTTGATGAATTTTGGGTTATGGCTATGCATGAAGAATTAAACCAATTCTAGAGAAACAATGTTTGGAAACTCATTCTATAACATCCCTCGTTACATGACTCTGAACATACATAAAGCGCTTTGTATTTAATTTTAATAAAACTCTTGTTTACTTTATTCATGAAAATCCATGTGAATTTTCCGCGTGTTGAAAACATCTTTGGATAACTGTGGGAATTAAAATATAAGCACCAATATGAAAAGAAATATAACTTAATCATTATTCAAGATGTTCTTACAAAGTTGATAAACATAACTAAAGGTTAATACAACTGAAATATCCAAAAGATAAATCATTAAAGCAGCAAAAGATAACTTCAAACAGAGAACACTGATCAACCTATCCCATCAGAGTAGCACCTAACATAAATCTAGTCCCCACCCTCGTCATCGATCTCAATAGGATGACGGTCATCACCCTTAGGTATAAAAGGTGACGGAGGCGGACATATGTACTCATAGGCAAGTCCAGGATTCACAATGGGCTTCTCCTAGTCAAGTACAGAGAATATTCCAGCAGGAAAGGTAAGCTCAGCTGATACTATCGGTGTGCCTATTGTTGGTGGGTTAAGAATGATGAGATCTCCTTGATAGTAACATCTACCATCGCCTCTATGGAAAAACCACTGTCCAGTCGAGCTGAACGTTACTTCCATGTTCCATGCTGCTGGGTCCATCTATGTGTAAAAATAAAGGGAAATGGGGTGAGGTCGTATTCTTTCGATGTCACCCCATGGAAAGAGTAGAGAACTTTTCTCATTCCAGCACACAACAAACAACAAAGTATATACAAATATATAAATATAAATATATATACATGTAGTAGAAATGTCTAGACATCCTAAGTCTCATCCCGTCATCATCATCTTCTTTACATCATCATCATTGTATGGATCCATACTCTCAGTTGATCAACCACTGATCATGATTCAACCTTCGGGAAGCGATGGGGAGTAAGTATACCTCAACCCTGCCACAGTCCCATACCTGTGCAGTCAACATCCATCTTGGTACGCTTACACCAATACCGACTGTCAGATGAATAATCTCATTATGCGTAACTTTCCAGAATACTCAGCGAATTGTTTTCAAAAGAGGTATACCCTCCGCGTCATCATAAGTTGTCTCTATGTTTGTCGAGATGTTACGAGCTGGCTCTATCAGTCCAGGAATGTAGGGGGCCGACCTACCCATTGGGACGCCACACACTCGATGTCTTCCATCCCTTAGACCTCTTACCTGAGCCACGCATTTCAACTCGCGGTGTACCAAACCGTAGCTTCCCGCACCACATCCAATCGTACCTTCCATCCAACTTGGCTAGTCCAAGTCCTCAAGGCTCTAAGGTACTTACTCTCAAAATATTTCCGCAGAGTAAAACTACTCATAAGGGTCATTCTCACCCTTTAGCAATTTATATAAAGGATATGGTACGAGAAACATCAATAAATAATAATCTTGGTACACTATCAATCATTCCAAGTCATAACAATTTCATACACATAATATAATGTGTTTTAACGGTGACAACATATTAAACGCATTCACATATTTACACTTAACAAATACTCGTAATTATATATAATTCTCATTTAAACTTATTATTTTTCATGCTTTTCTTTTCAAAACATTATGGAAATAATTACATTTAATATTCGTTACTATAAGAAATTATTATAATAAAATCATACACAAGTATATAATCTCAAATATTTGATATCTACATTATACTTAATTTCATTATAAAATAAGATAGTCATTCGTAATTAGATAAAAATATAATTTATTTATTTAAATAAGTTTGGAATATAAATATAAAAGTTACTTATAATAACAAACATTTCCAATATAAAATAATAACGTTGTCAACCTATAAAATTTAGTATTTATTTAAATAAAACATTTCACATACAATTGATAATAATCACTTGTAATAATAATTCTCCCTAAAATAAAGGACTTTCATAGTTATAATTTCAATATAATTATGTAACAACAATATATCTCAAAAATATAATTTTCCTCGTACAAGTTATGTAAAGAAATACGTATCTTTCGTAGTTTACTAACATCATTATACTTAATAATAATTAAAATAAAGAAAACACTAACAAGGGATCATAAAAATCACTCCCCTTCTAGGATTAAAGGACTGAATTCATGATTTTCTTACTACACTCATCATGTTCATACTTGTTCTTATAAATTCATCATAGCATTGATCCAATTTCAATATTTAATCCAAACACACTTAGAATAATAACATACAAACAATTATAGAAATACATATCATGCATATATAAGATCAAACCATGAAATGAGGACTTGAGGTCCATCTTCACACTCTCATAGAATAACATCTTAAAAATGCAACCTCACCCATACCTATTTCTCCTAAGCTTGGTTGAAATTGAAAGCCTCTTCAACACCACCACCACCACTAAAGAGAGCTCCAAAAGCTTCCTTCTCTCTAGTTTTTTTTTCTAATCTTTTTAACTTCTCTCTAGGAAGGTGTGTTGAACTAAGAAATGAAGGGTGGTATTTATAGGCTAAGTTGGGAGACAAGGTGATAAATAGGATTAATGATGGATAAGAACTCATAAATCCTACGATTATTAAGCCTTTAATTGTCCATTATTATACCTCTTCATATTCTAACTTATTGTTTTTATTTAATAATTCTGTTTAAAGTAATTAAGATAGTAATTTTAATACTAATTATTCCCATTAAATTAAAAAAAACTTTCGGTATTCTTGTTTTAGAAACTGAATTCTAGCATCTCCCTTTTATGCTATTTGCACCCGCATAAGCTTTTATTTTTATTTTATTGTTTTCTAGCCCAAAAGCTAACATCTTTTCATTCTAAGTCCATAATAATAACAACACATAGAAAATAATTAATAATTGAATTATTAAAACATGAAATCAAATAAAATATAATCATAAAAGAATTCACACATAATCTAAATATCACACAATTCACACAATATTAAAAGAATTACTCACAATTTCTTGCATTCATAATTCTCTTTAATTCAAACAGGGTTTGTTTTAGGAAATATTTAATTTCTTAAAATAATTTAATTACATAAATTCCTATAGGTGAAAATTGGGTCGTTACACATTCCAATGAATAAAAATCTGAACATAATAGGTACCAAATGGGTGTTTAGGAACAAGCTAGATGAATCCGGCTTTATAACTAAAAACAAAGCTAGGCTTGTTGCTAAAGGATATAATCAACAAGAAGGAATTGATTATGATGAAACATATGCTCCTGTTGCTAAATTAGAAGCTGAAAGATTACTTCTTGCCTTTGCATGCCTTATGAACTTCAAATTATTTCAGATGGATGTGAAAAGTGCTTTTCTGAATGGCTTTATTGATGAAGAAGTTTATGTATCTTAACCTCCTGGTTTTATTGATCATAAATTTCCAAACCATGTGTACAAGCCTAAAAAGGCTTTGTATGGGCTAAAGCCATCCCCTAGACAATGGTATGAAAGATTGAGCAACTTTCTCCTTGATCAAAAATTTGAAAGAGAAAAAGTTGATTAAAAAAATTTCATAAAAAGATCCTCTAAGGATATTTTGTTAGTACAAGTATATGTTGATGATATAATCTTTGGTGCTACTAACAACCTTCTATGTGAGGAATTTGTGAAAAGCATGCAGGGGGAGTTTGAGATGTCCATGATGGATGAACTGAATTTCTTCTTAGGACTAAAAATTAAGCAATTAAAGCAAGGCACCTTTCTCCATCAAATCAAGTACTACAAAGAGGTCCTAAAGAAGTTTGATATGGAAACTAGCAAGGAATCAGCTACTCCAATGGCTACAAATTGCTACCTTGATGCTGATGTCAAAGGTAAATTTGTAGATCAAACAAAATACAGAGGTATAATTGGTTCTTTACTCTACTTGACTGCTAGTAGACCAGACATAAATTTAGTGTTTGCATGTGTGCTAGATATCAGTCTAATCCTAAAGAATCACATTATACTGCTGTAAAGAGAATTATGAAATATCTAAAAGGAACGTTAGATGTGGGCCTATGGTATCCCAAAGGTGTTGAACCTATACTTATAGGATACTGAAATTCAGATTTTGCTGGATGTAAACTAGATAGGAAAAATACTAATGGAACTTGTCATTTATTTGGCAATGGCTTAGTGTCATGGCATAGTAAGAAACAAGCATGTGTTGCCTTATCTACTGCAGAGGCTGAATACATTGCGGTTGGAAGTCATTGTGCCCAATCTTTGTGGCTTAAACAATAACTATTTGATTTTGGTCTTCATTTAGACCATATACTTCTTAGATGTGATAACACTAGTGCCATTAACCTCACTAAAAATCCTATTTTACATTCTAGAACCAAATATATTGAGATTAGGCACCACTTCATAAGAGATCACATTCAAAAAGGTGATTGTGACGTAGAGTTTGTTGAAACAAACTCTCAGCTAGCTGATATTTTCACTAAACCATTAGCTAGAGATAGATTTTACCTTTTAAGAAATGAGCTTGGCATACTTAGTGAGTCAAACCTCACTTAAGGCCATCATTAGGAAATACAAACTCACACCTTTATTGTTTTCTAGTTGTTTTGTATGTATGATTGCATTTGGATGTTGTTTGTATGTGACTATGTGTGAAAAATGTCTTTAAAAGCTGATAAAAACTCGTTTTATACATGTTTTTAACAAAAGTTGCATAATGTAATCAATTACCCCCTGGGATAACCGATTACACAGTTAAAAATTGCATAAAATTGATTTCAAGAAAAATTGCATTCCTTACTGTTTTAATCGATTACTAGGCAATTGTAACCGATTACACTGATGAGAGCATTCACACATCTAATTCTGGAAAATTGTAACCAATTACATTGGGAACGCAATCGATTACACAAGCTCTGAAACATTTTAAACCCCAACAACTGTGACTTTTGGGTACAACCTCTCATTTCTCCTTCAAACCCATTGAGTCTTTATAAAACCAAAGCAAATTTTGACCCTCTCTCTCACCAAAAACCTAACCTTTCATAAACCCAAAGCCAATTCCCATGGATAACTCACAAAGACCCAAGAGGATTAAGAGCATTGCCAAGAAGAATACTACTCCTCCTCCAATTAACGGATATACATGTTTAGTATTGCTTGACAAATAGAACTTGTTGTATCAAATAAAAAAAAAAAACATGAGCATCATCTTAATAATAAAACATATACTATAAAGCGAATAAAATGGAATATCAGAAATGAGCCTCTATGGCCACCAAATATACATACATACGTGTGTGTGCGTGCGTGCGTGTGTGTGTGTGTGTATAAGAGTAATGAGTCTTGGACAAAAGTAACATATACAACCCCCAAAATAAACCAAATACAAGTGATTAGAAAAAGTAATGACTGAAACACATACAAAAGTCTGAAACTTAGGCCTACCCATATCAAAATACATAAAAAGGGAAAAATCTAGTCCTAGAGCAGTCATTACTAAACCCAACCCTGCATGTCAGACTAAACCCCAAAAGAAATGTGATGATAAAGGATCTCTAACAAGATCCCTGAGAAGAAATCTCGTGGCCATCATCCACCGGATCTTCCTCAGAATCCTCATAATCCTCTTCGGGATCCTCCTCGGAGCCCTTCAACTCACTCTCCCCAAAGTTCATGACTAATGGCGGATCCGCCTAACGGGCACTCGCCCAAGCACGTGTCAGATCCCGGACATAGAAGGGGTTCGGGCGGAAAGTGGGAAGCACCAGCATAGGCGTGAACTCCTCGGATGGTGTGGCATTAGAAACAGTAGTGGCTACAAATGAACCCTCTGAAGATACGTCAAAAGAAAATGATCATGACGAGGACGATGAAGAGGAAGAAGTCGAACTCTCTATGATCTTTACAAGTGCTGCCATCGGATCCTAAAAATAAAAATGTAAGGAGTGAGTCTTCCTGCTTCGTCAAATGCTACACACACACAAAGCGACTTAAAAAGTCACACCCAATATCTCTCGTCAAAATATTGACAGTTTGTCAGCAATCAAGTTACAGTCCCTAAAGACATAGGCAACCAAGCAAAATAGTTTTGTGGTCTAATAACAAATATGACAATGAGTCACTAAATCATCATCCACTACACGAACTACATGCTAAAGTTACAACAGTGTTTCCCAAGTCTAATTGCCAAATAATACACATACAATCTATTTGTTACTCAACAATGCTATATTAGCTTATAGTCAGGTGAATTCAATCTTATTTTTTACTCTGCCTTTCTTCAATTTGGTAACTTTCACTTATGGCCAATTGTCATTGAAGGGGCTGCAGAAGAGAGAGCAATAAGTGCTACCAAGGGTGACAGTCAAGCAGAGAAAAGGCGATAATGCGTGACTAATAGATTAAGGTTTCACATGACACTAATGATACATAGGGTCGACATCCATCATGCAGAAGGAGTTGTTGATCTGATTGGTTTGATCCTGAAGGCTGAATACAGTACCCTTCACTCTCAGGCAGCCATTCTTATAGGATTAGTTCAACATGTATAATTTTGATGTTAATGATGGGAAAGTTATCATTGTAGTTCCAATTTAGCCATAATGAATGAATGATTTGTTGTTATTGTGTTTTGTCATAATGATGCACATTGTTATGGGTGGTTGTGTTGGAGCTAGATAAACCACACCTAAGAATTAAGCCAAATACGTGACAAACCAGGCTTTGCTGTGATAGTGGTTGATGCCAATCCATTGGGACATGCAAATTGCTTATAAGCATACAGCATTTCAGCACATCCACGTACCAACTTGTACATTACACACGAGTATGATTCCAAAATTGACCACTCACCAAAAATTAATGCTGTGTTGAATTGTATAAATTGTTGTATTCAATTATGCATATCGGAAAGACCATTACATCCCACATTTTGAATTGTATGAAAGACCATAATCATGTAACGAGGAATGCATTAGTGCACAGTTATATATACATACGATTGCGGTATCATATAAATTAAGAAAAGGTTGTTTTAAGAAAATCGTTAATTGGGTGCTGAGCAAACTATATTGATATCCTTTTATTAAAATAAACATTTATTAGCTAAGAAAGATATTACACCATGTAATTTTAATTGTAAATATTAAAAAACATAAGTATCATATGCAATTACAAAATATCACATGAAGTCTGTAGCTAAAATTGTTTTTCGAATTTACACTAAAGAGAAGTGACTAACAACAGAAAATAGGAATTAACTCTGTATAGTTAAATTAAACCACACAGGATTTCCTGGATTGGGTCTTTCACATGGCGCAAATAAAAGTTTGGACAAAATCACTTTTACTTGACATATTAGGATGATTATGCATTTTCTCATATTAGGATGCAACAAAGTAGGGAGAATAAACTAGTCATCTCCAAAGAACAACGAACTAATTAACTTAATACTACATTTTCTCATATTAGGATGCATTTTTTCATACTACAGTACTTTGCATAAAAAATTAACTTAATTAAGCGAAGAGAGAACCGTGGATTCCATAAAAATTAGGTGCTGAGCACCATTGCCATAAATATTTCATTTATAAGACGAAGTGACACTATGTGTTTAACATTGACAAATGCATAAGGCTGGTAAAAAAAGCTACACTACCAGTGAATGTCAAACCAATTGTTCCAAAAAACATGACATCACTGAAGCATGATCAAAGTATAAATTGTTGATATCAGGATTTACCATGACTTACTCTTGCAGTCATGGTCCACCATGACATTGCGAAAAATATAGCAGTTAATAAAGAAGAACAAGTTGTCCATTTATAAATGGCTAATACAAATAGCCATCAGGTCAATGCTGCACACCTAATAGTTCGCCAAAACGGTTCGACCTTTTGTTCCATTTCATTCCAATTTTCATTTGCTGAGTTTATCAGCAAACTCATTGCAATCCTCATCTGAATAACCCTCTCCTCAAGCTGCAATGAAACATTTTTCATTAGTTTTTTAATTTATTTATAAGCACAAAGATCAAATAAGGTGTTTTTGAACTTACCACCAGTCAGACATTTGGACTAAATCCATATTCCATGTCAAGCCACTTCATTACCCACACCATAAAGTTCCAACTTAAAACTATACATTACAATTACATATTAATTAATCAATAAGACACATAAATAAAAAAAAATTGACCTCCTTAATTTACCTATGTTCACATTTAGGTAACCCTCTCGGTAGATGAATGTTCCAACCTTCTGCTTCCATATAGCCATCCAAGTAGTTTTCAGGATAAGCATTTGTTGCCAGTATCTGTGCTATGACCGTAAACTACATTAAATGGTTAACAATTAGTTCAGCATACATTCATCATTTGTTGTAAACACGAAGGTGATACTAATTAAATCAACGGTAATTGAACGTTTCATACCACATTAATCATTATTTCTTTTCTGGATGCTAGTTTGTCCATTTCAATGTTAGAATCAAAATGGAAAACAAGTTGGTCTTCAACAAAAATAACCATCAAATACCAATGGTTACTTGACTCCTCTTGAATCGGAACATATATCTGTCAAATAAGTTTCACATCATCAATTTCAACATAAATCTACAAGTATATGTTATCATCATACCAACTGAACTTTACATGTGTAAGGTCCTTATATGGATGCATCCAATCATTGCCATATTTAGTTATGAAGTCCTCAATGGTCAATCCAGAATTGACATCATTCTACAAGGATGGAAAAAATGTTCATTAGCATCATATTAAATTTGTGCATTTGGTGAATGACATATTTGAATTTAACCACAAAATATGGAGGAAGGCTCCAAATGGTTTGATGAGTAACACATTTTTGCCACCATGTTATCTTCATTGTCATCCAAGTTATCACCTATAAAGGAATACACAAAATACTATTGTCGTCCAGTGAAATTCGTTTATTTTTAGATTTTTAATAATAATTTGATTGTGAGACGTAAATAACATTAGGATCAATCATTTTGCCTAGACAAAAGCATTGAAAATCTTTTCTACTCCCAATAGTTTGTTCCATTTTCAACAAAATCTCATTAAAGCACAAATGCATTGATGTTAAGCTAATATGAAAAAATATAAATGCAACATCGTGTTAAGTACAAACTACTAAAGAAATATACGCTGGATTTTGTTTAGGATGCCATATGTAAGCACAAATTTTGGTTTGATCCTGTGTTAGTTCCATGGCTGGTATTGGCTTGAAGTTGCACAAAACACTCTGTAACAATATAAAATAATCAATAAATAATGGTAGTAGTTTAATTGAATATTTGTGGTTGGCTACTATTGTTTCACACATAATTTACCTGTGGCAAACTAAGACCTGGCCTGAAAGAGTATCGTTCACAATCACTATCAAAATCTGAAATCAAAATGATTTTCATTATCTTTTTTTTCCCATTTCCATTGCCATCATTTTGAGGTGTAGCTCTAAGTCTTAAGTTGGTTGTTGTTTTCTTCTGCGTGGTTTTCATTGCGGGTTCAACCTTAGGACTCTTTGTAGCTTTAGGATATGAAGTTTGTGCAAAAGTGAGTTTTTTTCGTGTCTCAGCGGTTGAAGCATTACTGCTAAACTGCATTGTACCAAGAATCTAAACGACACATTATTGTCAAAAAAGTGGTAGCCATAGCTTTAGTTTATTCTTTCTACGATCAAAATGCACGTGGAGAAAAAAATATAACCAATAAATATTTATCAAAATGTAACAACACGTAAATACCTTTGGACTAGGAGTAGCAACAAACCTAGTTTGACACTGTTTCGTCTGACTCATGTCAACCATTTTCGGTGCTTTGTAGTCCCGAAATTGACTACGGATGTTGGCTTTCATTCATACGTTTGCACTACACTTTTTACGCTTTATTTCTTCAAGGTTGTCGACTTGAGACTCCATATCCCTTTCATCAACATCATTTGTCAGATTGTTCTTGGGAAACTCCATCCGTTTTGACAAACTATGAAGCCTAATAAGTGGAAACCGACTAAAAGTTCCTGCCTTCGCGGTTGGTTTCACGGTGGATGAAAGGTTGAAGTTCACTTTACTTGTGTTTTGAAGGCAACCATTAGCATCAGTACCAATCTTACTATCAATGTTAGTCGTTGTACATTTAACTTCATGAACGTCTTTCTATAGGCCATCCATGTGCACCAAAAGCCCCTATAACACAGTTTTCCGTGAAATGTAACGCCCCTGATAGTTGATGTCTCAACAGCTCACACTCTACGACACTTCACACGGTGACACTTCACTCAACATCTTTGTTGGTTAGAACCCTCCACCGGTCAGAACCCTTTGTAGGTAGCCTTTTTCGAGACATTGATAACTAGTCTAGTTGCTTTTAGGATCGTTGACTATCCCCACAAACCAACACGAGACTTCTCAGCATGCTTTGTCCTCACTCGCACACTTCCTGGGAGACTTCCCAAGAAGTCATCCATCCCATAATTGCTCTAAGCCAAGCACACTTAACTATGGAGTTCTTAAGTAATGAGCTACCGAAAAGTATGTGCATCTTGTTGGTATAGGTAGTACTAATTAATTCCTTTAAGTCATCCTTAACTATACAATCTCTCATACCTGTACAGCCTCTAGATCCCTCTCATTCTGGTGTGATTCGCCCGAGGGTGTTATATGCCCACTAGCTTCCACCTGGTTCGTCCTCGAACCACACCGTACTGGGAGAGAGGTCTGCTCTGATACCATTTGTAATGCCCCTGATAGTTAATGTCTCAACGGCTCACACTTTACGACACTTCACACGGTGACACTTCACTCAACATCCTTGTTGGTCAGAACCCTCCACCGATCAGAACCTTTCGTAGGTAGCCTTTTTCGAGACATCGACAACTAGTCCGACTACTTTCAAGATCGTTGACTGCTCCCACAAACCAACACGAGACTTCTCAGCGTGCTTTGTCCTCACTCACACGCTTCCTGGGAGACTACCCAAGAGGTCACCCTGTTAGGTTCTAAGACCTTGGATGATGTCCAACCACTCCTATTTCGGTTTTGATGATAATAACTAAAGGATAAATTTTGAAGTATCTAATGATCTAGTTTGAGTGTTATAGGAATTACGTCGTCCAATCCCGCAATGGTATTGTATCTCTCAAACTTGGACTGTATGTTTTAATAAAGAAAGCGTCCAAATATAATTTATAAGAAACTTACAGGCAGCGTCCAATGCTCCTGTGAGAGCAAGCGTCCAACGCTTGAATAACACTCACTGTTGTTACTATCTTGAAAATACGTTTTCTATGATATAAGGCAACGTTCACTCTCTCATATTTTAACATGCCATTCTGTTTGATCTTTTCGAATAGTACTGAACAGGAAAAGAAGAAGCTTCTCCCTGCAA
The DNA here is from genome assembly GCA_026413185.1 of Pueraria montana var. lobata. Classification (NCBI taxonomy): domain Eukaryota; kingdom Viridiplantae; phylum Streptophyta; class Magnoliopsida; order Fabales; family Fabaceae; genus Pueraria; species Pueraria montana. Next base: position 35,454,591 of record CM048652.1, read on the forward strand.
AAAAAAAAAAAGTACAAGTAGGAGAGAGGCGCTACAAGTACGGCTGTCACTTCCATCACTTCACTCTAAGTCAAAATGTGACAACGGCCATATGCTACAGAAAGAATCGCTCTTGGAAAAGGAACAGATCCCTCAACGGATATCTTTCAACAAGCTTCCTATATATAGAAGAATGAGCTCACATATCTAAACGACGATTTTTGAAAAAGAGCTGAATCCCTGTCAAAACGACTGGACGATCATAAGCGAAAAGAGCATTCATCTTAGCTTTGCTAAGCGAGTCTATATACTCACTCTTATTGTAATATCCTCTCATTGAGAGTTAAATTTTATATACAATATCAAACAATTCTGTTTGGAAAGCCAGGAGTGGCTTAGTGTTAAAGAATACTTGGTTTTTGTGTTTAATCTCAAGGGGAGATTAAGGGTGTGCCAGAAGTGGCCTAGAGAATACTTGTAGCCAGAAGTGGCAAGGTTAGAATACTTGAGAGTAATCAAATTTTGATTAGTAGAACCCTTCAAAAGTTTTTGAAGGAGAACTGGACGTAGCTCAGTTGAGTGAACCAGTATAAAACTACGTATTCTATTCTCTCGCCTTCTAGCTCACTTGCATTTCTTTTAAGCTATCTCTTCAACATACTACGAAAAAGTTTCTATACACCTTTTTATCTAAGTTTATCTATTACGTGTATTTAAACGAAAAAGAAGAAGAGTAGTTTCTTTGGTCTGTTGTTTTAATCGGCTGGACGATAGCTCGTTCTTTCTGTTTTACTAAGTTTCTGTAAAACGTAAAGATACACTATCTTCACATTGGCTAAAGTTTACCAAAGAAAATTTAAATACACTATTCAACCCCCCTTCTAGTGTATTTCTCTACATTTCAGTTGGTATCAGAGCTCGACCTCTTGGGTTGAGTTCTTAACAGTATAGAGGAAAGATCCTGAGAAAGATGGAAAACGAAGGACAAGCTGTGAACAGACCACCACTCTTCAAGGGTGTCAAATATGACTACTGGAAACAAAGAATGATAGCATTCTTTGAATCTAGCCATATTGACATGTGGGAAGTTGTGGAGATGGGCGATTATATTCCACTTGATGCAAGCCTCAACGAAATCCCAAAGGCTAGATGGACGGAAGAGCAAAAACAAAGATTTTATCTCAACTCCAGAGCCAGAAACATCATCATGTGTGCACTAAGCGAACAAGAATACAACAAGGTGCACAGTCTCAAAAGCACAAAACAAATGTGGGACACTCTTGCATTAACGTATGAGGGTTCCACTCAGGTAAAACGTAACAAACTCAGTCTCCTTACTCGTCAATATGAGTTGTTTAGTATGGAAGAAAACGAGGACATACAAAGTATGTTTGGGCGGTTTCAAACCATACTAAATGAACTTAGAGCACATGGTAAAGATTATAATAACTATGAACATATTGACAAAATTCTAAGAAGTTTGCCTAGGAAATGGAGACCACAGGTTACAGCTTTAAGAACAACGAAGGAACTGGACGATATGTCCTTAGAAGAACTCGTGGGAACCCTCAAGGTGCATGAACTAGAACTGCATCAAGATAGTGATGGTAAGAAAAATAAGTCTCTGGCGCTCAGCTTCCAGAAGCCAAGGAAAGCATCATCGTCCAAAGCCATGCAAGCTGAAACATCATCAGACGAACAATATGAAGATGATGATTCAGACGAGAATGATGAACTATCCTTTATATCCAAAAGGATACATGCTATGTGGAAAAAGAAGGGTGGATCCAGATGGAGAAACCTGAAGAGGAAAGACTTCAAAGAAAAGAAGGAGAAGAGTCCAATCATATGCTACGAATGCAAAAAGCCAGGACACTTCAAATCAGAGTGCCCAGATCTTGACAAAAGCAAGGACAAGAAGAAGAAATTCTTCAGCAAAGGAAAGGGCAAGAAAGTTCTGATGTCCACATGGGAAGACCTGGACGATGACTCATCATCGGACGAGGGAGAAGAGGAGAAAGCACACATATGTCTGATGGCGGACACCTCAACCGATTCCTCTGAGCCAGAAGAAGAAGATGAGGTAGATTTTAATGACTTAGATTCAATTCAAGAAGCTTATCATGAACTACTTTCAAACTCTTCTATCTTGTCAAAGGCCTATAGAACTTTAAAGAAATCATCCAAATCACTTTCAAAAGAAAAAGAAGCTTTAGAAGAAAACGTTAGACAACTGGAAAATGAAAAGGATGATTTACAGAAAAAGTTTACAGAGCTCTCAAGGCAAAATGAAACTACAAACATGGAGAGGCGAACTCTCTGGAATGATGCTGCTCAAGCCCATAAATCCTATAAGGATTCAAGGGATAGAGAAAGAAATCTTTCCATAGAGATTCGAAATCTCAACGCAGAAAACAAAAGGCTAGTTGAGAAGCTTCTGAAAGTTGAAGCAGATACTTCCTTAAGAGGTCAACCACATGATGTTGTAAAACTTCATGAGGAAATTGACAGCCTAAAGAAGGATCTGTCAAACTTTGTCAAGGGCTCTGACAACCTCAAAAAACTTTTAAAATATGAAGGTTGTAAGAGACCAAATGACAGGTCAGGACATGGATACAAGGGAAAGAAATATATTCATGATGAAGAAACAGATGTTTGCTACTTCTGTGGGAAACCTGGACATATAACGTCCAAATGCAGACATATGCTTAAGAGGGGAGCATTCAATACCCTTCGAGCTAACAAAAAAGGACCCAAGTCAATCTGGGTACCTAAGGATAAAATTGTTCCTGTTGCAGACATGCTTAACAGTAGGAAAGAAACTCCAATCATGGTACCTGGACAGTGGGTGCTCACATCACATGACGGGAGAAAGGTGTATGTTCCAAAGCCTCCTACCCAAGACTGGTGGGACAGTCACTTTTGGAGGGAATCAGAAAGGGATGATAGCTGGCGTAGGTAAGATTGGTATACCACCCTATCCCTGTATTGATAACGTTCTTTATGTTAAAGCTCTTAAACATAATCTACTTAGCATAAGTCAATTATGTGACAGTGGATATGATGTTGCCTTTAACAAAGGTGAATGTACAGTCAAAAACTCTGATGGATCCCTTCTCTTTACTGCAAAGAGGCAAGGCAATCTGTATAAGATTAAACTTGGGGAACTATCAAGTCAAAATGTATCATGCCTAGTTTCTGTACAAGAAAATCATTGGTTATGGCATAAAAGACTTGGTCATGCAAGCTTGAGGTTAATCTCAAAGCTGAACAGGCACAACCTCGTAAGAGGACTACCAAGTATGTCATATAAAGATGATCTTCTTTGTGAAGCTTGTCAGAAAGGGAAACAAGTGAAAAGTTCTATTCAAAGTAAAAACATTGTTTCCACTTCTAGACCTCTAGAGCTGTTACATATTGATCTGTTTGGACCCACAAGAACAGCCTCGGTAAGTGGTAAAAGATATGGGTTAGTTATAGTGGACGACTATACTAGATGGACATGGGTCTTATTCCTATCCCACAAAGATGAGTCCTTTAAGGCCTTTTATAATCTATGCAAAAGAGTTCAAAATGAAAAAGGAGTATGCATTACTTCAATCAGAAGTGATCACGGGGGTGAATTCGAAAACGAAAGTTTTCAAAGGTTCTGTGAGGATAACGGTATCCTTCACAACTTCTCAACACCTAGAACACCACAACAGAATGGTGTAGTTGAGAGGAAAAACAGGTCACTTCAGGAGATGGCCAGAACCATGTTAAATGATAATTCAACCCCTAAACACTTCTGGGCTGAAGCAGTGAATACTGCCTGTTATTTACAAAACAGAATCTATATAAGGCCGATATTGAAAAAGACTCCATATAAATTGTGGAAGGGTAGAAGACCCAACATCTCCTACTTCCATCCATTTGGATGTCAATGTTTCATTCTGAACACTAAGGATAACCTGGGAAAATTTGATTCTAAGTGTGATGAAGGAACATTGCTTGGATATTCTGAAACTTCAAAGGCGTACAGAGTCTATAACTCTAGAACCTTAGTTGTTGAAGAAGCTATCCATGTGAAGTTTAATGACAACAAGCCTGATAAGGAATTATCAGAGCTAGACAAATCATTTGCAGATATCAGACTGGACGGTGCAAGTAAGTCATCAGATTCGTCCAACCATGATGTCTCAGATGGAGAATCAAATGCTCTACTGGACCGTCCAGTCGAAGAACAAAGAGAACCAACTGGACGCAACTGGCAAATGAAGAAACATCATCCAAAGGAGCAAATCATTGGGGATCCAAAAGACAGAGTCAAAACCAGATCTTCACTTCAACGACAGCAAGGTCACGCAACATTCATATCTCAAATAGAACCTAAGACTGTGGACGATGCCTTAGAAGATGAAGGCTGGGTCAAAGCAATGCAAGAAGAACTTGACCAATTTCAAAAGAACAATGTCTGGAAGCTAGTAGAACTCCCCAACGACAAAGAAGCTGTAGGAGCAAAGTGGGTGTTCAGAAACAAGCTGGACGAAGAAGGTAATGTTGTGAGAAACAAAGCAAGGTTGGTAGCAAAAGGTTACTCACAATAAGAAGGTATAGGTTATACTGAAACCTATGCTCCCGTTGCTCGTCTGGAGGCAATCCGCATTTTACTGTCATTTGCAGCTCATAGCAATATGAAGCTATACCAAATGGACGTAAAAAGTGCATTCCTCAATGGACTGATAAAAGAAGAAGTCTATGTGGAACAACCCCCAAGATTTGAAAGTGATGTTTTTCCAAACCATGTTTTTAAACTTAACAAAGCATTATATGGGTTGAAACAAGCCCCTAGAGCTTGGTATGAAAAACTCAGCACATTTCTGTCAGAAAATGGTTTTTCAAGAGGAAAAGTAGATACTACGTTATTTCGCAAAGACTACTCTTCTAATTTTATTATTGCACAAGTATATGTTGATGATATCATATTTGGTGCCACTAATGAATCTCTCTGTGAAGATTTTGCCAAATTAATGCAAACAGAGTTCGAGATGAGCATGATGGGTGAGCTGAAATTCTTCCTTGGACTCCAAATCAAACAAACTGAAAAGGGAATATATATACATCAAACTAAGTATGTCAAAGAGCTACTAAAGAAGTACAAGTTGGACGATGCAAAACCAATGAAAACTCCTATGCATCCAACAACAGTTCTTGGACTGGACGACAACTCAAAGAAAGTAGATAATACTCTATACAGAGGTATGATAGGATCACTCCTGTACCTCACTGCGTCCAGACCTGACACCATGTTCAGCGTATGCTTATGTGGCAGATTTCAGTCTGATCCAAGGGAAGTTCACTTAACTGCTGTTAAAAGAATCTTTCGATATCTTGTTGGAACCACTAACCTTGGGTTATATTTCAAAAGGGAAAAAGATTTCAGGCTAATAGGATATTGTGATGCTGATTATGCTGGAGATCGCATTGAAAGAAAAAGCACCAGTGGAGGATGTCACTTCATCGGTGGTAACCTAGTCTCCTGGATATGCAAGAAGCGAGGAATAATTGCTCTGTCCACTGCTGAAGCAGAGTATATCTCAGCTGCAAAATGCTGCTCTCAAATCTTGTGGATCAAGCATCAACTTGAGGACTACAACATATATGAGAGTAACATTCCTATCTTCTGTGATAGTAAAGCTGCCATAAATCTTTCTAAAAATCTCATATTGCATTCAAGGGCCAAACACATAGAAATTAAACATCACTTTATAAGAGACCATGTTCAAAAGGGAACTGTGGAATTACACTTTGTAACCACAGATGATCAGCTTGCTGATATATTCACCAAACCCCTTACTGAAGACAAGTTAATCCTTCTAAGGGACAAACTTGGCATGAACTCTGTAAAGGAATGATTAACATCTACATGATGCGTCCAATAACTTCATAGCGTCCAAAGGACATGTCGTCCAAGGAACACTTGAGTCATGCATATGCATTACATACATTTCACTTAAAGTCCAATATGTGGACGATGTCTTTTTATCTTAGTTTTTTCTTCTGATTCAAATTAACAAAATGGATCGTTTTAAGGATAAGTATGAGCTAATACTCTATGCTGAGTCACCAAAACGGCGGTAACCGTACACAATTACCCACATCCTCTGCACGTCTCATCATGGCAGGTTTTATGGCGTCAGTTACCTTTTTCAAATATTCAAAAAAAAAAAACAAAACCGCTTCATATTCTCCAAACAAAGCCTAAACACCACCATATCAAATCTCTCTGAAAAATCATCAACCTAAACACTCTCTCTCTCTCAGAAACCCCAAAAACCCTATCAGAAAACCTAAAAATCCAAACTTTACAAGAATGGCAATCTCTACAAACTCAAGCAACTCAGAACTCGACGTCCTGACCTACCCTGAGACTACGGTTGTGTGCCAAGGAGCTACTACGGTGCACATTGAGCACTTCTTTGACATTGAAGCGCTTGAAAAGCTGGGACTAAACCTGAACGAGAGCCTACTGAAGTGTGGAATCAGAGGCTACTTCAATGAGAACCAGAAAATTTATCCCGAGTTGATCAGAATGTTCTGGAGGAATGCCAAGTTTCAGAGCCCAAGGGAGCTCGTGGCCAAGATTCTTGGACGAGAAGCGACGCTGTCCACCGAGGCCATAGCAAAGGTAACTGGTTGCATCAGGGAGCAGAACCAGTACAAAACCAACTGGGCCAAGCAGTACGGCGATTACGTTGCGACTGTGCTTTGCAAGTCCAAAACCCCTGAGTCGATGAAGATTGAGTACAATAATCTGTGCGAGGAAGCTAAAATATGGCAGCAGGTGTGCAACAAGAGCATCCTGCACAAAGCTGGGTCTAAGGACTCAGTCACAGACTTACACAAGTTTGTGATATTCCATCTGATGGAAGGCATTCCCTGCAATCTCCCTCACATCATCTACGTCAATATCGTGAGGATGATGAAGTCCGTGGGTGGGAATGATGACATTTTCTACGCTGCCCTGTTGAACAGGATCTTTTGGGATCAGAAGATTTATCAATGCTTCTATGATGAATTGGATGAAGAAGCCCATGAAGCCATAGTGAAGAAAGGGCCAATAGTGGCAACACAACAGTTGTTTGGTGAGCCCAACATAAGGCCAATGAAGATCAAGCTAACAGCCAAAGTCTTAAGGGACCTGGACGAGGACACCATCAACAAGCAGAGGCATGAGCAGAGCAAGATCATCTCTAATGATGAAGAAGAAGAGATTGATCTACTGGGCATTGGTAGAAAAATCAAAAGGCTGATGGAAGAACAGCAGGGGAGAAAGATCACACGCCAAGCAACTCAGATGCATGAGGAAGACGCTGAGAAGGAAAGAAGAACCAAGAAAAGGCATGCTGAGACATCTGTTGCTCAGTCACCAGCAGGGAAGCGTCCAAAGACTGAAACGTCCAAACCTGTTCAAGAGGAGAGGCGTCCAAAGGTAGCTTCAGTAAAGGTTGTCCCAGAAAAGCAAAAGGTACGAAAGCTTCAATTACTGGACGACTCCGATGATGATGATGACCAGATCCCAATTGGTCAGATCATGAAGGAGACAGAGGGTCCTCAGCAAAAGAAGCAAAAGGCACAACCTGCTAAAACACCTCCTTTTCTTGCTAATGTGCCACGAAGAGTGAAGACTCAGGCAAAAAGGGCAAAAAGGACTGCAGTGCTACCATCCTCCTCTCAAGACACCGACAATGTGTCCACCAGCACCCTTCTACCAGCAACATCAGGTGCTCCATCCACATCAGCAAGCCAGCAACCACCTCTTCGCTTGGACCTGTCCAAGTTTGTGCGTCCAAGAGATGCATGGAGGGATACATGGTCCCCATGGACTATACCCCCCAAGCAGAAAACAAAAGAAGAGAAAGACAGAGAAAGCTTCCCAGTTGCATTCCTCACATGCAATGAGCAGAATTTCTGTAAAGAAGGTGATGTGATCCAGAGGCCTCTGCAAGAGCCTCTGAAGCGGCATTATACAACTGCCTCAGCACCTGAAATTTGATCCGCTGTCGCGCACGGATCAAAACGAGTGATTTTGAAAATATAGTTACGGTAGCGACAACTCGAGTATCGTTCTCAAGGATTCTTGTATTATTATCAATCAATACAGTAACGATTAATGGGGGGGTTTTGATTATGATATCAAGAAAAAGGGGTTAAAATAAATTGTGATTATCAAGTAAGCTAAAGCGAATCAACCTACTGTATCGACTTCCAACTTATCATTGATCCCTATAAATTCCAATTCCCTAAACGGATCAGATCCTATTCGACTATAATAACTACTGACAAGCGCAATAGAAATTATACGGCGTATGTTCCTGAATTTCGGATTAAGCAAACGGAAATATGATCAAACGCGATAATGCAAAAGCTACGTTAACGCGAAATTGATTCAAGATCAAACACCCAATCAAATTTAAGAATTATATCCTATAACAACAATCAAATTAAGCAATTAATTGAGATTATTGGAATAAATCAAAGGAAACAGATTGATATGGAATTTATAAAAGAACCTCAAAGTGGAATCCGATTACAGCAGATCGATTCTTCGGAAATTAGTTCTCCATTACAATTGCTCAAAACCTTCTAAAAGAATTTCGTGAACAGTGAATGAGTGAACAGTAAAATTCAGTGTACAGTATGCGGCCCTCTGTTCTATATTTATAAAGTTTTAAACTGCTAACGCGGATCACCACGGCCGTGCTGAGGAGATGACCACGACCGTGATCCTTGCATAGTCTGGAGGTCCAATCTGCGTGCTTTCCGAGCACGGTCGTGGTAAATTAACCACGGCTGTGCTCGAAAAGTTGACGCTGATGCAAAACTTTCAGTGATTTCTGCTTGGCCGTGGTTATTTCACCACGGCTGTGGTGGCTTAGCACGGCCGTGCTTAGGCTACCACGACCGTGGTATCCCAGACAAAGGTCTCCAATGAATATTAGAACGCCTCAATCTGATTCCTGTAGCTCCAGTTATGAATTTTCCATTGAAAGTTGCTAATGCTGAAAATAAAATACGAAAATTAAATAAAGCTAGAAACAAACTTAAATATGAAAACACACTAAAATGGTGAAACTAATGAAATAAACTAAGGAAATGCCTAAGAATAATAGTAGAAGAATGTGCATGAAGATGCACTGATCAGTGGACGAGGTATGTTTGCACTGAATCTTTGTCAGCTGCTTATTATGCAATGCCCAAAGGAACGATCATCAGCAATCCTCTGCCTAATTGGACGAGAGAAGTGTACCCACACTTAGTACGCATGCCTTATCCTTACATCTATCCAACTGGAACTCAGCAGAGAGTGCGTCCAGCAGCAGAAAATCTGCAGAAGCCAGAGGTTGAAATTGCCTCTCGATTCACCAAAACGGTTGCGGAGCAGAAAGGGAAGGCTCCAAAGAAAAAGAAGGCACCGTCCAAGAAGCCTTCTGCTAACAAAGATAGTGAGCTGGATGCAGAATTGCAATTAGCAATTAAAGAAAGTCTGGACCCGTCAGTAACGCAGCAGCGTCCAGACGCAGGGTGGGTCAGGGATGTTCAAATTTGGACTCCAATCACAAAGTTCCTGCCTCTACCAGCAGGAACTCCAGTGCTAAACTTCCAACCTGGCGACTTTGATGATCTTGGAAAGCTTTTGCAACAGATGTACATTCCAAACCAAGCAATCGCCTACCCACCAAACATGCACATAAGCCGCGCGACGGAAATAAAGTTCGTACCAGACAGAGTATGTCCTAGACTACCTGTATATGATGCTGGTCGCAAGAAAGGCTTCAAATTCTACGGCATTGAGATGCCCAGCAGGGAGGAGAAAGTTGAAACCCTGCAAAAATCTTCTCACACCTGGGGTCATTTATTTGATAAGTCTGGTAAGCTCACGCGTGAACTTGGAACCTTTGATTCCATAACCTTTTGGCGCCAGATATTATGGAACGATTCCCAGCAAGCCTCATCCTCAGGCAGTTCCAAGGATGACTTTGTTCATCCCCCTCATGGTCTAGAGGTACTGCGTCCAGTCAAGACTCACCATTTCTCAGACACATTTGCCTGCTTTCTGAAGGATTCAGATGATTATCTGGAGTTGATGAAGACTTTGCCAACAATCAGAAGCAACAAAGTGTTTGACCTCAGAACACTGGATCGCAAGGAGTTTATGGAGGGACTCCAAACTCTACATGAGGAGTACCAAGCAGAAGAAGCCGCCGCAGCTGTAGAACAAGCTCGTCTTGAGCAGCTGGCTTTTGAGGAAGCTGAGACAGCAACCATGGAAAAGGAAGATACGGTTGCTAAGTCAAAGGCTACACAGGCAGAACTGGATGAAGCATCTGCCAAAGTGACAAAGGTGCTAGCTCATCTTGACCTGAACTCATCAGTACCAGTGGACGTAGAACACTTTGTCACGTCACATGAAGAAGCTACCGTCCAGTCTGATAGATCCGCGGATGATAGAGAGCTCGTTGTTGAAGCGTCCAAGCAAATGGAAGCCTCTGCAGCACAGCCTATTGCTGAAGATGTTACAAGCCTCCCCATTGTTGAGGCTTCTACTGAAGCACATTCAGGCACACATCAACTGGTTCCAACTGGATCTTCAAGTCCAAGGGGCATCAATCCCCTGCGATTTGCTGAACCACAAGGAGTCTCAAAAGATCGTGTTCACGAAATAGTGCAACAGGCTCTGAGGCAGCAACAGCTGGAGACTGAGGCCGCGTTTCAAGCTTTTCAGCAAAGACAACAGGCTGAAGCTGATCAACATCGTCTTATGCTGCAAAATGCAATTACTGAGCAGTTCATGAGTCTCTCACAGACGCTTGTGAACCAGATTCAACATACAGCAGCCACCTTACTTGGTCACGTTGCTCATGCAGTTCCACAAGTCCAACCTCAACCTCCACAACCAGCACCACCAATTCAAGCACCACCAGAACAACCACCTCCACCACCACAAGAACCACCTCCACAGCCATAAGGTGACCATGATGGCTAAACTTTTTTTCCATCTTTCAAACCTTTTTGTTAATGACAAAGGGGGAGAAATTGGAATTTTTGATGAGTATATATAGCTAAAACAATCTGTATTCAAAATTCCTTTTGGCATATATATATTGGCTCCTTTATCAAAACATGAGGTGTTTATTTTCATATATTTCGCATCCATATCATTGATATGTTTTCACTCTGATATCTGTTATTAGATGCATAAGAAATGTTGAACTCAGGGGGAGTACTTCATTTCACTTTGATACTCTGGCATAACATAATCATCTCTGACTTGACTCATTGTATTCTTATATGATTATGTGTCTGTTAACATCAAAATTTACCATTATTTGTCATCATCAAAAAGGGGGAGATTGTTAGGTTCTAAGACCTTGGACGATGTCCAACCACTCCTATTTCGGTTTTGATGATAATAACTAAAGGATAAATTTTGAAGTATCTAATGATCTAGTTTGAGTGTTATAGGAATTACGTCGTCCAATCCCGCAATGGTATTGTATCTCTCAAACTTGGACTGTATGTTTTAATAAAGAAAGCGTCCAAATATAATTTATAAGAAACTTACAGGCAGCGTCCAATGCTCCTGTGAGAGCAAGTGTCCAACGCTTGAATAACACTCACTGTTGTTACTATCTTGAAAATACGTTTTCTATGATATAAGGAAACGTTCACTCTCTCATATTTTAACATGCCATTCTGTTTGATCTTTTCGAATAGTACTGAACAGGAAAAGAAGAAGCTTCTCCCTGCAAAAAAAAAAGTACAAGTAGGAGAGAGGCGCTACAAGTACGGCTGTCACTTCCATCACTTCACTCTAAGTCAAAATGTGACAACGGCCATATGCTACAGAAAGAATCGCTCTTGGAAAAGGAACAGATCCCTCAACGGATATCTTTCAACAAGCTTCCTATATATAGAAGAATGAGCTCACATATCTAAACGACGATTTTTGAAAAAGAGCTGAATCCCTGTCAAAACGACTGGACGATCATAAGCGAAAAGAGCATTCATCTTAGCTTTGCTAAGCGAGTCTATATACTCACTCTTATTGTAATATCCTCTCATTGAGAGTTAAATTTTATATACAATATCAAACAATTCTGTTTGGAAAGCCAGGAGTGGCTTAGTGTTAAAGAATACTTGGTTTTTGTGTTTAATCTCAAGGGGAGATTAAGGGTGTGCCAGAAGTGGCCTAGAGAATACTTGTAGCCAGAAGTGGCAAGGTTAGAATACTTGAGAGTAATCAGATTTTGATTAGTAGAACCCTTCAAAAGTTTTTGAAGGAGAACTGGACGTAGCTCAGTTGAGTGAACCAGTATAAAACTACGTATTCTATTCTCTCGCCTTCTAGCTCACTTGCATTTCTTTTAAGCTATCTCTTCAACATACTACGAAAAAGTTTCTATACACCTTTTTATCTAAGTTTATCTATTACGTGTATTTAAACGAAAAAGAAGAAGAGTAGTTTCTTTGGTCTGTTGTTTTAATCGGCTGGACGATAGCTCGTTCTTTCTGTTTTACTAAGTTTCTGTAAAACGTAAAGATACACTATCTTCACATTGGCTAAAGTTTACCAAAGAAAATTTAAATACACTATTCAACCCCCCTTCTAGTGTATTTCTCTACATTTCACACCCATCCCATAATTGCTCCAACCCAAGCACACTTAACTGTGGAGTTCTTAAGTGATGAGCTATCGAAAAGTATATGCATCTTGCTGGTATAGATAGTACTAATTAATTCCTTTAAGTCATCCTCAACTGTATAGTCTCATACCTGTACAACCTCTGGATTTATCTCATTCCAGTGTGATTTACCCATGGGTGTTACATAAAAAGTCTATTTTTTTTTATTACAATTGTTTGACAATGGGTTTAATGTATACCTGTATCCATTCACTATGCTTGGTCAGGGTACAAGACATTCCTTCCAAAGTAGGTTGCCATTTTTTTTCATTATCAGCCTGCCATTATTACGTTACAATGTTAGTTAAGAATATCACTAAAACATTAATTAAGACAAGTTAGTTACCTTTGCGGTTCCATGGTCAACTGCATTCATTGCATCTATTGACGCATTTACATCGGTTGCTCTGTTGACAATAACCACCAAAACATCATTGTTATGGATACTAATTGAAAATATAATCCTCATGAAATTTAAGTATATGCAATTAGTATAGTTACCCCACCAGTTGAGTAACATCTGTAGCTGAGTTAGCATCTTTTCCTTCAATGTTACTCATTGCAATGGTTCTCACTGTGTGTGCTTTGCTGTTGTCGGAGCAAGATTCATGAACTATAGCAATAGAAGTCAAATGATGGATATGTCTAATTCAATAATGGAGATTATACATGTCAACTTTTTAATTTTAATATTAATTTTAATTTTATTATTTTATGTCCAACCTATGTAACAATCAAATCTCTATGTTCATGGAATTGAATCCAACGATCAATCTCTGTCTTTTGCAATATATATTTATTTTATTTAACAAAACTGTTAAAATTATTATTTTAAATTTAAAATATAAAATAATTGTAACAAAGTCGTACTCTTAATTTGTTAGTAACAAAACAGAACATTCCATTTTGGTTGTCATGTCATGTCTTCTAAGTATAACTTTTGGTAAGAGTATAAACTTCTTGCATTGCGGGGCAATTCTGTAGTAGGTCTACCTCGGTTACATAAAGTTCAGGCTTGAAAGCAACTGCACACGTGTAGCCCTGCAAGTGACAGCGTCTCATACTTTATCGTATCATATATACCAATGTCAATCGACGTCTTTGGATAAATCAAAATTTTTAAACTTAGTTACATCTACAAACACGGAGACAGGCGTACCTCCCCAAATGGTTAGGAGTAGGACATATATATGTGAATAAATTGATTTATTAAATGGTATGATTTGCTATTTTTTTATTAAAAAAAACATTGGTTTGAAACATATAATGAGCTTCATCCCTATAAATGGTGTGAAATAATTAAATAAATAATTATCAACAAATATATATGAATTAATTAGTTAAATTAAGATTAATTTTAAATATTATTAATTTTAAGGAAATTAAGAATATTAATAGAATTAATTCTAACCTAATAAAAGTGTTTTAATATAAATATAGATGATTGTGGTTCTATTCTTAAACTTTTTACTAATTGGTCCCTTACCCCTAAATCACTATTTGGCTATCAGTATCACCTATGTCCTTACATTGTTCATGTTAACATGTGTAGTGACTTACTAATGAGTTAGATTTTTTTGTAATCGGGGTTATTAATTAGAGTTAATTTTTAAGGAAATAAAGAATATTAATAGAATTAGTTCTAACCTAATAAAAGTATTTTAATATAAATATAGATGAATGTAGTTCTATTCTTAAACTCTTTACTAATTGGTCCCTTACCCCTAAATTACTATTTGACCATCAGTATGACCTACGTCCTTACATAGTTCCTATTAACATGTATAGTGACTTACTAATGAGTTAACTAAGTTCAACACTACTGAAGTAATTCATCTCAGTTATGACCTATTAAGTTATTGTCCATTACCCGTCAATACATCGTACCTCTTAACATGTATAGTGCCTTACTAATGAGTTAGATTTTTTGGTAATTGAGGTTATTAATTAGAGATAATTTTTAAGGAAATAAAGAATATTAATAGAATTAATTCTAACCTAACAAAAGTATTTTAATATAAATATAGATGAATGTACTTCTATTCTTAAACTCTTTACTAATTGGTCCCTTACCCCTAAATTACTATTTGGCCATCAGTATGACCTACGTCCTTACATCGTTCCTGTTAACATGTATAGTGACTTACTAATGAGTTAACCTAAGTTCAACATTACTGAAGCAATTCATTTCAATTATGACCTGTTAAGTTATTGTCCCTTACTTGTCAATACATCGTACCTCTTAACATGTATAGTGACTTACTAATGAGTTAGATTTTTTTGTTATTGGGGTTATTAATTAGAGTTAATTTTTGGTCCCTTAACCTGCATTCACTAATTCGCCATCACTATGACTAACCTCTTCACATTGTACCTATTTTCATAATCATTTATATGTAAAATATGTTTGACTACATAAATTAAGAATTTTAGATTAACAATACATAATTAAATTAAATGATAATTAAATTCTTTTTCTATTATAACAATTTATATGATAATAAATTTATAATAACCTATGTAAACATTATTAACTGATAATTAATTTATATAAATTTATTACATAAACCTTACATAATTGATTTGTCATTGTATAACAATTTAAGTAACCTTACATTTATTTTAAAAAAAAAGGGCAACCACATTCCTTGACCTAGTAAATATTCGTTGCTTGGTGGTAATGGTAATGTTATTGTTGCCAACCACCAACATTATTGCCATAGGTGGTTATACCTTCCTCAATAAAAGGTACTTTAATGCACCTATGTGTGTATATAAACAACATACTATCACGAATTGTATCAAAGAAACTCTTGGAATCAGAGTAGCAACGACACAATAATCACCTTCATCATGTCACAAGGGTCCGGATCTACGAGGAGTGGTTCATTTTTATTTTTTTGCAATTATTTTTTCATTTGGTTTTACCATTTAATACTTGCGTATATATTCTCATGTTTATTATAAAATTTGATAGGGAAGTATGCACCAGAAATGGTTTCAGACGCTTCATTTGATCACTTTATCATTCAAAGAAGCATGCAGGAACTACTTGAAGAAGTTTGTGCTACACTACAACAACCTCGCCCATCGTACTGTTTGTATAAAAGAAGGCGCTTTGACAGAATAGAATATCAAATATTCATTGCTGAAGTGCACACTAGGCCACAAATCGGAGGACCAACTATTTGTTTTGGTAGTTTTTGCTAAAAATGGGCATGACGCGAAGGAAGATGTTGTTGCAATGTTAATACAAATCCTATGTCATGCTACTGGAAAAGAAACCTAGGATTACAATTACTACAATGTACAGAAAATGGAGGCTCAAAATCATATAACATTGGCCCAAAGGAGGGAGCTGCAGATGCATGTTGGTGTGCTGAAGGAGAAAATGGACAGTCTCACCATCTAGGGTTCCATTGTGTAGGGTTTTCGCTGTGATTCGCATGCATGACACTGGTGTTTGTTAAGGTTCATGTGGTTGTTTAAGTCACTCATTAGGAAGTGGTAGTGTATTTCTCTGGTAGATGTCAACTGTCGTTAGCAAGTTATTGTGTCTCTTTTTTATTTTAATTTGTCCTCTAATGCAATTTTATGAACTTCGAATTTCTATGTTGTAGTTTGGACAAGGCTAAAGTAAGTTATATTATCAAAAAGACATGTTAATTTGTTGGAGTTTAACATAAGTGCATGGGACAAAATTGACCGTTGGACCAAAATTTTATTAATATATGTTTATTCAAGACCGAATTTCATAATTAAATACTTTAGTACTGCATGAATGGGGATATTCAGTGTAATGACGAATATAAAAAAAATAAAACTTTCACATTAATTGGTTATATCCTTTTTTCTCACGTTAAATAACAAGTCTAATGGAGACAATAGGCATTTAATGCGACAGGCTACTATTCTCGCTTACAAGTAACGCGTCCCAACGAGTGCAACTGCTTCAGCCACTACTAGCTCCGAAAGTAACATCATGCAATACAAGTTTGTTGGAGTCGTTGACATATTTTTTTTTACAATTTTTTAGACTAATAAATATGTCTTAATTCAATTAGAGTTGTTTTAGTAAGTAACGTTGGACTTTTATACGTGTGTATAGCAATAATTTTTTTTAAGGAGTTTAGTTATTGATTATTTGTTAAAGTCTTAATTAATTTAGTTTAACATGTTATAGTCACTTGTCCATTAACCACTATTTGGCCGTGATTAAGAGTTTCACATTGTTGGCTTAACTTATGATTGACACGCCTTAGTTAGATTTATTTTGTCTTTTAATGGGGTTAACTAATTAATTAGAGTTAATTATTGTTCCTTTAACCCAAAATCACTAATTGGTTGCCAGCGTGACTTGTTTTCTCACATCGTACCTCCTAGCATGTATAGTGACTTACTAATGAGTTAACCTAAATTGAACACTATTGAAGCAATTCATCTCACTTATGACTTGTTAAGTTATAGTTACTTACCCATCAACTACTAATTGGTCGTGATTAAGAGTCTCACATTGTTGGCTTAACTTATGATTGACACGCCTTGGTTAGATTTTTTGTGTCTTTTAATGGGGTTAACTAATTAATTAGAGTTAATTATTGTTCCCTTAACCCAAAATTACTAATTGGTTGCCAGTGTGACTTATTTTCTCACATCGTACCTCTTTACATATATAGTGACTTACTAATGAGTTAACCTAAATTGAACACTACTGAAGCAATTCATCTTACTTATGACTTGTTAAGTTATAGTTACTTACCCATCCACTACTAATTGGCCATGATCAAGAGTCTCATATTGTTGACTTAACTTATGATTGACACTCCTTAGTTTATTTGTAACTTTAATAAAAAAAATTAGAAATTTAAATTAATTTGAGTTATTTTGCAACTTTAATTAATTTTTAAATTGTACGACAATTCTTCAACAAAACTCTATTGACCATTCAAATACAACGTTGACCACTAATGACACATTGCGACCCACTTATAAAATGAACTACACCAACTAAAGTACAAAGTGCTCTTGGTTCTCTTAACAACACTAAACATGTAGTGGTGGAGGTTATCCTTCCGCATAACATTCTAAGTTGAACTACACATCTCGAACCTAGCCAGGTTTTGCATTCTTTAATCTTATTTTGTGCACTTTACCTTTATGCAACTCAATCTGACAATTTTTTCCTATTAAATTTTTTATGTTAACGTATAGAGCGCCATGGGTCATGGATATAACGATGCAGAGTTTGAAATTGTTCTCCGGAGACACCAAGTAGCTATTTTCCTATTCTTGTGTGGATTTTTTAATTCAAATGAATTAGCAAGTTCTTCATGATTGTATCTGAGATACCTTCATGGTCGCCGCAACCAGATAACAATAATATCCTTTTTATCTGATAGCAGAGTTCCATAAGCCTTCGTTGACTTTCGACCTTGTATGTCGTGGTCAGGCCCTAGTTAATAGCATTTTTCAGGAACTCTTAATCTTTTCATTAATTTTTTTGATTGAGTAGGGCATTCCCGTTGAAGTTGTTGAGTATGAATTTTTTCAGGAAGTTTCAATCTTTTCATTAATTTTTTTTATTGAGTAGGGCATTCCCGTTGAAGTTGTTGAGTATGAATTTTTTTAGGAAGTTTCAATCTTTTCATTAATGTTATTTTTAACCCATTACTATTGTAGGGAATTCTCGCTGAAGTTGTTGAGAATGAATACCCTCATTGTCCTGAACTCTTGCCAATAGTTTTACCTTATGGCACTGAAACAGAGTAGAAGGTTTTGTGGTCCAACAATGAGGTAAAATTTGAGAAAGGATGATCTAAGTTTGTGAAGACAAATGCTTTTTGCGTCGGTGACAGTTAAATTCGAAAAGATTCAGGGTGATGACAAAATTTATTTGTCTATCCGAAATCCATAGGTACTATTTTAAGGAATGAGTTTTAAAATTAATAATAGTTGTGACAAAATTTATTTCTTCATATTCTCTTTTATTAATGTTATTTTTTCTTGTGAATAACAACTAACAATATTAATTGTTTCCGCTTTCAGGGGTAACTGAAGTGTTTCTAGTTTTAGACTTAACAACTGAGTTTTTTTGTGAGAAATCCCTATTAGTTAATATGGTATTTATTTTGTTTAGCTTGTAATGTAAGAATTATGCCAGAGGGATACGATTTATCCACTCTATGGACACATGTATTTTGATTTGTTTAATAATTATGCCAAAGGGATACAATTTATGCACTGTGTCATGGCCTGAAATTAGGGTTGCTGAATATGACATAAAAATAGACACAATGATTTGTCACTTTGATTATTTTACATGGGTATTATTAGGTTTACAATCTAATTTTTTTATATTATTATGACTTTTTAATTCATTTCTCTATTTTTTTTTATTTTGTAAAATACATGTTGATGGATATGTATAAAAATATTTACACACATCTCACATAATTCTAATTATATTAAATTCTATTAAAAATATTAATATAATAAATATAATCACATTTATGTAACATACACATATATGCATGTGTGTTACATAATTTTAATATTGATATGAATTAACATGATGTAATTTTTTGTAATAATTTATTTTATAATTGAAAATTTTATTTCTATTATATAAGAATAATAAAATAAAAATAGAACGTGACTAAAACAAATGACCAATTCAGTTTATAGGATTTTAAGTTAATTTAAGTTACATGCTAAAATTAATAAACATTTAACTAAATTATAATATCCATTTGCATAATTTCTTTATTAATATGTTTTTATGTGTAATCCAAAGGGTTGGCGCAATGGTGTAAAGTCCAGTTGTGTTCACACGAGGGTGAACGGTCTATTTAACTGGAGAACCCGTGTTTGATTCCTTTCGTGTGCAAAATTCTCTTGGACCAGCGGCAGTCACGCACCGGAAGCGGGATTAGTCTCAAACCCAGTGAGTTGGGGGACACCCGTGGTCTCTAACCCAAGACCCAAAAAATATGTTTTTATGTAAAATATTGAATATCTTTGTTGTCTTTTTGTAATCTAAAATTTAAATATTAGAAGGTTTTTATTTATATATAATATGCTTTGATGTAAGCAATTCATTTTTTATTTAAGGAAGATTTCACCTATTTTTTTTAAATATTCATTTTTTAATATGCTTTGATGTAAAATATTTAAGGAAGATTTCACTTGTTTTTTATTTAAGGAAGATTTCACCTGTTTACAAACGTGTACACAATTAAATGTACAAGTAAAAAAAAAAACCCTTCAAATAATGTATAACTTAATAAATTCATAGAATCGATATCCGGTGTAAAATAAATATATTATGACTTCAAATATACTTACAAAATAATAAAATAAATAACATTCAAATAATATTATAAAATTCATAGTAGCCATCTTAGTAATTAAACATGTTGAAAGAGATTTTAATGATTATCATCCAAACAAATCTCTGTTTTAATAAAAAAATACTTTTAAAATTAAGGATCATGGATATAAATAAATGTATATTAAATTATTTTTGTATAAACATAAATTTACAAACTTAAATTAAACCCTAATTACAATTCAAACACACATCTATAATCCAAACACACCTTTTTGTTGAGAGTGGGTCGTATGTTGATTGTTGGTTAGAGGATGCAATGTTTCACACAAATTTATAACAAGTATCAATGTTTTCAAAAGAATTATACTATTTAATATTAATTAATATTTAGCATTAGTCATTACGTTCTCTGTCCATAGTCATTATGACTAAAGTCAGTATTGTATTTGTGATTCAGTGCAAGACCCGTTTTATGTTGTTAGGCAAACAACTTTGCCAATGGTAAGTCAATGTCTAATATGTGGTGTATCAAATCCTAACAGATTTTTGGACACAATTACACGCAATGGACTGATGGCTTTAAAAATTGTGTTTGAATAAGTTTGGCTTTATATGCAGCTATATATATATATATATATATATATATACACACACACACACACATCAATTGTTACACCATTCTATAACTTGATATTGGACGATGTTTTCTTAAAACTCACCATTGGATTGAAAGTTCTTTCCACATAGATTATATATACAAAATTTCATATTAATCCAAAATTCTTTGCTATCTCATTCATATAGATTAAAATTGACATAATATAAACTTTTCAAAATATATTAAAATACGGATCATTTGATCACCTTCTTATTGTTGTTTAATTTTGACAAAATTTGACACAGACAATCTTGGTAATATGTAGATACAATTCAATGGTTGGAACAATAAAAATCACATTTTATATCAAGTTATTGAATGGTGTAACAATTGGTGTAGGTTACATCGTTGTCATTTGATCCTATCCCATATATATATAATTTGTTTACTTTGTAATTTAAAAAGGCATTCTAGCCAAAACATGTGTTTTGAATTCTTACCCTCCTACACTGCTTGAAGCCTTCAACGGCATCAAACGTTTCTTTTGGTAATATTGCAATTAATTTTTAATTTTTTTTGTCCATATTCTAATTATATTCACAGCTATTGTTCTTCGTCCTTATTTTTTGTTTCTTCAATTGCTTGTAACCAGTCCAACTAGCCTAATGGCTTCTTCAACAACCAATGCCAATCGACGAGTATATTTGCACTACATGAGGAAGGATTGCAAGTATGATGTTGTCTACGATATCAAAGTTTCTTACTCGGAAAATAATCCAAACAGGTTGTACTACCGCTGTGAGAACAATATTTGCGGGTTTTTCAAATGGTGCAATCCAATCCCTAATGTGTGCATAACAACAAACACATTTGAAAATGCAGACATGGAAGTAAGCAGTGAAATTACTCGACTAAGGCACATTGAAGACACCCTATATGACGTAACTGAAGCACAACGAGACTTTCAAAGGAAAATGCAAGGCTTGAAAGTAATCTTGTTCATGGTTGTTGTGCTGAATTTCTTAGGATTTATTGTCATTTTAGTTAAATACGATGATTCATCTTATGCCTTCAACAAAATGGTTTCGGATGGTGTCTTTTTTAATTTTCAATATCAACCATGCAGAGCTTATTATCATTAACTGGTAGAACTTCCAATGTCTTATAAAATCGTTAAAATTAGTTAATGAATCCATTTTATAATGTGTTAATAATACATACAAATCCAATTGATGTTTTAAATTGCGAAGACAACATTTAAAAAACACTAGGCTTGTAAATTATTAATTTAACAATTATTAAAACGAATTGTTATCTTATTTCAAGTGGAATAACCTAATGGACATGAAATTGGGTAATATTATTTTGTCACACAAATAGGGGAAATATTATTTTTAAATCATATACAATTTAATTAGGAATTTAACATTAATTTATTATATGGATTATTTACTGAATTCATTACAATTAAGTAATTAATTTTTTTTAAATAATCCTTAAAGACAACAATGGGCTTTTTGGCCCAAATTGGGATATTAATATAGTGGAGGTACTACCTGTGTTACTTTGGCGGCCCTAAAACAAAAACAAACCCACAAAGCTTTTTCATTACATTTCATTTGGACCACACAGGTGAATACCATTACTAGAGTGACCAACGTATTTTAATGGAACACATGCTGTGACAAAGCTACACCAGAGTGAACAATGTATTTTAAGGGACCAAACACCCATCCTTCGCTACACATTTACCATGATTAGCATAAATAGCCAACATCTTAATTGATCAGCATACCATGATCATAATACACATTTAAGGGATATTTTAATTGAACTTTTTAAGCATTGCACATAACAAAAAATGGGTAGAAGACTCTTTTAATGGACTAAACCAACAATACATAAGTGGAGTACATAACAACACTAACCAATTGTCAAATACGACACATAAATAGTGTAACACCCTTTTTTACTATTAAAATTTTTCTTATTAATTAAAAAATTTGTGAAGTAATTTGATATCCAATTATTGAAAATAACCTTTAAAATATGGGGAAATTTGTTTTCCTTTAAAATGTTATTACTTAAAATTCCAAATGACAATCATCCATAATAACTTATTAACATATCAAAATCCCTTTTAATGAAATATCGGTCTTAATAAATCAAACTAATTTAATAAGACATTAACTTCGTTGCAAACCATGAAACATAACAAAATCTTCTTTAATTAAGAGCATCCTCAGATCCATCATTATACTATTCTATTACACAGAATATACTTATGCATTTACATTCTTGGAATTTAACACATTATACATTTGAGTCACATATAAAGAATTGGTACATCATAATATTAAAACATAGTCTACCCTCTTTTATATAAGAAAGGACTGAGACTCAGAGCAGTGACTCAAAGAAAGTTTCAAAATACCCAATTAACCCAAGTAGCATCCTAGAAGGATTCTTTTCTTTCTCTTAAAACATCCACTCGTGTTCATCTTGCTTGTCGTAGCCTGTCATTCCATCTTCGTTGTTTGCACAAGATCATTCATCTAAATCTAAAAAATAAAGGCGTATGGAGTGAGTATCTTTCCTCCACTAAACTAATAAGTAAACGACCATTACGGTCTCAGACAAACATACAGCATCAACCACTTCACAATGGTGCTCTCACGAGTCTCACTCGAAAGTCCTTAATCATTTTCTCTATTTCTCTGTCTCATACAACTTATCACAACTCGGGCCCGCTGCCATTGGAACTCCCAGAACTCAGTGGACTTACATAATTTAAGTCGGATGACTTGCTGGGAGTACACCCTTCACCATGGTATAATGGTAGGGCTCTCACCAACACGGTTATGCCTTGCATTTGTCAGGATTGTCAAGTCAGCTCTGTGGAAAACGCGACCACAAACTCGACGCCAGATCCCCAAGAAACATCAAGTCAGCGAACATACCTCAGGTACCACTCTGTGTGGCCATCCAATCTCTGAGGACTGACTCCTCAACCACTCACTCCCCTAGGAGTTCATCTTTTAAAGGTTTGTGTGGCTTCTCTACCAAAGGTACCGAACGGCGGTCTTCAACAACATATGTCCCAGACATACCATACGGAGATCTAACTCCCCACCACCACAGTGGTTTTACACTTCAACTCCGTTCCTCACAAGCGCATCGCTCACCACAGACGAAGCCCCCACACAACCTCTTCAACATGTGTCCATTCAGTCTTCGATCGTGCAAGGACGTACTCTACCATTCACGTATCGCCTTTGTACTCGACCAATTCCATTCCGATCATCTCACACAACTTACGGTGGAGGTTCCCCTCCTCCTTTTGTTTCTCACCATGATTAGAAACTTACAAAAATCTCAAACATATATGCGTATCGCACGTCACCCAATCATGACCCAAAATCATGATCTCAACTGTCTTATTATGTTTTATTGAATCCTCATCCACTCTCACATTTTATGCTTACTTAAGTCATTTAGTCCAAGTCCATGCAAAGGTCATAGATTTCTTTCTAAGTCCATTGTCAGGTGTCTTCCACGTGCATAGGTAATTCCTAAGTACTAACCCATAAGGTTATTAAGTTCACACTCTTAATTATAACTAATTAACTATTACGCATAGTGAATATCATTAATTACTAGAATGACTTTCTAGTATCTACAAATGTACTCCATTTGAAGTTCACTTGCTCCCACACAAGAATAAATTATTCTCATCCCCACAACCAACAAAACATCACCAACAAGTCACATGCACAAACAAAATTCAGCACTCTTTGCTCGAGGATCACGCTCTTTCCGGCCTCCAATTTACAGTTAAAAACATAACAACCATTAACAAACAATACTCCAATAATTCGACTTAATTCATCACACAACATTACATACACATTTCCTATGGAAAATTCCCTTTTGAGGTGAAATATTCCTTAACAAGTCCAATTAAAGACATTGAGGGCAATTACACAATTAACACAATTAAATTTCATGCATACACATAGAACTGTACACACACACCAAAAATTATTTGACTTCTCATATTAACATGAAATTTAGTGGAATTTAACAGAGATATCATAAATCACATATATTTCATCACATAAATTTTTCTCACGAAAATTCAACCCACAAATATTATTTTTGAATTAAACACAGTTACTGGACTTGCTCTATAAAGTACACTTCTTCATTTTTAGTAAATATAAAATCAATTTTTTTTTCTGCGCAACTTTACAGACAATGTTCCCAGCATATGGGCCAGCACATGTAATTTTCTCAGTACCAAATACCTACCAAAAATACCCTTTTTGAATTTATAAAACATTATTTCCCCATAACAGAGTTTTCCATAAGAAAATGTAAATAATAAAAAAAGTGTTTAAAAAATTCTGACAAAATTCATGGGTAGTAAAAATAGACCAAATAGTGCTAAGAAATTTTATCAAGGCCAAATTCCCTCAACAAGATATTTTCTACATTTAAATACTCTGTTTCCCAGTTTTTAGGTTTTCTCAACATTAAATAACTAAAAATTCTTCCCAGGTTTTCCTGACTTTATAAAAATTCAGTGATGACCCTCATAATATATAAATTGAATTCCTGCCTCCATTTTTCCAAAATCACATCCCAAAATTTTAATAAAAAACAAAACCACCCCATTCTCAAAATCAACAATTTCCAAAAATAAATTCGGTAAAAATAGTTACAGTACTCAAAAAATTATGAAAAAGTACCATGATATCCAAAGGCATCAAAACATAGAGAAATGTATTTACATCCACAAAATCATGCACGAAAATCAAGACTAAAAATCAAACACAGTTACAGAGCAAAAATAACAACTAGCTCATTTCAAGTTTTTCAAAAGTTCTTGTGATACCCATGGTGTCTATAGACCACCAACAATAGCCACAATCAATATTCAACAAGAAAACAAGAAAATAGCTTAGGGAAGAAAGAGACCCCTCCATACCTCCATGAAACAAAAATCCAATCGGTGGATTTTGAAGCTCTTGAACTCCTCTCTAACATATTCGAAAATGAACGGTGAAAGATGAAAATTGATGCTCAAAACTTAGAAAGAAGATGGGGAGAAAATGGAGGAAACTTGATGGAGAAGGAGAAGAATGAAGAAAAAAGGCACATACATACACTTTTAAGATAGAGAAAAGTGAAAAGGTAAAAAGCATGTGTCATTTCTCTCTCCTCTTGGTCAGCCCACACTTCTAAGCATTAGGGGTCCATGTTGGTTTTTAAATTGGGCCCATACGAGGCCATTAGGGTTGGGGTCTTTGTGTATTTTTGGTCATTTGGGTCACTAATCACACAAATGGAAGTTTAATTCAATCTCATTCCATTTAATACTTTTCTAAAACGTAAATTAATTAAATCATTACTAATTTTATTTTTATCAATATTTGTATTTCTTTAATTAATCATGCACTTGAAATTAATTTAACAGTGAAACAAATTAATTAAGTCATATAAATTATTAATTCTATTTTAATATCTATCTAGTTCTTTCTAAACTTGAATTAATAAGATTGGGCTTAATTAAGTTTAATTACCTTAATTAGAATTTCTAAATCATTAATTACTTTAGAACCTTTAATTTCATTAATTAAAGTTATTACCAATTTATTAGTAAGTCATTTGTGCCATTAAAACTCTAATTTTCCATTCTAGACAAAGTTTCACATATTTACTATAATGCCATTAATGAGTTGACCAAATCTCTTTTCTTTGACTCTTAACCAAGATGAGTCTATCTTTGACTTTCCAAATTTTGAACTTCCCTCCACAAATTTTTAGTGTCTCTACTTAATCATTATTAAGTAATACTTATTTTATCCTGTAAAAAAAAAAGTAATACTTATTTTATTTATTTTTCATTATTTTTCTTAATTACTTAATTAATCACTAATTATATTTTATTTAAAACAACAAATAACTCCCAATTAAATCATAATTGAATCACACAAGTATCTACTTATTGAATTCTAATTTTTAGGGTGTTACAAATAGCCGTACATAACCATCACCATACTACAAACAAAGTGTAGTAAACCTATAGTCTCAAATCAAACACAAACTCTATTAAAATTAACTAACAGTATGCCACATGTAGCATACTGTTATTGTCCAATTCCATAATAAATGTTAAACCTGCAATGGAATAAACCAAAAAATACCATAATTATAAATGATTTATCGACAGTAAGGTCATAAAAAAAATATCACTAAACTACTAAACTCAATTGACAAGGTATATATTTCATTTTCGTTACCTTCATGTAAATGTGAACGGTTCGATTCATTAACTTAAAACATTTCAATGCTAACCTGCAACATACACATGACAGTGTCATATTCAACAAGTACAATACACACACTTGACCAGTATCAATAAAGGAAAACGAATAGAGACAGACATTAACCTGAGGACTCATCATAAAGGTCCTCACTCTTTGCATAAACAACATTTTCTTCGAAGGTCAATGGGCTTCCAGTAGCTTCATTTTCAACATCCTCATAACAGTTTCTTAAAATTGGGCAGGTCAACTTATTATGCCTAGGCACCTTACAAGCACTACACTTTGTAGTTCGCTTGGTTCTCAAAGTTGTAGAGGACATCTTTTTCTTCCTTTTAACCTTTGTTCTTGTATATGTAGGGTCCTTCAAACCAGGAACAGAACTTTGAATCCCACCAGTACCAACTGCTTTCGATTTTTTTCAGACAAAAATTGCACTTCATTCATAATCTTCTATCTTGCATCATTAAAATCATTTGCAGATTAACAAGCCAGTGTGCAAAATTCCCTACACGCATTTAACAACTAAACATATCTTGCAACATGAGAGTCCCAAAACCTTGAGTCATCAGACTTTATTCCAACAAACCTGTCTTTCACGGCCTTAGTCCATCTCTCTAACACAAGGCAATTTGGTAACTCACATGTTTAGATGTACCAACACTGCCATTATATGCACACATGGTAAACCAAAAGTTTCCATATTCAAACAACAGCATTTGAATTGGTCATCCTTCGATTAATGTGAGACACACCACTCCTTCCTTAAAACTTAGTACTTGACAACTTTATAAATCATGTGGCGAACTATCTCTCTAGAATCAATAACCCTTGTAACAGATAAATCCCAAAGAACATCATGAAACTTATCAGAGATGGCCTTTGTAAAAATATTTGCACCGGACTTTTCAAGTGAGCGAAATTTAGTTTCCAAGTTTGGATGCTCATACACACAACAAAATTTGTAACACCCTTAGTTACTATTAAAGATTTTCTTATTAATTAAGAAATTTGTGAAGTAGTTTAGTGCCTAATTATTGAAAATAACCTTTAAAATACGGGAAAACTTATTTTTTCCTTTAAAATGTGATTACTTCAAATTCCAAACGACGATCATCCTTAATAACTTATCGTCATATTAAAATCCCTTTTTAATGAAATATCGATATTAATAAATCAATCTCATTTTATAAGACATTAACTTCATTGTAAAACATAAAACATAACAAAATCTTCCTTAATTAAGAACATCCTCATATCCATCATTATACTATTTTAATACATAAGATATACTCATGCATTTACATTCTTGGAATTGAACACATTATACATTTGATTCACATATAAGGAATCGATACATCATGATATTAAAACCTAGTCTACCCTCTTTTATACAAGAAAAAGACCGAGACTCGAAGAAGTGACTCAAAGAAAATCCAAAATACCCAATTAACCCATGTAGCATCCTAGAAGGATCTTCTTCTTTCTCTTAAAACGTCCACCCGTGTCCACAGTGCTTGTCGTAGCTTTTCCATTCCATTTTCGTTGTTTGCACAGGATCATTCATCTAAATCATAAACCAAACGACCTTACAGTCATAAACAACATACAACATCAACCACAGTATTGTGGTGCTCTCACGAGTATCACTCGAAATCTTCAACCCATTTCACTAACTTTCCAACTCATTATAACTCATCACAACTCGGGCCCGCTGCCACTAGAACTCCCAGAACTCAATGGTCTTACACAATTTAGCTGGATGGCTTGTTGGGAGTATACCCTTTCACCACAGTACAATGGCCGGCTCTCACCAACACTATTATGGCTCGCATTTGTCGGGATTACCAAGTCGGCATACATGATCTTCCAGTCACAACTCAGTGCCTTACCCCCAAGATCTTCTAGTTAGCGATCATACCCCAGGTACCACTTTGTAAGGCCATCCAATCTCTGAGGACTGACTCCTCAACCATTCATCCTAACAAAATTATTTCCTTACAGGTCCGTGTGAGCTTCTCTATCAAAGGTACTCGACGGCGATCCTCAATCAACATATGTCCTAGACATACAACACGGAGATCCAACTCTCCCACTATTACAGTGGTTAAATATTACGATCCTGCCATCTCACAAGCACAATGCTCATCGTAAATAAAGCCTCCACATGACCTCTTAACACTTGCCTATTCGGTTTTCGATCACATAGGGTTATCCTTCTCAATTAACGTGTCATCCTCTTTACGAACATTTTTCGCTTCCAACGGTCATACTCCATGACAAACACAATTACAACAGAAACACTCATGAATATACATATTCCTTCACATAAAATTTTCAAAGAAAAATTCAACTCCTACGTAATAAATTTAATTTAAAAACAGTGGATGGACACACTCTGTAAAACACACTTCAAGATTTTTATAAAATGTTAGATCAACTCCTTTTTTCATGAAATTTTACAGAGAGCATCCCTCGCATGTAGGATATCACATCTAATTTTTCCAGCACCATCAAACTATAATTGTTCCAAAACAGAGTTTACATTGAGAAAATTCCAATAAATACAAAAAGTACTTCTAAAAATGTGAAAACATTCATGCACACTCCACATGGTCCAAAATGTGTCGTATAATTTTCTCAAAGCAAATTTCTCACAAAAAGTAATTTTTTTCATTTAATCTCCCAGTTGTCCAGGTTTTTGGTTTTTCAAAGATTAAATTGAGAAAATTACTTCCCAGCTTTTCTAGCTTCATAAAAATTTAGGTATGGTTCCAATGATTTATAAAACAAACCCATGGTTCCATTTTTTCAAGTTCTCATCCCAAAAATTTTATAAAAATCAAAATTGCCCATTTCTCAGATTCAACAGTTTTCAAAAATAATTTCGGTAAAAATAGTTGCAATGCTAAAAAAAATCTGAAAAAAAATACTATGACATCCAGAGGCATCAAAACTTAGAGAAAGTATTTACATCACCAAAACCATGCATAAAAATAAGCACGAAAATTAAAATACAACTATAGTACCAAAATAGCATTTAGCTCTTTTCAAGGTTTTCAAGTGTTCTTGTGCCACCCATGATGCCAATAGGCTACCAACAATAACAACAACCAACATTCAACAAGAAAAATAAAGAATAGCTTAGAGAAGAAGAGAAACCCCTTCATACCTCAACAAAATCGAAATCCAATTGGTTGGTTTTGGAGCTTTTGAGCTCCTCTCTAATATACTAGAATTTGGGGAAGAAAAGCTCACATCTCAGTCATGAAAACTTAGAGAGAAATTTGTTTTTCTAGAGAGAAGGTGGATCGAAATGGGGAAACTTAGAGATGAAGAGAGTGGGAATGGAGAAGATGAGACACACACATACATATAGAAGAGAGAAAAGCAAAAAAGCAAAAAGCAAAAGTGCTTCCCCCTCTCCATACATGGCCGACACACACTTCTAGGCATTAGGGGTCCATGTTGGTTTTTAAATTGGGTCCACACGATGCCCATTAAGGTTAGGGTTTCTCATGTTAGGGTTAGGGTCTTTGTGTAATTTTGGTCATCTAAGTCACTAACAATCATGCAGATGGAATTTTAATTCAATCTCACTTCATTAATTTCCATCAATTTCATTAATTCTTTAATTAATCTGTCACTTAGAACTAATTCAATAGTGAAACTAATTAATTAGTCATGTAAATCACTAATTCTATTTTTATTTCTATCTAGTTCTTTCTAGACTTGAATTAATAAAATTGAACTTAATTAAGTTAAATTACCTTAATTAAAATTTCTAAATCACTAATTAACTTAGAACATTTAATTTCACTAGTTAAAGTTATTATAAACCTATTAGTAAGTCATTTGTGCCATTGAAACTCTATTTTTTCATTTTAGACAAAAGTTCCACATATTAACCATAATGCCATTAATGAGTTGACCAAATCTCTTCTCTTTGACTTTTGACCAAGATGAGTCTATCTTTGACTTTTCAAATTTTGAACTTCCCTCCACAAATTTTTAATGTCTTTAATTAACCATTATTAATTAATACTTATTTTAATTATTTTCCATTAATTTTCTTAATTACTTACTAATTATATTTAATTACCCAAATCACATATTTTCTTATTTAAAACAAATAAATCCCAAATTAAATCATATTTAAATCACACAAATACATATTTATTGAGTTGTAATTTTTAGGGTGTTACAAAATTTAGCCTCCACTTCCTTATACCGCATATAATGAAGGAGGCGTTGAAAATGCTCTATAAACTCTGTTAAATTGTACTGTGGCTTAAGAAATTTTCTAAGCAAAGAATGCAACCCCTCACATCTAGAAGTTGTTCTGTAACCAGCAAAAAACGTTCCCTGAATGTGATTTGTAGCCCACATTTCCTTCTTGTCACATATGTCATTGACCCACTTATTGTGCTGTAAGCCAAATTCAGAAACAATTGCACTCCATTTCTGCTTGAATTGTCCAATACTATGATCACCAAACATAAAAATTTCAAATTCAGAGTGAAAATTTTCAATGTGGACATTACTTGTCACATTGCGCATCAAATGCCATGCAAAAAGTCAGTGATGAGCATTTGGAAACACTATTTTAATGCCATTTCTCATAGCCATGTCTCCATCAGTGATAATAGCATTAGGAGACTTTCCTTTCATTGCCTCTAAAAATTGCTCAAGTTGCCACACATAAGTTTCTTCCGTCTCATTTGCAATCACCGCAGCTGCAAATACAACTGTTTGATTGTGATTGTTCACCCCTGAAAATACAACTATGAGACATTTATATTTATTCTTTCCATACATTTCATCAAATGCAAGTACATCACCAAAGACTTCATAATCAAATTGGCTCCTCCCGTCACACCAAAAAACATGCTCTAGTCTATCATCTGTTAGAATCTAAGACTTTGGATGATGTCCAACCCCTCACACTTTGGTTTTGATGATAACAATTGAGTTTAAATTTTGAAGTATCTAATGATTGATGTTTAAGTATTACAGGTTGTACACCGTCCAATGCCAGTATGGTATTGTATCTCTTTACCTCAAACTATATATTGTTATGAGAAAATAACGTCCAAGCATTAACTGGAACTTATTTTTCTAAGTATAAAACCAGCATCCAACGCGCTGTTATAAACAAGCGTCCAATGCTTTATGAAAATCAGTGTGTGAACATTGTGTCCTTTTTGGAAGCATCCAATCGCTTATATAACTTACACAACTTTTTTTCTATCATTTAGTTATATAAGGCATCCACTATGTCAGGAAATACACCTATGCTTTTCGAGGATGATTTCATTTGAATTGTCACATTCTATTATTACCTCTCTTTTCATACATGACATTTCATTTTAATATTAAAAAAGTGTACCACAGAAGACAAGAAAGCTTCTCTCGGCAAAAAGGAACTTTCGTACAAGTAGTGGAGGCTTTGCTTGTCCTGTTGTCCCTTTTCTCTCTCCACCTCAAGCTAACACGTGGTAACAGTCAAATGATTGTGAGAGAACGAATTTCGACAAAGGCTCAGATCCCACAATAGATACTTCTACTTAGATGCCTATAAATAGAGGATGAAGCTTTTGAAGAAAACACGAAGCTTGAACGAACTTTTCAAAGAGCTGAAACGCTGCCAAAATACTTGGATGACCAACACTTATGCAAAAAGAGCTTACTTCTTGGCTTTGCTAAGTCATTCAGTGTATTTTGTTTCATATTGTAATATCCTCTCTGTGAGAGTTGATTTGATACTTTGTAATCAAACTGTTGTTCGAAAAGCCAGGAGTGGCTTAGTGATAAAGAATACTTGGGTGCTCTTTAATCTCAGGGGGAGATTAAAGGTATGCCAGAAGAGACCTTGAGAATACTTGTAGCCAGAAGTGGCAGGGTAGAGAATACTTGTTTGTAATCAAAGTTTTGATTAGTAGAACCCTTCAAAAGGTTATTTTTGAAGGAGAACTGGACGTAGCTCAGGTTAAGTGAACCAGTATAAACCAAGTGTTTTTACTCTATTGCTTTTTTGCATACTTGTTATCTCTTGTGATATTTCTTACACATTTGTCACGTAAGTCTTTATTTATAAACTTGGTTACGAAAAGCATTTTATATTATTGGGCGATACTCTGAAAACATAGTTTCATCAAATTGTTATTTTGAACTGTTGGACGATCTCTGTGATTCTTCATTTTACAAGTTCTTTGTAAAATCTGAGTAAAGAAATCTTTATCTTTGCGAAAAAGCTTTCAAGTTTTATCTCACACACTATTCAACCCCCCTTCTAGTGTGTTCCCTGTATTTCAATTGGCATCAGATCTTGGCCTCTTGGGTTGAGTACTTCATAGTATAGAGGAAACCAGATCTTATGAAAGATGAAAACGAGGGATAACTTGTGAACAGATCACCTTTCTTCAAGGGAGTAAAATATGATTATTGGATTCAAAGAATGATAGCATTATTTGAATCATGTCATATTGATATGTGGGATGTTGTGGAGATGGGTGACTACATTCCTTATGATGAGAACCTCAACAAGATCCCCAAGGCTAGATGGACGGAGGAGCAAAAACAAAGATTTCATCTAAACTCAGAGCAAGAAACTCCATAATATGTGCATTGTCTGAACAAGAATACAACAAGGTGCATAGCTTTAAAAGTGCCAAACAAATGTGGGACACTCTTGTGTTAACGTATGAGGATTCCACCCAGGTAAAAAGAAACAAACTTAGTTTTCTTACTTGTCAATATGAATTATTTAGTATGGAAGGAAATGAAGACATACAGAGTATGTTTGGACGATTTCAAACCATACTAAATAAGCTTAGATCACATGGTAAAGATTACAATAACTATGAGCATATTGACAAAATTTTGAGAAGTTTGCCTAGATCATGAGACCACAGGTTACAGCTTTAAGAGCATCTAAGAACCTGGACGATGTGTCTTTAGAAGAGCTCGTGGGAATCCTCAAAGTTCATGAGTTGGAACTCCAACAAGATGGTGACACAGGAAAAGGCTAGTCTTTGGCACTGAGCGTCCAGAAGCCAAAGAAAGCTTCATCATCATCGTCCAAAGCCATGCAAGCAGAAGAATCATCAGAAGAGCAATATGAAGATGAAGACTATGATGAAAATGATGAGTTGTCCTTTATATCCAAGAAGATTCATGCCATGTGGAGAAAGAAAGGTGGATCCAGATGGAGAAACCTGAACAAGAAAGGCATCAAGGAGAAGAAGGACAAAGAGAAGAGTCCAGTAGTATGCTATAAGTGCAAAAAGCCTAGACACTTCAAATCAGAATGCCCAGATCTTGAGAAGAGCAAGGATAAGAAGAAGAAGTTCTTCAATAAAAAGAAGGGCAAGAAAAGTCTGATGTCTACATTGGAGGACCTGGACGATGAATCGTCTGAGGAAGATGATGATGAGGAAAAAGCCAACATCTGTCTGATGGCAGACACTACATCAAACACCTCTAAACCAAAAGAGGAAGATGAGGTAGATTTCAATGATCTTAAGTCTGTTCAAGAAGCTTATCATGAATTACTTTCCAAGTCTTTTATCCTTTCAAAAGCTTACAAAGTTTTAAAGAAATCCTCAAAGTAAAAGAAGTTTTAGAAAATCAGCTTACTGATTTGAAAAATCAACATGAGGATTTACAGAAAAAGTTTACAGAACTTTCAAAAGAACATAAAGCCTTAGAAGTGGATAGACACAATCTATGGAAAGACTGTGCCCAAGCTCACAAATCATTTAATGATTCAAAAGCTAAAGAACAGAAGCTTTCAATAGACATTTTATCTCTGAAAGGAGAAAACAAAAGATTAGTTGAAAAGCTTTTGAAGTCCAAAGAAGATACTTCCTTAAAAGGTCAACCACATGATGTTGTAAAACTTCATGAAGAGATTAACACCTTAAAGAAGGATCTGTCTAACTTTGTCAAAGGATCTGATAACCTAAACAAGCTTTTAAAATATGAAGGTTGTAAAAGACCCAATGACAGGTCAAGGCATGGATACAAGGGAAAGAAATACATCCATGACGAGGATGTAGATGTTTGTTATTTCTGTAGCAAACCTGGACATATAACGTCCAAATGCAGACAGCTGCCAAAATATGAAGGTTGTAAAAGACCCAATGACAGGTCAAGGCATGGATACAAGGGAAAGAAATATATCCATGACGAGGATGTAGATGTTTGTTATTTCTGTAGCAAACCTGGACATATAACATCCAAATGCAGACACCTGCCAAAGAAGGGAACGTCTAGTACCCTTCAATCTAACAAGAAAGGACCCAAGTCAATCTGGGTACCTAAAGATAAAATTGTTCCTGTTGCAGACATGCTTAACAGTAGGAAGGAAACTCCAGTCATGGTACTTGGACAGTGGCTGCTCGCATCACATAACAGGAGAAAGGTATATGTTCCAAATCCTCCAAGCCAAGACTAGTGGGACAATCACTTTTGGAAGGAATCAAAAAAGGATTATAGCTGGCGTGGGTAAGATTGGTGTTCCACCCTATCCTTTTATTGATAATGTTCTTTATGTTAAAGGTCTCAAACACAATCTACTTAGCATAAGTCAACTATATGATAGTGGATACTGGATATGATGTTGCATTTAACAAAGGTGAATGCATAGTCAAGAACTATGATGGATCCCTTTTCTTTACTACTAAGAGGCAAGGTAATCTGTACAAGATTAAACTTAGGGAACTATCAAGTCAAAATATATCCTGCTTAGTTTTAATCAAAGAAAATCACTAGGTATGGCATAAAAAGCTTGATTATGCTAGCTTGAGATTAATCTCAAAGGTTAACAAGCACAACCTCGTGAGAGGCCTCCCAAGTATGTCATACAAGGATGATCTTCTTTGTGAAGCGTGTCAAAAAGGGAAATAAGTAAAAAGTTCTTTTAAAAGTAAAAACATTATTTCTACTTCTAGACCTCTTGAGCTGTTACATATTAACTTGCTTGGA
Source organism: Pueraria montana var. lobata (assembly GCA_026413185.1). Taxonomy (NCBI): domain Eukaryota; kingdom Viridiplantae; phylum Streptophyta; class Magnoliopsida; order Fabales; family Fabaceae; genus Pueraria; species Pueraria montana. The sequence goes on from CM048652.1 coordinate 35,490,540, forward strand.
CCCACAAGAATAGCCTCAGTGAGTGGTAAGAGATATGGATTGGTTGTAGTGGATGACTATTCAAGATAGACAGGGTTATGTTCCTATCCTATAAAGGTGATTCTTTTAAGGTCTTCTATAACTTCTGTAAAAGAGTTCAAAACGAGAAAGGAGTATGCATTACTTTTATCAAAAGTGATCATGGAGGCAAATTCGAAAATGATAGTTTTCAAAGGTTCTATGAGGATAATGGTATCCTTCACAACTTCTCAACACCCAGGACGCCTCAACAGAATGGTGTTATTGAGAGGAAGAATAGGTCACTTCAAGAGATGGCCATAACCATGTTGAATGATAATTCAACCCCTAAACACTTTTGGGTTGAAGTAGTGAATACTGCCTACTATTTACAAAACAGAATTTACATTAGACCCATCCTGAAAAGGACTCCTTATGAATTATGGAAGGGATGAAAACCCAACATATCTTACTTCCATCCATTTGGATGTCAATGTTTCATTATAAACACTAAGGACAATATGGGAAAGTTTGATTCTAAGTGTGACAATGGGATATTGCTTGGATACTCAGAAACTTCAAAGGCATACATAGTTTATAACTCTAGAACCTTGGTTGTGGAAGAAGTTATTCATGTGAAGTTCAATGACACTAAGCCTGATAAGGAATTATCAGAGCTAGATGAATCATTTACAAATCTCAGGTTGGACGATGGAAAGAAAACATCAGACAAAGATGCGTCCAATGATCACTCAACAACTAAAGCGCCCAACACTCCCCTAGACAGTCTAGTAGAAGAACAAAGAGAACCAACTGGAAGAAATTGGCAAATGAAGAAGTGTCATCTAGAAAACCAGATCATTGGTGATCCAAGTGATAGAGTTAGAACCAGATCTTCACATCAACAACAAGGTCACTTAACTCTCATATCAGAAGTAAGCCTAAGACTGTGGATGATGCTTTGGAAGATGAAAGCTGGGCCAAAGCAATCCAAGAAGAACTTGATCAGTTTCAAAAGAACGATGTCTGGAAGCTTGTTGAACTACCCAAAGACAAAGTTACCATAGGAGCCAAGTGGGTATTCAGAAACAAGCTGGATGAAACAGGTAAAGTTGTGAGAAACAAAGCTAGGCTTGTAGCCAAAGGTTACTCACAACAGGAAGGTATAGATTACACTGAAACTTATGCTTCTGTTGCACGCATTGAGGTTATTTGCATTTTACTATCCTTTGTTGCTCATAGTAATATGAAGTTATATTAAATGGACGTAAAAAGTGCATTCCTCAATGGTCTGATAAAAGAGGAAGTTTATGTGGAACAACCCCATGGTTTTGAAAGCGATGTTTTTCCTAATCATGTTTTAAAACTAAACAAAGCTTTATATGGACTGAAACAAGTACCAAGAGCTTGGTATGAAAAACTCAGTTCATTCCTTACAGAAAATGGTTTTTCAAGAGGAAAAGTATACACTACTTTGTTTTGCAAAAACTATGATTCTCATTTAATCATTGTTCAGATTTATGTTGATGATATCATATTTGGTGCTACTAATGAAACTCTATGTGAGGATTTTTCTAAGTTAATGCAGACAAGATTTGAGATGATGGGAGAACTAAAATTCTTCCTTGGACTGCAAATCAAGCAAACTGACAAAGGCATATACATACATCAAACCAAGTATGTTAAAGAGCTCTTGAAGAAATTCAAGATGGACGATGCTAAAGCAATGAAAACATCTATGCATCCAACAATAGTACTTGGATTGGATGAAGGATCAAAGAAGGTGTACAACACTTTATACAGAGGGATTATAGGATCACTCCTATACCTCACTGCGTCCAGACTTGACATAATGTTCAGTGTATGTCTATGTGCAAGATTCCAATCAAATCCAAGGGAAGTACACTTAATTGTTGTAAAAAGAATTTTTAGATATCTCATTGGAACAACTAATCTTGGTCTATGTTTCAAAAGGCAGAAAGATTTCAGATTAGTTGAATACTGTGATACTGACTATGCTGGAGACAGAATTGAAAGAAAGAGTATTAGTGGAGGTTGTCACTTCATTGGTGGAAACTTAGTCTCCTGGATATGCAAGAAGCAAGGCACTATTGCACTATCCACTGCAGAAGTAGAGTATATCTCAGCTGCATGTTGCTGCTCCCAAATTCTATGGATTAAACATCAACTTGAAGATTACAGTGTATATGAGAGTAACATTCATATCTTCTGTGATAACACTGCTGCTATTCATCTTTCTAAAAATTCCATATTGCATTCAAGGGCAAAACATATAGAAATTAAACATCACTTTATAAGAGACCATGTTCAAAAAGGGATTGTGGAACTACAGTTTGTATCCCCAGATGATCAGCTTGCTGACATATTTACTAAACCCCTTACTAAAGACAAGTTAGTCCTCTTGAGGAGTAGACTAGGAATTGACTTTGTAAAGGAATGATTAACATCTATATGCAGCGTCCAAGCTGATTATAGCGTCCAATGGACACAGCGTCCAAAGGTCACTTAGTCACAGCATGCGCATTACATGTGATACATTAAGTCCAATGTCTGGACGACATTATTAGTTATGTGCAATTATTTTAAAAAAATTCTGTTATGGCTAAAATGGTTTCGTTTTGAGTAAGTGCAAGTTAATGATCTATGTTGAGTCACTTAACTGTTAATAACCGTACACACTTTACCCAAACATCTTCGCACGCCTCATCATGGCGGGATTGGTAGGCGTAACCTCTTTCTTCAAAATTCAAAAGCCCAAAATCATTTCGTTTGCCTCAAGAAAGCCCATACAAAAGCTGTCAAATCCTATTAGAAAAACACTTTACCAATTTCTCACTCTGAACACTCTTTTCTCTGCTGTCACTCTCTTTCCCACCCCTACCCAAACACTCTCACCAAAACCCTAAAGCTCTCACCTTTACCAACAATTTCAAGCTCTAGTGAGTCTACTGCAATAATACTTGATGTTCCTTCATATCCGATAATAGCCATTGAGACTGATGGAGAAGCTACTATGAACATTGAGCACTTCTTTGACATCAAGTTTCTAGAAGGACTGGGTTTGGACATGGAAGAAAACCTCATGATTTATGGCACTAGAGGTTACTTCAACGACACTCAAAAGATTTATCCATAGCTCATCAGGATGTTTTGGAAGAATGCAAGGTTCGAGACTCAACATCAAATAGTGTCTACAATAATTGGAAGAGAAGTCATCCTCTCTACTAAGACTATAGCCAAGGTCACTGGTTGCATAAGAGAACACAATCAATATCGCATCAACTGTGCTGAGAAGTATGGTAACCACGTTTTGAAGGTGCTATGTGGAAACAAGTCCACAAATTTGAAAAAGATAGAATACAAGAATATGTGTGAGAAGGCGAAAATCTGGCAGCAAATATGCAACAGGTGCATTTTGCATAAGGCAGGGTCCAAGGGCTCAGTTATGGACTTACATTAGTCCGCACTGTTTCACTTGATGGAAGGCATGTTGTTCAACCTGCCTCACACCATTTATGTTAACATCCTCCGCATTTTGAAGGGTCTTGGAGGAGATGAAGATATCTTCTATGCTGCTCTGTTAAACAAGATTTTCTGAGATTAGAAGGTCTACTAGAGATTTTTTTATGAGCTGGACGATGATGAAAGGGAGGAGATAACCAAAAAAGGGAAGTTGATTGCTGAGCAACACAAATTTATGGTAAGCAACATCAAACCCATGAAGATCAATCTAACTACAAAAGCAATCAAACAACTGGACGAGCAAAGCGTCAAGAAGAAAAGGAAAGAACAGAGCAAATTAGTCCATAATGATGATGAAGAAGACATTGACTTATTCAACATTGCAAAGAAGATTAAGAGGATTATGAATGACCAAGAAATAAGAGAAATAACAAGGCAGATGACACAACAGCGGCAAGAAGTAGCAGAAAAAGAGAACAGGACCAAGAAAAGACAAGAAGTATCTGCACCGTCCAACTCTCCCACTCCTCAGGACAAGCGTCCAAAGACATCTTCTGATAAGAGGAGTCCAAGGAAGTAAGTCCAGGAGAAGTCTACAAACCAAAGGCTCAGGGACTTGAGTGAAACTAATGATGATGATGTCCGTATTGGTTAGATCAAAAGGAAAGCTGAAGAAAAAGAGCCTGAGGTAAGGAAAAAGTAGAAGGTCACTGCAGCGTCCAATGATGGAAACTCAGTTCTACCTACTGTAGTACCTAAGAAGGTTAATGCTCCTCCTTCTTCCTCTCATGGGATTAAATGTGCGTCCAGTCCAATTCCATCTGTTGTTGCCCCAACTCAACAACAACAACAATGTCCACCCCCTTCACCAATAAACTTTTCCAAGTTTATTCGTCCAAGGGGTGCATGGAGAGACACCTGGACTGCATGGACCATTCCACCAAGGGTCTAAGAGAAGATCGAAGAAGAAAAATTAAAGAAAAATTTCTTGTAGTTCTCTTTAAGCGAAATGAACAAAACTACTGCAAGAAAAGCAATGTCATCTGGAGACCTCATCAATAGCCGCTACAGAGGAGTTATACATCTGCCTCGGCTCCTCAATGGACGAGGTATGATTATGTTTATACTCCTTCTGCTACGTATACAACGTTACCAAAAGGTGCCATTATTTGTAATGATCTACCAACTTGGACAAGAGATACCTATCCAAACCTAATCAAGATGGACGATCCTTACTCTTGTCCTGTTGGCACTCAATAGCGAGTACGACCAAAACGTGAAGAAAAAGTAGAACTGAGGTTGGAGATAGCTTCAGAGTTCACAAAGCTAATCAATGATAAAGCTGAACAGAAGCAGAAGAAGAAGAAGGCTGCAATGACTAAGAGAAAAGCATAGTCTAATGAAGACAAGGAAATACATGCAGAGTTACAAGTTGCTATGAAGGAGAGTTTGGACCCGTCCAAGCCTACTCAATGACCTTCTGTTACATGGGAAAAGGACATTCAGTTCTGGACCCCTATCACAAAGTTCATGCCCCTTCATCCTAGAACTCCAGTGCTCAACTTCTCACCTGAAGATTATCATGATTTAGGTAAGCTTTTAGCCAAAAAAAATTACAAGATCAAGCTTTGGCATATCCTCCCAACCTCTACATCAATCGATTTACAGACATAAAGTTCGTTCTTGATAAGGTATGTCCTAGACTACCTATTTATGATGCTGGCAAGAAGAAAGGCTTCAAGTTCTATGGCACTGAGATGCCTTGCAGAGAAGAAAAGGTGCAATTGCTCAACTCCACTCAGACATGGACTCATTTATTTGACAAGGTTGGAAGATTGACTAGCACTCTAGACAATTATGATGCAAGATTTTTCTGGCGTCAAATTGTTTGGACTGATACTAAAAAGGCCAAGTCTTCAGGGTGCTCAAGAGCTGATTTTGACATTCCACCTGATAGCATCCATGTCCTATGTCCAGTGAAGACTTTCCATTTCGATGATACCTCTGCTTGCTTCCTAGCTGGTGATGATAGGTTCTTCAACGTGTTAAAGAATTTGCCAACCATTAGGAGCAACATTATTTTTTATATCCGCAAGGTTGATCATGAAGTTTTTGCACAGCAAGTGCAGATGATTCACGACCATCAGCAAGCAGAGAGGAAAAAGAAAAACAAGCTGAGTTGGACGCAGCCTCTGCTAATATCAACGAAGTTCTCATTGAACTTGACATTGAGAATGAAGTACAAGTGGATGTTGAACACTTTGTGACTTCATCTGATAAGCAAATTGCAGAGCTTGATAAGCCTCCTGATGCGTCCAAAGAAGATGACGTCCAACCGGATGCAACAACAAAAGTGCCAATTCCACCAGAGTCCAACATTGCTAAGACTGTTCCTGAAGTCTCTACAAGTGCCCCTGTTCAAGAAATTTCCACTGAAGCTCACTCGGGCACTCAACAACATTTGGTGACCAATAGCTCTGCAAGTCTAAGAGACATAATACCCTTGAGCTTTGCTGAACCCCAAGGTGTTATTGAAGAAAGGGTTCAAGAGATTGTGTCCCAAGCTATAAGGCAACAACAAGAAGAAAATCAAGCTATCTTCATAGCTTTTGCACAGCAACAACAGGCTGAAGCTGAATAACAAAGGAGAATCATGCAAAATGCTATTGCTAATCAGTTTATGAGTCTGTCTCAGATACTTGCACAGTAGATCCAACAAACTGCAGTCAACCTTATTGGAATAGTCTTTCACCAAATTCACCCTGTGCCACCTCTAGTGCAACCTGTGCCTCATGTTGATGAACAACCTGTTGTTGAACCACCACCACCAACACAACCAACACCACAAGAACCACCTCAATAGCCTTAAGTGACCATGATGGTCAATCATTTTTCCATCTTTCAAACCCACATTTTGTTGATGACAAAAGGGGGAGAAAATGGAATCTTAATCATAGAGCCTAACTTGCACTCTATGTATATATCTTTCTGGTCTATGGCTTCTTTATAATACATAAGGTGTTTGATCATATTTTCTACATTTTTAATCTCTGATATTTCTTTATGTTTAATCAACATGCTTTTATCCTACCTTCCACTCTGATACCTTATATTTAACATGCTTTGATATTCTTATGTTTATATCTTTTAAAGCATGAGAAATGTTGAACTCAGGGGGGAGTACTTCATTTCTTATTTCCTTATACCCTGTCAACATTATCTAGCATTGCATAATCATCATATACACATGTCACTCTGATACTTTTATATGATTATGTGTTTGCTCTGATCAAAATTTAACTTTGTTTGTCATCATAAAAAAGGGGAAGATTGTTAGAGTCTAGACTTTGGACGATGTCCAACCCCTCAAACTTTGGTTTTGATGATAACAAATGAGTTTAATTTTTGAAGTATCTAATGATTAATGTTTGAGTATTACAGGTTCTACACCGTCCAATGCCGGTATGGTATTGTATCTCTTTACCTCAAACTATATATTGTTATGAGAAAATAGCGTCCAAGCATTAACTGGAACTTATTTTTCTAAGTATAAAACTGTTGGAGTTAGCCGTAGTGGCCAATCCATTTTAGACTAAATTTGTATTATGACTTTGATTTATATATTTTATATATATGAGGCATTTCAATTACTATATTATTTGTCATATAATATGGTAACGTCCTTAGAATATGCGGGTTATTCGATGATGTGAGATTCATTGAATAATAGAACACAATTCTTAAAGTGTCTATAGTCGAGCATCATTGTTAACAGGACGACAATGATGCATCAAGACTATTGTGTGAATAGTATGATGACCACATCTCACAGGTCATGGATATGAGATATCAGGCTGGTACACAGGTATAAATATTAGGAGTAATATTTATACTAGATAGACCCACTTTGAGAATGCTTCATAATAGTTATGTAAGTTTCATAAGCGCTTCTTATGGCAACCATAAGGTGATGGTAGTCCTTCGACTTGAAGTCACTACGATTCCTACATGTAAGAGTTGTATGTTTTAATGCTATTAAACGTCATCTGTAATAGGGTGATTATAAAGGTAGTACTTAGGCATGCAATGAATCATGTTGAGGAATGTGAGTGATGTAGATAGGATTTATCCCTCCTACATAATAGGAGTTATGTCTATAGGCCTCTCGATAGAGTGAGACGTGCAATATGCGTGGCCACGCGCAAATGGACTGATATGAGATATTAGATTCGTTTGTTTAAACGTCTACTTAGGTATCGAGAAATAAACGATTGGACTTAACGAGGATGCCACTTTTATGCCTCGTGTTCAATCGAGACATTCGGACGAAGGGACAAAGGCTACACGGTGGAAATGGTTGTCGTAAAGGTTGAAATCGGATCACCGATTAACTCATAGGTTGGGTGGCAGCGATGCATTGTTAGATGCCAATCATTGTCTATAATATTATATAGGTAGTGTTATTGCCAATTTAGTAGGAGCCTATAGGGTCACACACATAGAGTAATTAATTGGAGCAGATGAATAAATTAAATGTGATTTAATTTAATTCATGGTTAATTAATAAAATGTGATTTAATTAATTAATCAACATGTTTAATTAAATGAGATTTAATTAAATAAGACGCAAAAGATAAGATAATTAATTAGATATGATTTAATTAATTATCTAAATCAAATGAGATTTGATAAGGTAATTATCTAATCAAATAAGATTTGATAAGATAATTATCTGTATATCTAATCAAATAAGATTTGATGAGATCAATATCTAATCAAATAAGATTTGATAAGATCAAATGAGATTTGATAAGATATTTTATGGGATTAAGATAGAGCTCATGTTTCTATATAAAGAGGTGCATAACTCACGACTGATGCATGAGAAAAATAGTTTTGTGAGTTCTTTCTAAATCCCTACGCGTCTACCGTCGGCTAGCATCGAGACCCTGCTCCGATCGTTGCTCGCGTGGACTGAGTAGAGGTGTCATTTCTTCGACGCTTGGTGATCAAAAGCAACCCGTGGTTTGAAAGCGCGCTACAAAGGTAACGTCTAAATCCTTAGTGACTCTTGCGTAATGCGTGGTCCATGGGATGGGGTTCTTTCCGCTCATGGTCCTTCTGAAAAAATTTTAAATTATAGACTGTGAAACCCCAACAAAAACCAGTGTCCAACGCGCTGGTATAAATAAGCGTCTAATGCTTTGTGAAAACCAGTGTGTGAACACTGTGTCCTTTTTGGAAGCGTTCAACCACTTATATAACTTACACAACTTTTTTTTTCTATCATTCAGTTATATAAGGCATCCACTATGTCAGGAATTACACTTATGCTTTTCGAGGATGATTTCATTTGAATTGCCACATTCTGTTATTCCCTCTCTTTCCATACATGACATTTCATTTGAATATTCAAAAAGTGCACCACAGGAGACATGAAAACTTCTCTCTACGAAAAGGAACTTTCGTACAAGTAGTGGAGGCGCTGCTTGTTTTGTTGTCCCTTTTCTCTCTCCACCTCAAGCTGACTGTAAGAGAACGGATTTCGACAAAGGTTCAGATCTCACAATGGATACTTCTACTTAGAGGCCTATAAATAGAGGACGAAGCTCTTGAAGAAAACACGAAGCTTGAACGAACTTTTCAAAGAGCTAAAACACTGCCAAAATACTTGGATGACCAACACCTATGCAAAAAGAGCTTACTTCTTAGCTTTGCTAAGTCATTCGGTGTATTTTGTTTCATATTGAAATATCCTCTCTGAGAGAGTTGATTTGATACTTCGTAATCAAACTATTGTTTGGAAAGCCAGGAGTGGCTTAGTGACAAAGAATAATTGGATGTTCTTTAATCTCAAGGGGAGATTAAAGGTGTGCCGGAAATGGCCTTGAGAATACTTATAGCCAGAAGTGGCATGGTAGAGAATACTTATTTGTAATCAAAGTTTTGATTAGTGGAACCCGTAAAAAGTTTTTTTTGAAGGAGAACTGGACGTAGCTCAAGTTGAGTGAACCAGTATAAACCAAGTGTTTTTACTCTATTGCTTTCTGCATACTTATTATCTCTTGTGTTATTTCTTACACATTTGTCACGCAAGTCTTCATTTATAAACTTAACTTAGTTGCGAAAAGCATTTTATATTATTGGACGATACTCTAAAAATAAAGTTTCACCAAACTGTTATTTTGAACCATTGGACGATCTCTGTGATTTTGCATTTTACAAGTTCATTGTAAAATCTGAGTTAAGAAATCTCCATCTTTGAGAAAAGGCTTTCAAGTTTTATCTAACACACTATTCAACCCCCCTTCTAGTGTGTTCCTTGTTTCATCATCTACATCCTCTGTGTGTCACACAAACATTAACGGGTCATCTAATGTCAACCATCGTAGATATTCAATTTCACTAGTGCCATCGGATCCTTGTAAGCGCCTTTGTTTGCGAACTTGATTGTACATGTTTTTTTTTTATCAAACCCAACATTCAGGTAACCTCCAGACGAACTAGCAAATGAATGAAAAATGTCTGGTGCACCAATTCCAGCTTTCCTTAAGCTGTTCATTTGCATAATATCACAATCTTGCATTTTTCTATGACCAGGTACCATTCTTGCTTGCATACCATGTAATAGCTCATGACTATGGTCATCTTCAATCCATATTTCACAAACCATAACTATGAAGGTAACTCAATATGCAGTCAGATTTTAGCTTCACACCCATATCTGGTTTGAGGCTTCCGGCATCGCTTCCTCTTATCTGGTGTTAGACCCCTATCTTGATGAAAACCTTCCTTATGACATATAAAAGTTTACTATAATGTCTCTCCCATTTTGTTTCTTAATATCGTGCTTTTACGGGCTGCAAAACCATTCACCCTGGCATACCAATTATAAAAGTTGTAAGCAACATCTAAACTTGAGAACAAACATCTTCTTATTTCATCAACACCAAAATTATTCATGATCAATTTTAGGAAGTCATCATCAGTTTCAATCAGGATTCGTTCAGCTGTATCAATCACATCATCAGATTCATCTACCATTTTAGCACACTCTTCCAATGAGTCCTCCTCTAACACTTCGTCTGACTCTTCCTCCACATAATCAAATTCATCACCTATCTCTTCATATATCTGGAAATCATCTTCTGAGTAGGAAGAAATCTCCTCATCTACCTCTTCCTACATGTAAAAAAAAAAAATCACAAATTCATCTTCATCAAAATCGAATTCAAGGTTATTCTAAAATGCTCACATATACAAAATTATACAACATATGCATGCATAAGTTATAATGTCATTGTCTTTACACATGCATATTTATTTGATTGCCCAAAACCTCAATTTCAATTTCTTTACTATAACACTTTAAAAATTATTGTTTACAACACAACTTATCAGGACCCACACTTTCAATGTGAACAACAGAAACTCAATATAAGTATAAGATTCCTCATCTTCCATCCACATATCAGATTCTTCATCCATATCTCCAACAAAACAACAACCTAATTTTCTGTTGCACCATAAAAATGATACTCAGTTCACTGCAAATACAACCACTATACAACTGCAACTATAACTTGAACTTGGCAAACATTATAAATGAATAACACTTCTGCATAGTACTAAAATGTTTTTGAGATAAACAAAAATAAGATATTTGTTTGTTAAACTCACAATCAACCAAAATGCAAACTAAGAAATATACACCAATTTTTACCTCATACAAAAAATAATCTTCACCAATACAACCAATAAAGACAAGTGGACCAAATATACATTAGGATACAGGGAATGAACCTTACCTTTCAACTTAAACACAGCGACAATGACAGTTAAACACAATGTCAGGAACTTCAATCTTTGACTGCTACCAACACAATCGAACAACCAAGATCGACCCTTATGTCCCCAACAACAAGGACTCAACACACAAAGGCACAATCAACCAACGCGAAAGAACAATGACAGCCACAATCGTCCACATCTCAACCCCAATTAGCCTCCTTTTAACGCCAATCAACAAACGCTTTGCTCAATCGCGAAGAACACTCACATAACCCTAACTCTAACTTCAATCATTTTTTATGCTTCTTCAGAAAGACTGACATACACTGTGTAAATAGTGTCAATAAACCCCTTTTAGCAAATTAATATTATTAAAAGGGGTTCAATAAATGTTATTCATTATAGACCCCTTTGTGCAAATAAAATGACTTATTTTTCTATTTTATAAAATACACACATCCGATAACTTAACTTGCTATTGTAAGTAAAAACTCATTGTGCACCAGTGCATTACTTTTTAACTACTTCACTGTAGCCAAGACCATGTTTTTATTCTTTTAGAGTTTTGGTTTTAATTTTAAATATGCCAAACATGTAAGGATGTGGCATCGTATTGCTTGTTCTAGACTTAGGCATATGTGTGATTAGCTTTAGAACTTAGTTTATGCCTAGTAATAACCATATAATCTGAACAAGTAATTTAATATTGATCATTGAGAAACTTACTGAAGTAATCGATTACATCATGTATGCAACATATTACAACGTATAGTTATCTGGGAAAAGCTAAAATACATTGTGTAATCGATTACCACTCGAGATAATCGATTACATAAAGGATTTTAGGCTTAAGACTTGTTTCTGAAAGAATTTATCAAAGTTCTATTTTAATCGACTATGTCTCGGTTTAATCGATTACTATAGGCATTTAAAGTTGTTTCAGAAGGAAGCTGAGCACGATTTAATAGATTACATGATTATGTAACAGATTAAATCATACCCAGATTACTAAAGAAGATCAATAAGAGCAATTTAACAGGTTACATGGTTGTGTAACAGATTAAATTGATTATTGATTAGAACCCAGGTGTCTAAGAACATTTTAACAGATTACATGACTTATGTAATAGATTAAATCTGTTATATCTTTAAAAACTTTATAAATAGAAGCACCATTCTCTCTCATTTTTTTCTAATGCTTTTCAAAAGCAAAAGACTTTCATATTCATTAAGAGAATAACATCATAAAGGTTCTAAGGCTATTTGATCTTTATCCTTTTGAAATTGAAGATTCTCAAAGAAGATCAATGGCTTAAAGACTTGGTTGACACTTATAGAACTGGATTGTTTAGATCTTCACTACAGGTGAAATCGTTCTATAACCTTGATTAATTTCGAAGATAGTGATTGCTGAAATAGGGTTTTTCAGTTTTCTTTCTTGTAGTAGGGTTCTACAATGTTTTATCTTTCTTTTCTTTTAGGGTTCAAGTTAAGGGAGTTATTTGAATTTCTTGTGTGTGCAATGTGCTTGTAACCTTGAAATTCATAGTGGAAGGTCTAACTAGGATTGTTAGATCAACTGGATGTAGGTCCAATATGGATTGAACCAGTATAAATTTTTGTGTTCATCTTTCTCTCTTTCTTTATCTTCTAAGTTCTTATCTTGTTCAAAAAAGCGTTTGAATTTTCGATTTTCAACATTCATTACCTTTTGGAATTAACTCTGATATATCTTTTGAAATATTTGGATTTCAAGAAGGAAAGTGAATAGACATTTCCAATAAAGAAAATTATCATTTAAAATCCTAAAGATCTATTCACCCCCTTTAGATTTGCTACATCGATCCTACAGATTTTCCATCACACCAAAACTAAATCTCTCATTCACACATTTCATCAAACACCTTTCAAGCATCAATGTATCTACTGCACAAAATCAAAGTTGAGGAAGAGATTTAGGTTCGTGTTCTTCAATCAATTTGACAAACCTAATCTTCAAGAAATTGCCACGGAGAGAGATGCCTTAAAGAGAGTTCTTAGCAACCTTGGCAACTTCGACGTGCTTGAAGAAGACAAATGCGCAATTGGTCATGTGGCCAGAAGTCGCCCTCACGGCTAGGGATGGCAAAACGAGCCGGCCCGCCCCGCCATTGGCCCCCAAAAACGGGCCGGCCCGCCTCGCCTCGCATAAGGAAAGTGGGTCAAAAATCCAAGCCTGCCCCGTTTATGGCGGATTGGCGGGCCAACCCACCAAAAAACAAAAAAAATGAAAAAAATATAATAAATATATTTTAATTAATTTTATCTTTTATAAATATTAAATAATAAATACTTATTAAAAAAATTAAACGTATTACCTTAAATTTTGAATAATAATTTATTTAGACAAAAAATATATTAAATAAATATTAATAATATATGTATAAAATATAAAAATAAATATTAAATTTATTATTTTTTTTTATAAAAAACGGGTTGGCGGGTTGACCAGCCCTGACCCGCCATCAACCCGTTTTTTGGTGGGCCAAAACGGGTTGGCGGGTTGAAAACCTCAACACGGCCCGCCAAAAAAATGGGCGAAAATGGGTTGGCCTGACGGGTCCAACCTGTTTTGCCACCCCTACTCACGGCGGAGGATGACAGTGGTGACAAATCAAGAACCTAGTCGATAGGTTGTGGTGTAGATGACATTAAAAAGCTGTCTATCAGATCAAAACTTCAATTTGACGAAGAAGAAAGAAAAATGAAAATCAATGGAAGACAGTGGTTGGAGGCATCAATCCACACGTTGTAGCGACAAAGGAAGAATAGGAAATAAATGAAAATCTAATAACAAAAAGGAGAGTAGGATTTGTATAATTTTTCTTGGGAAAATGAAAGAGGAAAATCAACAAATGAAAACAAAAAGAATGAAAGCAGCGGAGAAAAAAATTTCAAGGTGGATGGTATCGCTCTAATACCATGTTAGAATCCATGGTTCCAGAGGTGAGAAAGGAGAGAAAATGTTATAAACTAAAATATGATTTGTACTAATAATGAAAAGCGTAGTTACAATAAGTATATGATACACCTTATATAGTATCTCTAATATATTTGTCCACAAATATCACCCTGTATCCATTCTAAAAATAAAATGGATTCATTCCTAATTTTTTCTAGTGATGGTCTAATTATCAACTTCTCTTAGGAACAGATAATACATGAGAAATCATTGGATTGAAGAATCTTTTAGCTCTTCAATCGGTGTCCACATGAATTTTCAAATATTTTTCGCATCATAATAGACATAGGATGACCTAACCGGTCTTGCCAAACAACAAATTTATTTTGATTCATAAACTTCTGGTTTACGACATTATGCTTTTCCATTGTACTAATATTCGTGTAGTACAAACCATAAGAAAATGCATGTGAAGTGTTGAAATCAATTAAATTATATATATAGTATTCAAGCTTTTCAATCAAGTAGTGGTTTCTTTTTCTTTTGCCAAAATTTGCATGCCAATAATCAATCATAAAATTGGCAAATATGTGTATCACGCACCAAAATTAAAATAAAATGAAAATGATAATATATTAATAACCAAAGGCGTAACAATATTGAAGTGCATATGTGTGGGACATGAAGTTTCTATTAATAATATCAATTCGGAAATTGCGATTTAGATGGATGATTATGTTGTTGCAACACAAAATTAAAATGTATATGGTTGCTTTTGATAATCATTGACATATATTGTATATTTGAAACCCAAAGCTTTTATAATACTTTTGAAAAATATTTGTTCAGTATAAACATAGACCACCGGGTCTTTAAAACAAAAAATAATACCTTTGAGAAATTAATCACACAAAAAGCATTGAACCGTTGTGAATTGTTGGAATCGATTTTTTTCAAAATAAACTGAAAGTCACGTAACGCATATGTATGCGAATCTCAAGCAGTCACCATATTTAATTATAACGACATCAATGGCAATAAATAAATCAAATCGAAATAGAAAAACAAGATAATCATATGCGCATGATTGAATTAAAACTCATATGGCCTCAACCATTATGACATTATTTTCTCACTTCTAGTGAGAAAAAATATTTTTTTTATTTTCACTTTTATATTATTTTCTCACTTCTGGTGAGAAAAATATTCTAAAGAGGCACTAATATCAACAATAATAATAGATAGATTAACTTTCAAAGTAAAAAAATAAAATAGATAGATAAATTATGTTTCAAAATATCTTGACCAAATGTCAAGCAGTACACCTAAACTTCAAGAGGTGCAGCATCGAGAGACAAATAATCAGGAAAGTCAAGAAGAAAAAATATTCACACTACTTTTCCACTTTTGGTGAGAAATATTATTTTATTTTCACTCTTGCATTATTTTCTCAGTTTCATGAGAAAAACATTCTAAAAATTTCTTTCTTTGATAGAGTCTTCAAGACTCTCAAATAATCAATTTCTCAATTACGTAAATAGAACACAAATATTTTATCAAGCACATAGTATGGATAATGAAATTGGGGAAAGAGAAAATTTGACCTTGCCACTAAGAGTTGGTTAGAGTCTTGTGCTGAACTTGAATTTCAATATTTTTTAAAAGAAATTATCAATAATTAAAAATAATAATACATCACAATATAAATTATTCATCGTAAACCTAAAATATAATTTAAAGTACAAATATATTTATTAATTACATATTATAATTATAATATAATTTATATACTTAAAAATATTTTTTATTATACATTCTAGTTGTGTAAAATAAACATTTAGCTTGTGTAATGCACGTGGTAAAATACTAGTTAAAATAAAAAGTTGAACACTATGTTTGCATCGTGTGAATTATTATGGATATGGATTTTGCCACAACTAATTTGGATGAGAAAATAAACACTTCATTTGTTTAGGTGGTTTGTTGTTTGGAGGAGGAAGTGAATATGTAATTGTATTTTTTTTTTGTTTTTTTACTTGTAGCTATATTTTTTTTGAACAATTTTGTTTAAGGTAGGACTAAACACTAAGTGTGGATATTTTTCTCAATGAAAATTTGAACCTTAATTCATTTCGTTATAAAATATTAGCTTCTTTTACTAGATTGATTCGTATTAGCGAAAATATGTTTGTATTATCTTTTATCTTTCTTACATCTCTATTTTTTCATGTATGTTAATTTTGAAATTTTTATTTAAAAAAGTCTAGTCAAAGGACAAACTTATTATCATTTTAAAAATTTTGTTCTTCTTACATTTTTGTTTAGCCAAATTAAGGAAAAAAATTGTATCCTTCCTTTCCTTTCATATTCCCTTTATTCACACAAACTAAAATTTTCTCTATTTTTTAATTTTTAATTTGTAAATTTTTTCTTCCTATTTTTTCTTCAAGTGCAAAAGTTGACTGTTTGAATTTTGGTTTCAAGTTTTTTCAATTTTTTATTATTAGCTTAAAAAATAAAAACAAAAGGGGCATGTGGTTTATACAGGGTTTAAAGTTGCCACTAGCACCCTTCCACTTCCTCGTATCTGCACAATCTTTTTCACTGAAACCTCACTCTCTTTTCATTTCCCGTCCCGGTGCCCCTGAGCGAAGTAGTAGCGAACGCTCTTCTTTCTTTGTTCTGCTTCTAGCGTTAGGGTTTCAGTGGCGCAAAAATGGTGTCTCCGAAGCAGCTCCTAGGCACCATCGAATCAGCGCTTCTCGGCGCTTCGCCTCCAACGGCGGCGCAGCGCGTCGAACTCTTGCACGCTCTTCGCACTTCTCTCATCTCCTTCCAGTCCCTTCTCTCCTATGCCGTACGCTATTGTTCACTTTCACTCTTGTTATTATTCTTTTTCTTCCTTTCAATTTCAAATCAAAATCAAATTGTTTTTGTTTTGTGTTTGTTGTTTAGCCACCAAAGCCCTCCGATCGAAGTCAAGTTCAGTCAAGGTCAGTTAGGCTTCCTGATTCTCCTCCTATTTCACTTGACGACCACGATGTGCAGATTGTAAGTTTTTCCATTCTTCACTTTTTTCTACACGGTTAAAATTTAACATGGGTTTGCGTTTTGTAGCAGTCTGGGCTACGTGCTAAGTTTGGTTGCTTATGTTTATTTATTTATTTTTATCTAGAGTAAGTTACATTGTTTTTTGCATAGAAAGTTTGGTTGCTTATATTTGATAAAGTTTGGTTGCTTATATAATTTACTCTAGAGTAAGTTTGGTTGCCTTCTGTAGGGTTCAAAAACGGAGGGGGTATCAATTATAATAAGGGCAAACCTTGGGGGGTCTGTGTAATTTACTCTTTTATCTAATATAAAGAACTTGTTTATTACGTGAATGCTTGGTCTATGAATGACACTTTTAGTTTGACAATATGAACTGCAAGGTGACCGAGACTGAAAGAGTCAATTTCCTAATTTTAATGGTAAAATTTGGATTGGGAGAACGAAGCAAATGATGGCAAAACTAGGCTTTGATTGTTATATACTCGTGTTTTTTTATTTCCAATAAGGCTTTATTGGAACAAAATGAAACCCCTTGTGATGATATTTCACTTTGACTACGTGCAATCTATGCCTTTTTATTACCAAGTGTATCATTAAATGTGTATAATTGTACTTGTTATCCCCCAAATGAATTTATTATGTTTGACCCTTGGCTTGCACAGGCACACATGCACACATGCACATGCTCACATCTGCTTATGTTGGCTATATGTGTGTTCATTGTGGTGTGGAGTCTTATTGTGGTTTCATTTTCCCTTCCTTTTTCTAACATCTGCTTCTATGACACATAGGCGCTCAAATTGAGTGACGATCTCCATCTCAATGAAGTAGATTGTGTTCGTTTGCTTGTATCAGCTAATCAAGAGGTAGATTTCAGCTGTTCCTTTACATACGTAAACACACAGACTTACTAGCACTAACAATGAAACCCCATGGTTTGGATGCATAAACTTTTTAATTTTATTTTGTTACTTGATTGCATGATAGTTTGTATTTTCTTAACTTTAAACTGTAGTTAGTAAAGAAAATAGTTTTTATACAATTTTCTGAAAATTATCAAGTGAGTCGAAATATTGAAGGTGATTTAGTTTTAGACTTTTAGTTGTGATGATTTGGTGGATTTTTTTCAGTTTTTATATCAGAGTGAGAGACCATGATCCTATGAATGATATTGTCAATACATGCACATCTTGTATATTTAATTATTTGTTTTGGCTTTATCTATAGTGGGGCTTAATGGGAAGGGAACCACTGGAAATTTTACGGCTTGCAGCAGGACTCTGGTATACAGAGAGAAGAGATTTGATAACATCCCTCCATTTGCTCTTAAGGGTATTTCTTTCTGTCCAAGGCATCACTCAAGTTCATTTGGCTATTAGTTTAGTTCTTTGGTTAATAGTTTTGTGTTGTTTTCTTGACAGGCTGTGGTGCTAGATCAGGGACTGCAAGATGATATATTGGTAGACATTCAGAAGTATCTGGAAGATCTTATCAGTTCTGGACTTAGACAGCGGTTGATTTCTCTTATCAAGGTTTGCATTGTAATGAGTTATTATATTGCTCTGTACCTTTCTGATTAAATTCTGATTTAGGGCAAAGTCTCTTAAAATTGGTATTGTATATTGCCAGTCGCAAGGAGAGGCAAGCTATTATCAAAGAGTTTACTAGATGTTCCTTCATACAGTGGCTGTAACATAATGTGCCCTGTTTCATTGCTTACATTGATTAAGCTGTTTAAAAATTGACATGATTGGTGTTAAATCTTAATAATTAATATTTTTATATATAGGTAGAAATTTGGTTTTTAAAATTCTGGGTGTTTATAAACTGGCAGGTTATATTGATTATTGACAGGCTCCATATTGGCTGGCAAATAACCTAAACACATATTTTTGTGTTTGTAACTAATTGAGTTAACCTCAATGGTCCTGCTTGTATTATATGTGAGTTCATATTTTTTAATTCTTGACATTGTCTGATGCATAAGTATGTCTCAGGCACACTATTGGTGGTTACTATGCCCTGATACATTATGTGAATAACATATATGTATGTCTCAAGAAACATGATGGATAAACTATACGATCTTAAAAGCATGGCATTGCCAAGTTATCACTCCATTGAAATCTGTGGTTGTTCATTTTTTTAATCTTGTCAAGAATATTTAATTTATGTTATGTGTATATGTAACCTTTGAATTAACCTTGAACATAAATATAGCTTTTTTTAAGAATTTGCTTTCTCAATGTAGGAACTCAATAGAGAAGAACCTTCTGGTTTGGGTGGTCCTCAGTGTGAGCGTCATGTTCTTGATTCAAGAGGTTCTCTTGTGGAGAGGCAGGCAGTGGTCTCTAGAGAAAGACTTATTCTGGGACATTGTCTTGTCCTTTCGATTCTAGTTGTTCGGACAAGTATGTTTAGTGGTCTTTCATTGTATGCTGAAGTTCTACTTGGTTGACTATAGTATTTTGTTACAGATTATGCTTCTTGAATACTTGATTACTATTGTATTTTCAGGTCCGAAGGATATAAAAGATATTTTTTCTGTTTTGAAAGATAGTGCTTCTGAAGTTAGTGAGAGCAATACCACTTTAAAACATCAGGTGCATATTTATATTCTTGCTGAGCTAAATTTTGTACATTTTATTTTGTTTTTTGGTGGAGCATTAGAGCTATGGTTTTTAAAGTGTAATTTCTTAAGCATTAAAACAGTGCAACAAATTTCACATGGTAAGAAGTTATGCAAACTATAAATTTTATTCATCTTCCTCTTTTGGGTTTTGTGCTCTATGGTTAGGTGCACTGTCTGGCATGCTGGACCTCATATTGTTCTTTGGTGTTAACTTTATTTGTCATTTCAAAGAAGCATTTCCCTTAGATAAAAGGTACAAATAGAAGCATGCTTTTGCAGTTCTTCTATTTCTGAGATATTTTTACTAAAATGATGGTAAATGTATTCTATGATTGTTATCTTCATTCTCTAAATCTATTCAATGAAGCCAATGATGTGAAAATGAAGAACTTTTGTCTGCTTTTCTATAATTGAAAGAAATTTGATGCAAAGATGGGAAAGGAAAGAAGGAAGAGAGGATAGCTGCAAATGAAAGAATCTGAGCTAATGTTGTCAAAATTGCGTTAAAGATTGCAGGATCCTATTATTTTCCAACCAAATTGTGTGCAAAATCGGTTGTGGGATCCTTTTGCTGCAAGGTTGTTCTGAATTGCGATCTTCCTTGTCCAAGATCGCAAGATCCACACAGTCTCGATCTTCCTATGGCTTGGGTTTTGAAATGAAACCCGTTTGCTGACCCGACCCATTTCACAAGCCCTAAAATATTTTACTTTCTTCTCCCTCTCTTTTTCTCTGATTCCCGCAGTCTCTCACTCTCAGACTCTCTTGCTTGCTTCTCCTCATCTCAGCCATAACTCCCTCTCTTGCTTCGTCTCTGCCATAATATGATGGGGTTCTGCTTCTTCTCGTCTTCGTCTCACACTCTCTTGAAGCTTTTGCTTGCTTCTTCTGCCAAAGGTGGTACACTGGGGTTCTTCTTGTTTTCTTCCGCTGTGCCTTATGTCTTACCTCTGTTGTTGATTATGAGCATATTCTTCTCTGGTTTTGCCTCTCTTATTCTCTGTAATAAGAAACTCCTTTTTTAATTTGATTTATTGTGGTTCTGACTTTGATTCTTTGACTTTGATTTTTCAAGTTTTAGCTTGCATATGGGCTACTTATAAAATACTAGCCTCGTTTATAAAATATAAGTTAACTTTCCTAGATAATATGTTACTTAACTAATTTGACTCATATAGTTATTTTATATATATATATGTGTGTGTGTGTGTGTATTATATATATATATATATATATATATTAAAATACTTGGATTATGTATTTTAATATCATATATTCTTGTTTATGCAATTAATATATAGTTATCAACAATCCCTAAAAATTTAGTTATCATATATCCTGCGCAGTATTTTAACACATAATAACAAGGTATCTATAGATCACCCTTAACAAAATCCGTATTTGCCAAATTATCTTGTGTGCGTGACATATACATTATATAGGTTAATATGAGTATAAGGAAAGTTACCCATCTAAATCTATGATATTAATTTTCAGTTTAAGCTTAGTTCAGTGGTATCATTTACAAGATATTTTCCTTATCTATGTCATTTTTATCAAATGTATATCTTTATGTATAATTTTGCGTCTTTTAGTGGGATCTTATAATCCGTGTTATGATTGTTTGATTTACGTTCTTTCATCCCCTTTCCAATCCCGTGTAAAATCTTGATTTTGACAACATTGATCTGGGAAACTTGAAAGTATATTAATCTGAGCAAGCAGATTCCTTGGCAGGGTACATAATTGTTTTTTGTAAAAAAAAGAGGAGCAAACCAATAATATACCCTTGACTACCTGTCTAATTCATCATTCAAATATTTTGTTCAAAATTAGCAGTTAGATTGGTGTGGTGAAAAATAAATAATTCTTTGTATGTGTATTTTTAGGTTGATTTTATTTTATTATTTTTTATGAGAAAGCGATAAGTTTAATTTGTGAAAAAGATAAACTTGAAAGCTGCACTTGCTTTTTTTTTTTTTTTGACTTGGGTGTCTTTGCTCTTAAAATGTGTTGCTTGCTTATATTTTTCACTTTGTTATTGCAGATTACCTTTTGTCTTCTCTTTGCCCTTGTGATTGCATTTGTTTCAGATGGTTTGAGTACAGTGCCTGATAAAGCATCTGTCCTTTCTTCTAATACTTCCTTCAGACACGAATTTCATGAACTTGTAAGATGAAAGATAATTGGTGTTTTTTTTGTACTAATTGTTTATACATATTTTGTATCAATTTGGGATGATTTTGATGTCCTTTCATGCTGAAGGTAATGACTACTGGGAATGATCCAAATGTTGAGGGCTTTGTTGGTGGCATAAGGCTTGCTTGGGTGGTACATTTGATGTTAATACAAGATGGTGTTCCAGCAAGAGAGACTATTTCAAGTGGTTCATCAAATGAACTGGGTGATCTTGGTCAATGCTTGGAAGTCATTTTCTCAAATAATGTTTTTCAGTTTTTACTTGATAAAGTTCTTCGTACTGCTGCCTTCCAGGTTCATTTCTGTGCCACATTTTTGTTTTTGCTTTTGCTTTTTGATACAATAATATATTCATTGAGAAAGAATAATATTACAAGAACATTGGAGGACAAGGGATCTTTCGTGAGGTAAAAGAGGAAAATAAAGCAGCAAAAGAAATGTGAAAACATGAATGGAGCAAAACTGTCCAATCCCTCTGCATATTAAACACTTGTAAAAGTAAATTTGCTTTAACTTCTGAAAGACTAGCACTTTGATTAGGTAAGTGGAAAAGCGTTTTCTCAAGTAAATTATATTAAATGAGTCATATGTAATTTTTTAGTTTTCTAGGAAAAAATTGCTTGCCCTTTCCTCAAGCACTTAATAAGGTCTTTACAATTTACTAAATGTTATTAAAATCCTTTGTTTTTTTCTTCTGCTGATTTTTTTGCTGAATTTATATGGTTTTAGGTATGAAGGAGCAGAAAGAGAGGAAAAAAAATAAAGATTACAAAATTATATTGATTTTATTGTCAAGGATATGTTACAAAAGACAAAACCCCAATTCCTATTCTTTTACTATACTCTTAATTGTAATTAACTAAGGAAACATATCATGAAACATGAGGAAATATGAAAACCGATTCTCAGATATCAGCTAGGATACTCCAAGATATTCTAAGATATAATGTTGATATTATGAGATATTTGTGGGTGTTAGTGAAAGTAACCAGCTATGTGCTAATCATTTACATTAACCAAATAATTCATATTCTGATCTTTGTGGGGTGTAGGTTACTCTTTGGAAAGTTGTCTTGGGTGGGATTATTGTCTTGAATTCTTTTTTTGTTTTCACTTCTATGCATCAAAATATTAAGATTCTCTGGTATATTACAAATAATTCTATATATGTCTAGATTTGAATTTGGGCAATATCACTTATAGAGTTTATAGTAGAACTATTGTAATTATGTATTTACTGTAGCTTCGCATGACTGATTTAGTCATGACTATACTTTCTTGATATACTGTTGAGACAGCTGCTTGTTGTCTTACAGACTGAAGATGAAGATATGATCTACATGTACAATGCTTATCTGCACAAGCTGATTACGTGCTTCTTGTCTAACCCTCTTGCAAGAGACAAGGTCAATTGATTTTTCCCGCTCCTACATATATAACAAGATGATTTGGTTGATTGAGTGCACAAATCTGGCTAGGATTTGGTTTTGGTTCTCAAACTACTTGATCATTGTTAATTACTGTATTTAAGCGTCTTATCTCTTCTCTTATATAGCAGTTGAATCACCAAATTATTGTCTGAGATATGGAAGGACTTTGTGTTATTTCCAACTTCAATATTTCTATTTGCCCTGTTCTTTGTACCTTCCATATATGTTGGTTAAATTTCAGATGCATTCAAAATAAATGGAATTTGACACTTGAAAGGTGGGTTTTTCCCATTTTTCTTTGGGTTATTCCTCATTTTTGTACCTGGTTTCAATATAATGACAATGAAATGCTCAATAGCTCACTTTTCAATTCTTTTCAGGTTTAGAATGTGATGGTTAGGAAGTTTGGATGAGGACTATATTTTGTACTCTTAGCCTGGATATAATATGATTACTGGACGTCACCTGCAGCTTTTAGCTCTTTCCTATTGTCTCTTTCCAACCATTAATTTAATACTAGCTGTTTGACTGCGATTCTAATTTTAAAGATGATTTTCCTTTTTTCCACCTTAAGGTTGATCTTTTTGTTGCAAATCATTATTAAATATTCATTTCTGTTCTTGAATATTTAGTTCTTTCAGTTGCATTAAATTTGTTTCAAATGAGTGAAATTGTAAATACATATGGCAAAAATAATATTTCTTAGAATTTGAGCTTATGGTCTAACTCAATCCAACAAAACTGGTTTATAAGATAAAGACTGCCCAAGCTTTTATAATTTCTATTTAAGCCATATCTCTAGTCAATGTGGGACTAAACCACCGCCCTTGAGGCTGCAATTAAGGCAGCCCCCACAGAGGCCACAACTAAGGCGGGCTAGGGGTGACCACAATTAAGGCGACTTTCCAACAATATTGTTTGGATAATTGTTGCAAAATATATATTTTTTTCTACTTTGGTGTATCCTTTGTCTTAAAAATATTTAGTTTTGTACTTATCTTTATGTTTATAAATTTTGCAGATAAAAGAATCCAAGGAGCGGATTATGAGTGTGCTTAGTCCATACCGAGTTGTTGGATCACATGATTTTGCACAGGACAGTAATTCAAGTTCTCTACATGGCACTGAGATGAGCCCTTTACCATTTAATTCAATCTTGGACTTTGTGAGCGAAATTTATCAGGTCAGTTTGACCAAATGGTAACAAAATATATGAAAATTTTCTATTCTTATATTAAGCAATCAATGCAAGTTCTGAATAGATCTTAACATTCAAATGATTGATGCCGGTTATTAAGGTTTTGCTGCTGTTAGATGATCCTTTTTCCAAATTACACTACTATATATTTGCTGTTTAGAAAAAAATCTGTATAAGCTATGTGGTTGAATGTTGATAGGGTTTTGTATGCATAATTTTTAAGGCTATTCACATTAAAGTCATGTGCTTGGCTGCTTTTTAAGGCTTTTGCTTGTGTCATGACCTTTAATTTTGTCATGAGTTATCAGAAAGAACCTGAGCTCTTGTCAGGCAATGATGTGTTGTGGACATTTGTAAATTTTGCTGGAGAGGACCATACGAATTTCCAAACGCTTGTGGCATTCTTGAATATGCTGAGCACCTTGGTAAGGAAAGGAAATTTTTTTATTATCTTAACGTTGATATCTTAATCTTGCTCTGCAACCTTTCTTATCCCGTTTCATTTTGGGACACTGCTTACTAGGCTTGTAGTCAAGAAGGTGCTTCAAAGGTTTATGAGTTGCTGCAAGGTAAAGCATTCCGCTCAATTGGATGGAGCACTTTATTTGAATGCTTAACAATTTATGATGAGAAATTCAAACAGTCTCTTCAAACTGCTGGAGCAATGTTGCCTGAAATTCAGGAGGGGGATGCCAAAGCCCTTGTGGCATACTTGAATGTTCTAAAGAAGGTTTAATTTTACTTATTTTCTTATGTCACCTTATATTGAATCCCTTGTATTTTCACCAATGTTTAAACTTGTCCTTGCTAAAATGAAAATTGTTCATTAAGCTGTGTGAAGAAGGGAAAATTTACAATAATAACTCCTTGGTTTAAGTTTATGTGGTGTCTAATATTTCATTGTTGTATGAGACTTTGCCTTTTTGTTTTTTATCCAATTGAAAGGAACAACGCTTTTTACTGTGCATTTCTTGTAAATACAGGTTGTAGAAAATGGGAACCCAACCGAAAGGAAAACCTGGTTTCCTGATATTGAACCATTGTTCAAGCTTCTTAGTTACGAAAATGTACCCCCTTATCTTAAGGTATGATGGCTGTATCACGATGTTCTTACTAGAAAGTAGAAGTATAATTAGATTCTTGATTTTGTCGAGAGCTTGGACTTCCAATAGAATTGTTTACACTATTTTTCTAAACAAGATACTTGTGTTGTTAATATAGGGTGCTCTAAGGAATGCAATAGCCATATTTATTCAGGTCTCTCCAGTGCTGAAGGATAGCATCTGGACCTATCTTGAGCAATATGATCTGCCAGTGGTTGTTGGGCCTGATATCCAGAACAGTCCACAATCTATGGGTACTCAGGTTGGTATATCTGTCTGATGAATAAGTAAATTCTTATCACCAGCTTAGAAATTATTTCCTTCAAAATTGTAAAGAACTAACTCTTCTAGAAGCTTTGGCTGTTAGGTGCAGGCTGACTGACTTGTACTTTATATCTCTAACACACCCTCTCATGTTAAAGACTCTGAGCGTGAACTGCAGCCAAAGCACTTCCAGAGCATAACTTGTGTTGAAAAGTAATTATTAATGAAGAATGGGATTGAACTTGCCAATCCTGACCACTTGGTCAAACAGGCTTTGATTCCAAATCAAGAATCAACTTTCCTAATTTAAGTTGTTAGGTGCAGGCACATGGATTATTGAGTTCCTTCGAAATGTTAGTTTGTATACCTAAGAATGGGTTTATTTCATGCTGAGTCTATAAAAGAACAAAAAACTGGAAAATAAAAAACTTTACCCTAAAAAATGATTTTTTTTTTAAATCTGTGTGTTATCATTGGGTTCATCAGGTTGGGTTGGGTTAAAGGATGATAAGCTTGATACCCAACCTGAGCTAATTGAGTTTTACATTTTAAAACCAATTTTACCCAAAACCCCGAACAAATCAATTCGTTTTGCCTCAGGTTGGGTTGAGTTGATTGGGTTCTTATATAATAGTGTGATGCCAACACTATAAGAATTATACTTATGTAATGTGATGCATGTAGTTATCTTAATTGCTCATAAGTCATAGTCTCATGTCTGTTCCAATATAATACTGTTATTTTTTTCATGCATTTGCACAGCATAGTGCTTATTCTATATTTCATTTTGTATACCTAAGAAATGTTTTTACATAAATGGGTATGTTTCATCAATAATGTTACCAACTGAGCTGCAAAAGCAGTGCCATATGCATTGTAATACTAATAGTGGTGACTGATTCAATTTTCAAACTTCTTTAGGTTATATTGAGAGCATTGAAAAGCAAGAAACTATGATTTTCTTCTATTTCTTTAACATCATGTCCTTAGTGGGTCTTGAGGTTTATCTGCATATTGAAAAGCTAGAATGTTTTTTATACTACTAGTGTGTGTACCCATGCGAGGCATGGGGCAAATTATATTTGGGGAATAATTTTTTATTATTTTGAAAAATTAAATTTAAAACTTAAAAAGAATAATAGTAAATAAATTTTATAAAAATTAATATGACATTACCAAAGAAATTTATTTTAGCTTACTATCTCAAATTTTACTTATTTTTCCAAATCCCTCTTCACCAAATTTGCTTCTTGACAACACCAATGATTTATTTAGAAGTAAATAGAAAATTAAAAAATATAAACAAAAGAAGAAAAATCAGAATAAAAAAATATAATTTTACATATGCTAAAATAGATTTCTTGTCTCATTTTTATTTTTTTGTTTCAATTTGGTTTCTTAAGTTTAAAAAGTTTCACTTTATTCCCATATAATGTCTTTATTAGATCAAATTGGTCCTTCCGTCAGCTTTTGATTCTAACGACGTCAATTTTGACTGATATGACATCTCTCACAGTTTGTCATGCCTTACCAATTTTTAAAAAATCATATAAAATACCTTTTTTTTTCATTTATTTCAATTATTAAAATATTGTATATTTTGTACTATAAAAATTATTATACACTTGAGTTTTATATTAATTATATACAATATAAATATTCATACAATTTTACCATGTGCACTTCACGGGTAATTTGAAATCAAGCACCATGTATAAAAATTACATTAATAACATTTAATTTCAATTGAAAGTAAGCATTATAGTTAAAAACTACATTAATAATATTCATTTTCAATATAAGTTTATCGACTAAATACTCTAATTGAAAATTTTCTGCCCACTCATATATGTTTAACCTCGAGCACAATTTTGGATGTTTTGCATCCTTCCATACAATAAACCGTTAAATTTGATTGAAATTTAATGAAATGTATGTATAGTTATGCTATCCACATTTTATAACTTCGTAAATTCAGTTGATAAAAGATATTAAACTGTTTGTGATAAAAGATATGAAAAAATTAATCTATATACTAGAAAAAAAAACATTGGTCATAAATAGGGTTCATCCTCCTTTTTTTTTTTAATTTTTTGTTTATCTTTCTTGTAAGCTATATCGTTTTATTCATATGCTATTGCTTCCTCCATTTATTTTTCACATTTCTCCTTCTGTCTTCACAATCATTTACTGTCTCCTTGTCTCATGTCCAAGTGAACTTGTAATTCTGACAGGTTTATGATATGCAATTTGAACTGAACGAGATTGAAGCAAGGAGAGAACAATATCCTTCAACTATATCTTTCCTTAATTTGATAAATGCTCTTATTGCAGAAGAAAGAGATTTGTCTGATAGAGGGCGAAGGTTTTGGACAGTACTCTGCACATTTCAAACATTTGTTGGAGTTTTTTTAATTCATTTTTTTTTCTTGCTTGTGCTCTAAAGTCTAAAAACTATTATTTTTCAGATTTATTGGAATCTTTAGGTTCATCTATGATCATGTTTTTGGGCCATTTCCTCAGAGAGCCTATGCGGATCCCTGTGAAAAATGGCAGTTGGTTGGTGCATGCCTTAAACATTTTCACATGTGAGTGGTTCAGTTTCTGTGTTTTGAGAAATAATTGGTCTGTCTCTGTTGCCTTTTCTATATAGTTCACATCGATTATTGGATTTATTGTTTTTTCTAATCACATTAATTTGAGTTGCATTGAGAGGCTAACAGGACTTTCTATCTTTAAATTGATTATTACTGATCTCTATAATTCAAAACTATGAGCAAGCTCTTGTATGAGCTGTTGATTATACATTTATTTGCTGAACTTAAAATTGCAGGATATTAAGCATGTATGACATCAAGGATGAGGACTATGAGGGTGTAATTGATCAGTCACGACTTTCAGCAACTAAAGAATCATCACCACTTCAGACACAGCTCCCAGTTTTAGAGTTGCTGAAAGTATGTGCTTGTAGTTTTCTTGTTCTGGTGACTAAGCTTGTGGGCAGGTGTTATTTGTTATATATAAATGTTATTCTAATAAATGAATCAGAATAGTGGAATTGTTTATTGCATTACATGATCTGTAGTTCTGTACAATGACAACAGCATCAATCTCTTAGGTTTGGGGATTAGGATAAGCTATCTAAGGATACTAGGAGGGAAAGAATCGACAAATACAAAATCAAAACTGAATAATATCTAAACACTAATGATTATCATCCATGATTTTGAATTTATTAGCTGCATGTTATTTATGATGGATCTCATAACGTTGTGAGATTTATGGATCAGTACTTATGCAGTTATGTTTAATGAGCAACTATCAGCAATACAAATTTATTAGGTTGTTGTGAGTTTTAGTTTTCAATATCGAATTTCCCACCAAATGTAGCATTGATGCATCAATTAATTTCATGTATTATATTCTAATTTTCAATGTTTAAATTTACCAGTTTCTTTGATAATAAATAATTTGGTTGGTTTCAGGATTTCATGAGTGGAAAGACTGCCTTTCGGAACATAATGAGTATTCTTCTGCCAGGGGTGAATTCCGTTATTGCTGAACGCAGTAGTCAATTATATGGGCAACTTTTAGAGAATGCAGTGCAACTTTCTCTGGAAATTATAATCCTTGTCCTTGATAAAGATTTACTTCTTTCTGATTATTGGCGTCCTCTATATCAGGTAACTCTTTCAATTTTCTGAACAATAGTCATCACTTTGTTTTCATAAAATATAGGTATATAGGTATATATATACATACACGTGTGTGTGCGTGAGAGAGAGAAGAAATAATTGACTTGACGCTGGCTTGAGTGACCGGGTCACCCAGCATTGTTTCAATTTATAGGTAGGAGGATTACAAGATAATAATAAATAAATAAATGACAAATTCAATTCACAAGATTAAAATTAAAATACCACTATCCTATGATACATTGAACTAATTCTGATTGACTATTAATATGATTCAATTCTCAACAATATGCTTCAATTTCCAACACTCCATCTCAAGTTGGTGAATAGGCATTTTCCATTCTTAGCTTTGATACTGTTCCAATGTTGTGAAAACCGACCTGGCCATCGATCCGGTCGAGGTATTGGGTTAATGGATCAGTGGTCGAACCAGTGGGTCACTAATATAGTAACTGTATTAACAATGGTGTGTTATATAGTACACTGTTAAATTAACCATTTATTGTGTTCAGATGGAAAGCAAACATCTTTGCTATTGGTACAGGTTGTGTGTGTAGCTAGCATCATAGTTTAATTATGCCATATTTTATAGCATTGGATGACTATTTATTGATGTACTGTCCTTTATCGATGATTTACTTGCAGCCATTGGATATTATACTCTCCCATGATCATAATCAAATAGTGGCCCTGTTGGAGTATGTCAGATATGATTTTCAGCCAAAAGTTCAGCAATCCTCCATCAAAATCATGAGTATTTTAAGGCATTTTAAATACCTTTCCTTTTTTTTATCCTCAATTTGTAATTTGATATGTTCTGCTAACCGAATATCATGCTTAATCTGTATTTGATATAATTTTTTTTTTCACCGAGTGACAGCTCTCGCATGGTTGGGCTTGTTCAACTATTGCTAAAATGTAATACTTCAAACAGCTTGATAGAAGATTATGCAGCCTGCCTTGAGTTACGGTCAGAAGAGTTTCAGAATCTTGAAAATAACAATGATGATCCAGGCATTCTTATTATGCAGGTTTGTCTTCATTCTTGTCACCTTTTTGTTTTGTTTCCTCTTTCCTTGTGTATAATCTTCCTAAAATGGTGTTTCCATCTGCCTTCTATATGCTTTCAGCTTCTAATTGACAATATCAGCCGGCCAGCTCCTAATATCACTCATTTACTACTTAAATTTGATCTAGACACGCCTATTGAGCAGACAGTTTTACAGCCTAAATTTTATTACAGGTTTTTGTCTATTATCTGTTGGTGCTTAATATCTTGATTCTTGAAACTACAACTGTGCCCTTATAATGTTATCTGCAGTTGCATGAAGGTTATTCTTGATATCCTGGAAAAGCTTTTGAAGCCTGATGTAAATGCATTACTTCATGAATTTGGTTTTCAGGTCAGATGTTCTTGATCTAGTGCGTAACATATGTAATATTGTGAAGAGAGTTAAATTTTTTGTTTTTTGCCCAGTCATTTATGCTTTTTCTAAAAGGAATGTTGACTTTTTTCTCGATGCAGCTCCTTTATGAATTGTGTGTAGATCCGCTAACATGTGTACCAACAATGGATCTGTTGTCAAATAAAAAGTACCAATTCTTTGTTAAGGTACACAGTTTTTGATTTATTTGAGCATCTTTTTTACTTCTAGTTGTTATATGATTATATAATTCAATGGAGAGATATATCACTCAAACTCTTTTCCTTGCTAAAATGCAGCACCTTGATACAATTGGTATTGCTCCACTTCCTAAACGAAATAGCAACCAGTCACTTCGTAACAGTTCCCTTCATCAGGTTGTTTTTCCCTACTTTCTCCTTCTAAACCATCTAAAATTTTACTTATAAAAGGTCTAAAATTCCAAACAAAAGTGGTTGTAGTGGGAGAATGATAAGTGAGTGGTTCTTTTAAAACTAGATCAGCACAAAACACATACATGTGCGGAGAGAGCTTTATGTGCTGGACAAACCTTTAGGATTTCCTGTCATTATTCATGAGTTGATAAGCACTTGCAACTCGAGTAACACTTTAAATTATTTGCATTTTCCCTAGATTCCAGTAATTAAAAGTGAGACAAACATTTCCAATATATTGAATTCTGGAGCTTAATCAAGATGTATTGATTGATACATGACATTTTTATGTTTTTTAGCAAATAACAATTTTATTTGAAGTAATGAGATAAAGTTTACTCAACTTTGTAGTGCATGTTTACAAGCAAAATCAATTTCCCACACCATGACAAATTATAATGTAAAATTTGTGACTGAGATTAACTTAGGCACACACACATCCCAATCATGTTCAATAGTTAATACCAATTCTATCAAAACTAGTGGGCACCTAGTCAGCATGTTGGAATATAATCCTTCAGTTTGATACTTTGTTATTGATAACAATAACAAGTAAACACCTTTCCAAATTCAAACTATAAATGTTTTCATTGTTTATTTTTAAATCTTTGCAAGTGTAGAAGGGCATAGAAATTAACTCTAATCATTCTTCATTAAACGCCTTATGCATGTAGTGTTTCATGTTTACATTATTTATGTAACGCTATCAATTTCTGGGAAGGAATAGGATTTGATGTATTACTTTCAAACTATACAGTATGCATATGAGGTTGGGTTTGACATAGGTGTTTTGTTCCCTTGCTTTCTCAGAGAGCGTGGCTCTTGAAACTTTTAGCAGTTGAACTACATGCTGGTGATGTTAGGAGCTCCAATCATAGAGAAGCATGTCAGACCATCCTTTCTTATCTTTTTGCCCATGGTATTAATCACATTGGTGGGGGCCAGGCCATGTCTCCATTTTCGCTTCATGATACTTCTGAAAATGCTGCTATAAGAACTGTCAGCAAGAGTAAGGTACTGATAGTCATTAATTGTTTCATGGTTCCTTTGATATTATTTACTTACATATCACATGCATATCTTGGATTCTTTATTGTTTGCTACAATTCACTGCCATCAATGTAGGAACTGGTTGGTAAAATTGCTTGTATATCCGCAAACCTTATTGTTGGATTGCTTTGGTTATGGCTGTTAGCTCATGTGCTAATTTTTGTATGTGTTGGGGAGGGGGGCGGCAGGAGGGAATCATGTTGACACATTCCTGAAAATCAATTTTGTGTCAATTATGGCATAACTTGTGAGAGAAATGATGAGAGTTAAATGATGAATGAGTGGGGTCGAACAAAGGAAAATTGAAACATTTTGGCTGAGCACTTAGTTGAAGAAGGGTGTGGATGGATAGGTTTTTATTTTAACGAGGAGATATAGAAAATAGGAAGGGTTATGTTTGATCCTTGATAACCATTGTAAAATTTATCAAAACTCAAACATGGATCATTCATGACAGATGATGTGTGCTAAGGCTAGGTTGTTACTTGAAAGTAACACACCATATGGCTTGAGTAGTGTTAAATAAGCTAGATCCATTGAATTGGTGCCCAAATGTAGTGTTAAATGAGCAAGGTCCTCACATTTTTTCTGGATAGATGTGGGTAAGTAAGCTAGTCCAAGAGTGCCTGATTAAGTTTGGTACTTGGAAATATTGGTACTTTGACAGGTAAGTCTTTGGAGGCGGTGAACACCATGATTCTGAGAAAGATTAACATTGTGTCTTCAACAAACTAAATGGGTTGGAGAAAAAACTAATGTGCTCAACAAAATAGGATTTAAACTTTGGTACATAGGAAAAGTTATAGGAGAAGAAAACAAGAAGGTAAAACAAATCAAGTTTCTCCCATAAGTGAAAATTAACTCATGCACTTAACTTTAACAGAAGCTCTCATCTAATTTCTCCAAATTAAGAAGATAATTTGGATGAAAAAATTATTGGTTTGCATGGAAACTATGATATTGCAGTGGTTCAAGGTGTTGAGGGTGTGGAATCAGATTTTAATTGGGAGACTTAATTCGGCATTGTTTGACCGGTATGGAGACCTCCATTTTTGGAGTCTACTTTTGTGGTTGAAGGTGCTTTATTAGGAGGGTATTGTAGATGAGTATACGGAAGAGTTTGAAATACTTGCCACTCATATCTCTCCCATACCTCACAATCAATATATGGGTTAGTTTCTTGGGACATTGAAGGAAGAAATCAGATTAGATTTGCTGGCACTCTTACCTTACAATCACTACAAGATGATCTCTGTTGTGCAGATGATAGAAAAGAAATTGACAAGAGTGCGCTAAGAAGTTTTTCAAACCATCAGGAAGGAGGATCTTGGAGGACATCACCTTCTATTAACCTCATGATTAGGGGATTGATGACTTCTATAACTTTTGCAGTTCAATCGAATCAGTCACAGCAAGGAGGGAACAAAGCCCCTAAACCTGGGAATATTTCCGAGAAGAATAACAGAGGCTTCTCTCCTCTAAGGGTGTGCAAAGTCTGTCCTATTAGGAACTCATGAATAGGATAGGAGGAATAAGGGATGTTGTTTTTGAATGCAGGTAGTGTTACAGCCCCACCCATCAATGTCCCTATATGCTGTTGCAGTTGCTGGTTGGTGGAACCAGTATTATTACCAAGAAAAGGGTTTATTTGTAACAAGTTTAAAGCTTTGTAAGCTTTAACTTGAGGGGGAGTGTTGGAAATGGTAGTGCTTAATAAACTTGGGCAATAGTGATTCATGTATCACACAATCACTGTCACATTATAAAATGCATTTAGTATTCATAGGAATTAGTATTTAGTAAGTTGCACTCATTTACTCTTAGCCTTGTAAATAGTCCCCACTAAGTCTATTAATTGTATATCTATGGATATTTTGCATTCTGCATTGTACTGAATAAGAGATCATTATCATTCAGAAATTCTTTGTAAATTATACTTTTTGCCATTTCTAACTCCATCGTATTCCTTTCCTGCTAAATTGAACAATTTTATTTGAAATTCAGGTATTAGAATTGCTTGAAATCATCCAGTTTAGATGTCCAGATTCCACTACTCAGCTCTCAAATATTGTGGCTGGTATGAAATATGACTTGCCGGTGAGATACTAGTCCTCAAAACACATTAGATCTATATTTATTTAAGTATGAAATACAAGTTCCAGATGATATTCTAGTCCTTGACTATTTTCTTCTTGTTCCTACCTGTTTTTGGGTGGACATTATTTTAGGCAGAAGACATACTTGGAAATCTGGGAAATTCTGGAAAGGGTGATGTCTACTATTATTCTGAGAGAGGTGACCGGCTAATTGACCTTGCTTCTTTCCATGACAAACTTTGGCAGGTTGGTCCACTTATTAAATATTAATAACTTGGTATTGAAGATATTCTTTTTTATCTTTATTCCTGGGATTGTAGTTTTACATTTAATGTATTTTGTACTAAATTTAATCTATTTTCTTGTTGCAGAAATATAATTCAGCATATGCGCAGGCAAGTAACCTTGGCAGTGAAGTTGAACTAAATATTGTACGTGAGTCAATTCAACAGTTGCTGAGATGGGGGTGGAAATACAATAAAAATCTTGAGGAACAAGCTGCACAACTTCATATGTTGACTGCCTGGTCTCAGATTGTTGAGGTATAGATCTTTTTTTCCATATACTTACGTTTTATTATATATATTCTCTAACTTTGTGCTATTTTGTAAAGGTGTCTGCTTCTAGAAGATTAACAATGCTTGAAGATCGATCTGAAATTCTTTTTCAGTGAGTTGCTACACTTCATTAATGAAAAAGCAAAAAGCTGTAACTTCTTGTCATCGTGGATCTTCTCACTATTGATGCTATTTATGTAACTGTTAAATTGCATTGGCAGGGTCCTTGATGCGTCTCTTAGTGCATCTGCTTCTCCTGACTGTTCGTTGAGGATGGCATTCATACTATCCCAGGTTAATATTCCAATATATCATTTTTATCCCCTGGAAATATTGATGAGGTCTTCAACTATCCAAGTTGTTCTGTTTTTATTTGTAAGCTTTCCAGACAGACGGATTTATGTTTACATACATGAAATTTCTTTCAGGTAGCATTGACATGCATGGCTAAGCTGCGAGATGAAAGATTTTTGTTCCCTGGCAGTCTGAGTTCTGATAATATCACATGCCTTGATCTCATTGTGGTGAAGCAATTATCAAATGGTGCTTGTATGACCATATTGTTTAAGCTTATCATGGCAATTCTTAGAAATGAATCTTCAGAAGCTCTTAGGAGACGGTATGTTACATGTTCAGTAACTGATTCTGGTTGTATGATTACAGTTTTGATTGACAAACTTACTTTTGCATGTCTTTATACAGTCAATATGCTCTCCTTCTTAGCTATTTCCAGTATTGCCAAAATGTGGTTGATCCTGATGTTCCAACCACAGTTCTTCAATTCTTGCTGCTCAATGAACAAGATAATGAATATATTGATCTCCCAAAGGTATAATTTCTTGAATTTTGTGCAAAAAAAATATTTTAATCTGGTGACAGATTAAATCTTTATTGCATTTCTCCATTTTGCCCAGATTGACAAAGAACAAGCAGAACTGGCTCGTGCAAACTTTTCAACTTTGAGGAAAGAAGCTCAGAGCATTTTGAATCTGGTTATTTGCTACTCTTACTAAGCTTTTTTATATGCATTACTATTCAGACTTTTTATTTTTATTTTTTAAATGTGCTTATGACTAATCTTTTGTTGCTTTTAATATGGGATCCTGCATCTGCCTGTAGAAGATTATAGGTTGTTTTCTGAACAGCTTAATTACCAAATTGGTCTCCAAATTATTTAAAATACTTCAATTTGGTCCCCAAATTTTAAAATGCGTCAATTTGGTCCCCACATTTTTGAAAATGCATCAATTTGGTCATTTCCGTCCAATTGGAGTTGACACCGTTAATAATTTGGAACCAAATTGGCAAGGCTTGTTTAGTCTTCTTGCTTATTGGGATAATTTAGCTTTTAACGGCGTCAATTTGGTCCAAAATTATTAACGGCGTCAACTTCAATTGGACGGAAAGGACCAAATTGATGCATTTTTAAAAATTTGGGGACCAAATTGACGCATTTTAAAATTTGGGGGCCAAATTGAAGTATTTTAAATAATTTGGGGATCAATTTGGTAATTAATCCTTTCTGAACAGAAATAAAATTGCTGTCTGATAGTTCACAATTGTTGATTTAGTTGGGGGATGAAAGGTGTTTGGGGGGGGGGGGGGGGGGTGGTGGAGGATAAGGCATGAAGTTTGTAAAACTTGTTTGCTATATTGTCTTTGTACTAGTCAGAATATTAGTGGATTTGATCTGCTGTATTATTCTGATTAAGCTGATGTTTGGGAACTTCTTTTCTTACATAATCATTGTTTTTTTTTCAGAAGGTCTACAAATGAAACAGTTATTTCTTTAAAATAAAATGAATCAAACATGCATGTTAGTGTAATAAAATAAGGTTGTGTTTTTATTTTCTGTAGTTGAAGTGTCCGTTTAAATTGAGTTAATATTCCATCCTCACATTAGACTACTGAAATATCAATTCTTGTTGCTTTCCTAACAAGATTTTAATATTATGGGCTAGTTGCTTCCATATGCTATCAATGTCAAGTTTTGGTCTGTTTGTCATTAATTTTCATTTTTTATTCATTTCTTTATTTTGATGAATATTATTACGTTTATGTCAACTATTTACAGTTTCAATTAATTTGAAATTGTAGGTCATAAAAGATGCAACCCATGGAAGTGAACCTGGAAAGACAATATCACTTTATGTTCTTGATGCATTGATTAGTATAGATCATGAGCGCTATTTCTTGAGCCAACTTCAAAGGAGGGGGTTTTTAAGGTCTTGCCTTACAGCCATAAGCAATGTTTGCAATCAGGTGTTTGTTCTTTCCACTATAAACTGTTGCTTCTATTTTGACACATTGTATTTTTTGGTTCTACAGTCGTGGACCGTTCATTCCATTGCACAAGGGATCTAACATGATTTTTTTAGTGTTTATTATGGTTCTGATGGTATTATTAAGTATTTTTTTTTTAAGTAATTTCATCCATTTGGTGATCGAGAGAAAATGACTTCTAATTTTTATAATAAAGACAAAATCTTTAGCCTACTGGATTCATCAATTCATTGAATATTGTAGAGATTATCTATTTGTGTGTTTGTTGTGTAGTTATTAATGTTGTGCTGTGTGACTCGTGTTGTTTCAATGTGGTGCTTGCAATGTATCCATTATTTTGTCTGCTCATTTAAATTATACTTAGGTTTTAGACTTTAAGTTGAGTTTATCAATTTTCATATATAAATAAATTATTTTTATTTGGTTAAAAATTAATTTAAATTATGTAAAATATATCTGATGTAACATGTGCCTCAGTTGAATGTTGGCATGCCCAGCAAATGGCAATTGCTTTTAATAAACAATAAACAAAGCATTTTTCTTTAAGAAAGGACAGATACAAATACAAGAGGATAAGAAATCCTCAAGAACTAAACGGAAAAAGAAATTAACAAGTAGATAACTAAGCATGAAACATGCAACACAGCACGCCAATCTTTCTGATAGGATTCAATTACAAGCTATGGGACCTGAGTCTGACATTGAAAGTATGGGATTTTGGTGTGTGATTTATATGGCCTTGGGCTCTCCAACTACAACGGATACAATAATACTGATTTCATTTATTTGTCTGGTTCAAGGATGGTAGTCTTTCACTGGACTCATTGCAGAGGGCATGTACTTTTGAGGCTGAACTTGCTTTACTACTAAGAATCAGTCACAAGTATGGGAAATCTGGAGCACAGGTTTTATTTTCCATGGGCATATTGGAGCATCTTGCATCTGGCAGAGCAATCAATTTACAGGTGAGGGAATTTTTCCTTGTTAATGCCACATCTGCTTTCATTTCAGCTAACTTTTACTGAAGGTAAAGAATCTGCAGGGAAGTTTAAGGTGGGTTGAGACAAGACTTAGAAGAGATATGGCTGTGGATGTTGATAGACAACGGATGATTATAACTCCGGTCTTGAGATTAGTGTTTTCACTAACTTCCTTGGTTGATACATCTGACTTTTTGGAGGTTGGCTTTTGTGTTCCTTTTACAAATTTTAAAATATGATATTTTTTTGTTATGAATTTTCCTTGCTCCCTTAACAGTTTCCCTATGGTTTATGATTATTTCAATTGTAATTTAATTTTGTTTATAAGGAAATCCTATTTTTGTTGCATTGATGAAGATGGTGATATATCTTTCTTCCTCCTGTATAACATAGGTGAAGAATAAAATTGTCCGTGAAGTAATCGATCTTATCAAAGGGCATCAATCACTCTTTGATCAAGTTCTCCGTTTAGACATTGCCGAAGCAGATGAACTAAGAATGGAGCAGATCAATTTAGTTGTTGGTATTCTTAGCAAGGTATTGTTTTACTTCTCTGGGTTTAAAAACTCTTTACTGGATGTGTGATGCTAGCTTCTCTGCCTTAATAGGTGTAGGTGAAGTCAAACGATATTATATTTAGATAAATTACTATGTAGTCGAATGCTTTGGGAACTTTACCTTTGATGTGTCAGGTTTACATAATCTTATATTCCATGCACAATGGTGACATACTTCCAAGTTCCAGCCCCAAAAGGCTTCTGAAATGTCCATTACTGATGTTAATGCTACTTAGTGAACTAGAGTTGTTTCTTTTTGTTGCTTTACATTTTTTTGTTGTTATAGGTTTGGCCATACGAAGAGAGCGATGAGTACGGTTTTGTTCAAGGGCTCTTTGGTATGATGCATGCTCTTTTCTCATGCGATTTAAAGATTCCTAGTTTTGCTCAATCAAGAGTATCACCTGAGGTGAGTTTGCAGTTTTCTTAATTCATGTTTAGGTTATGGGAAAGAATGTTCTGGCATTATGTGTACATAATAACGATCCTAATCTTTTGGTGATATTGCCTGATGAATGATCAGAATCAGAGGAATTCAGAACTACGGATGTTTAATTTGTGCTGCAGCCTGAGCTCTTACTTATATTTTCTAGTCACAAAGAAATCCCTGAGATTACAGGTATATTATACATTCAGCAGGCAGTTTGTTATTGACCTTGAGCTATTTTCCCTCTTCGTCTATTGTATCTGCATTTTTTTCCCTTGTTAGTTAAACAGAAATTTGTTTTTATGCTGTCTCAGCCTTCAGATGCCTCCTCCAGTTACCCTACTTCTGTTGAACTTCAACAACCCACATTGAGCTTGCTTAATTCTCTTCTTTCTTCTGTTACAACTGCTCTTGAAAGGGCAGCTGAGGAGAAATCCTTGTTACTGAATAAGGTGAAAATGCAAAGAAACTTGTCTCTTTATCTTCTCCATCCTGATTTGGTTTACATTTTTGCTTTTTTAATATGTATAAGCAAAAGCAACATCTTATATGTGGTTTTGCAGATTCGAGACATAAATGAACTGTCAAGGCAGGAAGTGGATGAAGTCATCAATATGTGTGTCCGGCAAGACGCTGTTTCATCTTCAGATAACATACAGAAAAGGTTAGTCATTTGTCTGAAGGCTTTAATTTGAGTTCTATGATTATTTGGTTTATATATCTGCTCGCATATATTACTTGTATATTACATGTTCTCCAAATTCTGTGTATCTTTCTCCTTTCTCCATAACATTCCTTGTATGATTTTTAAAACATGTTTTACAGGAGATACATTGCAATGGTAGAAATGTGTCGCGTTGTTGCCAGTAGGGATCAGCTGATCATTTTATTACTCCCACTCTCTGAACACGTGCTAAATATCGTCCTTATCCATCTTCAAGAGAGGTAAGGAATTAAGTTTCCGGAAAGGTAATAAGAATGTTATTGTTATTGGAGCTAAAATCAAGATACAATCTTGTGTTCCTGAAGATTAATGTTTTATGGCCAAACAAAGGGAGGAAACCAAGCCCTATCTTGATGTAAACAATGAGCTGTGGTGTTGTCATTGCATGCAACTCTTTTTTTTATCTTCTTTAGGCTAATCTTTCTTTGTATCTTTTGGCAGCTCTGTTGCAATTGATTCTACCTTGACTACAAAAACAATTACATATGCTGCACAACAGGACGTTGCTTTGTTATGTGGAAAGTTAGTTCCCACCCTTGAGCGACTTGAATTGCTAAGTGAGGTATGGGTCTCAATACTGTAATTCTCGTTAACGTTTCAATGGTTTTTTGTCAGTTCTGGAACTTCTCCTGAATATGGCCATATCTGCAAGATTATCATGTAGAGGAATGTTAACGACACTCTCTCTATACTCTTTTTTTTACACTCTCCCTACTATGATTGACTGAAATTTGTTGGAAATCATCAATTTTTGTGGGTCTCACTTCTAGATTAGGAGAGAGAATCATTAAATGATAAGTGGATCTACCAAAACTTATGATTTTCAACAAATTTCAATTAATCACAGAGAGAGTGTTAGAAGGAGAGTGTTAGAGAGAGTGTTGCTAGCATTCCTCTTATCATGTATTTAGTTGAAATCAAGTTTTCCCTAATCGAACAATGTTAGTATGCTTGTTATCAAGATGCTCACCTTGGTAGTTGCTTTTTTTTTTTTTTTCTTTTCAGGAGAAAGTAGGGCACAATCTCAAAGTATTCCGTAGATTAGCAACTTCTGCCAAAGAGCTTGCAATTCAAAAATTGATTTTGTAGATTATTTAGTGTCTTCACAAATTCAATTACTTCACTTAAATTAACTGCTTGTGCGATGTAAATTATGTAAAGTTCTAAGTGCGTGTTTGGGAGCTAGTTACGTTCAATGTAACTGGTGTTTTGTCAAAAGCAATAGAAGAGTTACTTTTGCTTTTGGTGCCTCGAAATGCCGTAAACGACCATTTAGAAGGTCTTCAATGTTAATCCAAACATACCCTAAGAAATCAACTTCACACTTTTTGTAGTACTGAATGGCAGATGCAAGTGAGATTTTAGTGCTATTTGTGAAATTTCGTTAAATTTTTAGAAATTCTTGTGGAATAGCAAATTAACAATCCCCTGATCGACACTAAAACTATAGACGACATAAATAATGGAGTGTTTCCTACAACGTAAATGCTGCAGTGCTTGCAGCACTATTTTTGCCGAATTCAATTTGAGTTTCGAGAAGTTATTAACATAATCACACCTAATGAAATAATTAGAAAGAAATGTTACTAGTAAGTAATATGGAGTATACGTATGAAAAATTGTTAAAAAATATCTTTCTAGGTGATTTTGAATGATCCACTAACCTAACCTACAAGAAATTTAGGGAATTGGTTAGGAGATAAACGCTTTCAACAAAATAATTGTCTAAGAAAAAAATGTTAAAAACAATAGGTTTGATTGTACTTTTTACTTTCAATTTTTCAAATTTTTGTGAATTTTATCCCAACAAATTAATTTGGCATATTTTATCTTTTAACTCTTTAAAAAAATTACAAATTTTTTAATCATTGAATTGATTTGACATGTTAAAATAATTATATTTTTTATTTTTATTTTTTTGATGAATTTTACTTCTAACTTTTTTATTTTTTGGTGAATTTTATCTCCAACATTACTTTTTGGAAATTTTATTTCAATTTTTTTTTGGTGAATTTTATCCCATGTTTTTTTTTGGTGAATTTTATCCATAATTTTTATGCTTATGTTAGAATGTCATGTTAGTTCAACGATAAGAGGTAAAATTTAAGTTTTTTAAAAAGTTAAGGATAAAATATGCCAAATTAATTTGTTGAAGATATAAATTGCAATTAAGCTAAAACAATAGATAAATATCATGTCTATTAGCCTTCAAAATGAGTTTATAGAAATATATAAAATGAAATTAATGAAATTAAAGTGTAATCATTAAAAAAATTAAATTAAAGTGTAATAGAATGAAATTGAATATAATGAAATAAGATCTTTATTTTATTTAGGTTTAATTGTAGATTTTACCACTTAACTTTCATTAATTTTAAAATTTTACCATCCAAGTTTTTTTTCGCGAATTTTACCACTCAATTTTCATCATTTTGTGAATTTTACCATCCAAGTTTTTTTCGCGAATTTTACCATCCAACTTTCATGATTTTTGTGAATTTTACTACTCAAGTTTTCAATTTTTGTACATTTTATCATCACATTGATAACAAAATGATGTCATTTTGTTTTTTCCTTAACCTCTTTTTTGTAACACATCAATGGTGGAAAAATGCGCGAAAATTAAAAATTTGAGTGGTAAAATTTGCAAGAAAAAACTTGGATGGTAAAATTCGTAAAATGTTAAAAGTTAGGTGGTAAAATTTGTGATTAAGCCTTTTATTTATTTAGATATGTTGTGATAGGATAAAATGAAATAAAATTTTCATTCCATTTCATTTTTTCCAAACTAAAAAAATAGGATCTACTGTATTTCATCTTCAGTTTACCATTCTAAATAATAAAACACAGTAATATTATATTCAATTCTCCTTCATTCTATCATCTTTCACTAATCCAAACTTAAATATTGATTGGCATAAATTAAAGAGTAAAATATGTTTTTAGTCTTTATACTTTTAGTGAAA
Source organism: Pueraria montana var. lobata (assembly GCA_026413185.1). Taxonomy (NCBI): domain Eukaryota; kingdom Viridiplantae; phylum Streptophyta; class Magnoliopsida; order Fabales; family Fabaceae; genus Pueraria; species Pueraria montana. The sequence continues at coordinate 35,533,822 of CM048652.1, forward strand.
TTTGGTTTTAGTTCACGTACTTTCAAATCGACTATTTTGGTCCTCAAACTTTCAAAAAACAAGTGGATTTAGTCCCTCATCTTTAATATAAATAGTCAATTTCAGGGACTAAATTCACATGTTTTTCAAAGTTTGAGGACAAAAATGGTTAATTTGAAAGTACAAGAACTAAAACCAATTTTTATTGAAAGTACAAGGACAAAAATATATTTTATCCTAAAATAAACTATCGGACATCACGCCATCAATAACTATTAGAAATATAATAATATTAATATTTAAGAATTTAATTATAAAATTTTTAAATTATAGATTTAATTATAACTTGATGAAAGTGTAGGGACATGCATACTAGTTTAAACAACCTTTATTTAATAACTAAGAGCCTTTGGAGTTTTTTTTTTTCCCGTAAGTTTCAGAAGTTAAAAAAATTACAATTATTTAGTTTTTAAAATTATTTTTCTTTTTTTTCTTCTAATTTTTAATTTTGAAATAAACCTACTTTAAAGCTTACTTATCCTATCAAAATTAGTTTAAGGGTGTGTTTGTGTAGTGGTGGTGGTAATGACAATGTCGGTGACAATGGTAACAATGATGACAATAATGATGGTGGTTGTAGCAGTGTCAATAACGATGGGGGTGATAGTGCCAATGATGATGGCAATGATAGTGGTGATGGTAGTGGTGGCGGTAAAGATGATAGGAAGAACCGTTATCAAATGTAACGAATGTGCGTTTTTTTAAAACTAGAAATTAAATTTACAATTTTTTTTTTTTGCAAATGAATGTAAGAGTGTTTTGAAATTGAATTAAAATCAATTCAATTTCATTTTAGCCAAACATGTTTTGTGTTGAAAATTGTATTTGAAAACAAAAAATTAAAACCTCGCAATCACCCCAAATGATTCTAAGGGTTTGTTTGGTAGTAAAGAAAGAAATAGTAAAAAAAATATGGTGGATGGAAATAGGCAAAGTGAATGCAAATAAGTGAAAAATAGAGTATAAATAAAGATGTTTGGTTTAAAAGAAAATAAGAAAGAGATAAATAGGTGAATAGAATTGGTAAGAAACATAGTAAAAATAACTAGTAAAGCTTACACATTTTATTTTTCTCTTCTCTTATTTCTCTTCTACTAAACACACTCTCATTTTTATTTCTAGCTTATTTCTTTTCTTTTCTCTTCTTCAATTTCTCCTTCGCAAAGGATAAATAATGTGAACTCAACTTTTTGTGGATGAAAAAGAAAATACCTGCTCAGTTTACGAAATCATTTTCTTGTCTATGTGGGTGAGGCAAGAAGGAGAGGTCAAGAGCGGTTTTACGCTAATACCCACAAGTTTTGGCAATTAACTTGAAATATTGTCGTTTTCCAACTTCCGGGGTTTGGAATCTGAGAGGAACACACATGTCCATGGGCGTTTAAGTAGGGATGGCAAAATGTACCCGGACCCTACGGGTACCCACAAAAATATCCGCAAGCGGGTCGGGTAAATACCCGCTTATTGGAGCTGGGGCCGGGGCCGGGTATTTACCCGCAATTTTTTGCGGGTGCGGGTACGGGTACGGGTACTATAGTACCCACCCCGCCCCGCCCCGCACTACCTTATATATGTATAAAAAAAATTAAAATAACTTAAATAAATAATTATGTTATATATATATACTTTTCTGTAAAAAAAAATAATTTTATATTTTCCATAAACTAACACTAATGGTAAAAGATTTATGTTATAACTTACAATAATTTTATATTTTATATTTTTAATATTATGTGTGGATGTTTTTAATTTTAAGTTTGAATTATTTAAGCATGAATTTTCAATTTATTTGTAATAATTTTTTAATTAATATTTTTATAGCTTAAATGCAATTTTGGTTCATCTATTTTGCGCAATCCGCAATTTTGGTCTCCCTATTTTAAAATAGAGATGTTTAGTCTCCCAATTTCGTAAAATATGTAATTTTGGTCCTTCTATCAAATTGAAAACGTTGACCGTTAAGAGATTAACATTAACCTTAACGTGGTCCAAATATAGTGACGTGACACGTGATTATTTATTTAGTTTTTAATTATTTTAAATACTGAGTAGAATAATTGATGAAAAATATATTTAAAAAAAATGTAATATCATTTATTTGACTATGATGTGCCATGTACTTCAATAATGTAGAACTTGTTTAAAATAAATGATTAAGACTTGTGATTTCTATTTTAGGACTCACAACTATCCCAACCATTAAAATCGATGTGACATATGCTTTAGTGATGTAGATAAACAAATAATTATTACTTAGTATTTAAAATAATTAAAAAATAAATAAATAATCTCGTGTCACATCACTATATTTGGGTCATGTCAAGGTCAACGTTAATCTCTTAACTGTCAATGTTTTCAATTTGATGAAAGGACCAAAATTATGGATTTTACAAAATTGGGGGACTAAATGTCTCTATAGAGGGACCAAGATTGCTGATTGTGCAAAATAGGAGGACTAAATGTCTCTATTTTAAAATAAGATGACTAAAATTACAGATTGTGCAAAATAGGGGGACCAAAATTACATTTAAGCCTATTTTTTATTGATTTATTAACTTTATACATAAGAAAAGTGTGGGTAGCGGGTGCGGGTATGGGTATATAGGTACCCAGCGGGTACGGGGATGGGGATTAAAGTTGCTACCCGCGCGGGTATGGGGTCGGGTACTATAGGACCCTACCCAGACCCTACCCATTGCCATCCCTACATTTAAGTAAGGGCATTGTTATTCTGACTTCCAAATTTTCTATTCACTTCCCCACGTGCTTTAAATTTTATTTTTCTTCTGAAAATACCCTTTTCCCATAAACATGTTTCCGTTGTATAAATTATACAATGGAAACATGTTTCTATTTGTGTAGGGGAGGTGAAAAATACAAAACATAAATATGTTTTCGTTGTATATTTTTTTTAAGAAAACACGATTCCGTTGACAAAATACACAACGAAATTATGTTTCTGTTATGTATTTTTTTGCACTTCCAGTTACACAATAGAAACATGATTCCGTTATGTAAATATCGATGGAATCATGTTTCCGTGAAAAGGGTATTTTTGGAACAATTTTTAAAGCATATGGGGGCTGAGAATAGCAAAAGTGGGGGAGGTGAGAGCAACTACTCTGCCCACAGAGACAAAGGTCCTTCTTATCTGATTCAACTCGTGTTCGTTCGTTGTTACCAGCAAGTTAAAGAGAGTGTATTCAAAGTACTTGAGAATGGCACACTCTATGAGTTTTGCTCCTATTTGTTCCTTCAAATCCTCATTCACACCAGGTAAGTAACTCTCTCTCTTTGTGTGCCTTCTCACACCTCTTCGATTTTGCAGCACTTCATCGTGGTTTTTCTTTTTATAGGGGCAGTTACCGGTAATTCGGTTGCCCAAAAGGCTCTTCGGATAAACGAAGCATGTCACGCTCGAAACTTTCAATCTTTGAAGGTTAAGGTGAGGTTGATTTTGGTGTCCCATTTAACATAGCATGTATCTTGAATTCAAAGTTGAAACCCTCTCTGATGTTGATTTAATGCAATGCAGGCTGCGGATGATAATAATCCAACCACCAAAACAAAGAGTATTGTTTGTCCTGATTGCGACGGAAATGGTAAGTGTAAATGTAGATTTTAATTATGTACTTTCCTTTCATGGTCTTTTTCTTGTTCTTTCTTTATAGGTGGGTTTAAATTTGATACCTTCATGACTTTATCATATAACAACTATTAATTTGGTACAATTTTGATTGTTCCAGTGCTTTCTTGTCTTGTGGAGAAATTTTAGACCTTTTCCTTGAAAATTGTCATGCCAGTAGTGAAGGCAGTGTTTTAAAACACGGTTAACTTGATCACTTACTAACTTAAGTAGATTTTTACTGATATCACCTTAAGATATACTGAAAAAGTGATGCTTCATCCAGTGAAAAATTTGTACATTTGTTAGTTGCTCATCCATTAGTATTAGTGTCCTATTCTCCGTTAGACAAGTCAACTGGATAGTCTAGAGATGCATTTATGCATTGTCAGTTCGATAATGCTGATGTTGGTGTGTGTATTTGGAATACCAATAATTGTTGAGGATGAACTTAGGCCTGTTGCTTTTCCCAATTATCTCCTTCCATTGGAAATCTTAGCATTCAACTCACTGAGCTATCTTTTCTTCTCAACTGCAAGGTGCAATATCATGCACTCAATGCAAAGGTACTGGAGTTAATTCTGTAGATCACTTCAATGGGCAATTTAAAGCTGGTGGATTATGTTGGCTATGCAGGTACATGCACCAAATACCACATTTCTGGTTCTGTTCCTTTTAGTGTGAGCATGTGTGACTATGCTGTGTGACTGTGTTGTGTGGCATAGCAACTTCTCAATATACTACTTCTACCACACCATGCTTTCCATTAAAGAACAAATAGGGTTAATATCTGAGCCAATACAGCTCAAGCCTGAAATGAATCTATACAAAATCTTTAGTTCTAAAAGAATAAAGGATGTAAGATCATCCCTATCATTATCATGCTCATGGTGAACAGTGCAAAATTGTTTTCCTCCCTGTCAGTGAGCTATAACAATAATTTTTCAAGGTAAGATCATCACTACCAACCAGTTGAGATGCATAATGGCTGGGTCAAAGCTAATTGTTCACTAGAATTTGGTGTTAACGATGAATAATCATAATTAGATTTTAGAAAGAGTTCCAATAAAAGACAGAAATAAAAACTGAGAAATGTACTAGACAAGGTTGTTTCAATTACACAAGCACACGATCATTACCTAGCAATTAGGACTCCTCAAATTTATCTTCACAGGAGATATGTGTATGTACATTAGCGGTAACAGGTACATCCTTGCAGCTATCTAAACCAACCTTCAACTCATTATTATCACTATTGGTTTCATCAAGTTTAAATTCCCCCTTAGTATTAGTGAACCAGAATAAAGGAACTCTTCTCAGATTCAGGTATTATGTGATTGCCTGATGATCAAACTCTCTATAGTCAATACCACATCATTTTTTTCCTTAGAAGTCTCAGATACATTAACATTTTGCTTATTTACATTCCCATGTTTCTAGAAAAGCAATCATCTTGTGTACCTTATACCCATGTTCCATGACAGAATCTTCATAGTAGAAATATGGAGGCTTCTCTGTCCTTTGGACATTTACCTGACCTGGCAAATCTATGCCTTGCATCACATAATTCTTAACATGGATCTTTGTGACACCTTTCCAGAAATATCATGACTCAAACTTTCCATCTAAACTATAACTCCATCTTCAACAGAGAACCAAGTCAATACCGTTTTGTTTTCTGGTTGCAAGTCTGAGTCGAGTCCTTCTCATCAAAGGTCATGCTGCATTTGTGAAATGAAAGGGAATTGAACACCATTGTCTCTAGACATAGAAGGCACGAGGGAAGGCGATTGATGCCAAACTGATTCTTCATGGAGTTCCTCCTTTGCTAACCTTAGAACCCACACAGTTTTCCCAATTATTCTTTTATTTTTCATTTGCCCATAATTACAGGAGAGCCATTCATGATTCTCAGATGTTCTCCATGTTTTTCTTATTAATGTTTTGAGAACTGAAGTCATTAAACAGAACAAAAAAACCTAATTATGCTCTCATTGTTGGGTTCTAAAAACAGAAAAAAGAAATTTGTTTCTAAAATCACTTCCCACAAAACAGATCCGATTTTTTCCTTAAAAACAAAAGCAATTTTTTAGAACAATAAACAAGCAAGCCTTAAACTACTTTAATTATTTTCTGCTTTGACGTTCCATTTTAATTTTTTTTTTCTGTCTATAGTTTATACACCATGAGGTATTGAGGTTACCACAACGGAGTTATTTTCATGAAATGGTTTTGGTTTGTTTCTTTAAACCACCTTAATTCTGGATGTGGGAAAGTTGGTGATGAGGATGAAGGGGTCTTCACGTGCTTCTCTGTAGTTCACTGGTTGAACTGTCTGTAATTGTTCATAGGCTAAGCGTTTGTTTGGGTTAGATTATCCAAAAGCACTTCTAGAAGAAGAAAAAAAGAAATGGACTTCTCCATAAGCTAAAATTAGCTTATACATAAGCTAATTTGTAAAAAGTCACACATCTTCTAGAAAAGCTATATGAGAGAGTTTATACAAGTTAGCTTATACATGAGCTAATTTTAACTTATGGAGAAACTCATTTCATGTTTTTCTTTTTATTTTTTTCTCATAGAAATGCTTTTGGATAAGCTTAGCCAAACAAGTTAGCTTATACATAAGCATAACTTTGTTACCATTATTTCTAGTAGTTGTGTGATTCTGGACTCCATTCCTTGAACTTAAAAAAATCTCAGGTGGCTTTTGTTAGTATAATATACTCATTTAGTTCAAGTCTCTCTTTGGTTTGGCTACAATCTAACTCCTATCCTATGCAACATGTATGTTTCTTGCAGGGGAAAAAGGGACATCTTGTGTGGAAATTGTAATGGAGCTGGCTTTCTTGGTGGATTCATGAGCACTTTTGATGATTAGAAAATTGCCAAAATTGGATATTTTAAGAATTGTTAATTGTTATAGCTAAAGAAAGAGAAAAGAAGTGTGGGGGACTAGGTCGCAACATGCATGTTCCTCTGTTGGTCTTTTTTGTTTTGAGTAATTAATGTTATACTTTGCCAGGTTTTTCAGTAAATGTAAGATTTCGTTTCATTCATTTTTGTTCTTTGTTCCATGATTTTGATGTGGTCCCGTGGATTGTATTTTGATTAAATTAAGCAACGATAGGAGAAATTTGGTTAAAACTAATAATGGGACTTCATCGGCCGGCGGAATGGTGTAAACCCTAAATTTATTCTTGAGAAATTTTAAAGTGGATATATTAGTCTAAAATACAAAAAAAAAAAAAAAAAAAATTATGTGCCTTTTGCAAGGCTTTTAAAGTAGTTTTTAAAGAACAATTTAAAAATTTATTTGACCAACTTAGACTTATTTGGTAGAATTTATTTTAGTAGTTGAATTTATTTGAGCTTGTAAGTTTTTTTTTTTTTTTTTTTAAATTATCCTTACTATCTTACCAATTATCGTAGTTTGTTTTTTTTTTTAATCTTTTTATGTCATTTTACGCTAGTCATCTATTTTAACAGCTATTTTACCAATTATTTGTAACAGTTTTTAACTAACTTTTTAGATTGTAGTTAACATTTTTATTGGTTTATCAAACACTCTAAATGTTAAAAATATAATATAAAAATTATTTTTTCATACAATTTAAGCTTTTTAGGAGAATTGATTTTGACATGTATAAGAGCCCTTTTGACTAAAAGCATGTTTGGATTTGCATTTTTCAACATACAGCACCAAATTCACGCTAAGAATACTAATTTAACATAGAAGCTATAAAAACTTACTATAGAAGGACACACATCCATATTGACGTGAGGCCGATCCAATCATCAGACACGCTATAAGTTATTTAAAATATAAAGAATGCTAGGAATAAATGTTTTAACATATTCCTTTTAACACTTTTTTATTATTAATTGAAATTTAATAGAAATTATAAAATTATGAATGGAGACTCAATAAATAAGTTAGACCCATACAATTTCATAATGTTCATTAATCTTTAGATAATAATAAAGTGTGTTAAAGAATATATAACTATCATTTCTTTTGTAACTTTCATTTTTCTAATAAAAGGGTTGAACTAAGAAACATAGTAAATTGATCTCTACATTATCTATGCTTTTATGCTTAAAGGACTCTTATTAAAAAATTTTTTTTACGAATCAAAGAGACAATGACTCTTAAACAAGAAGATGCATTAGTGTATGTTTATTTTATTGGTGTGTTACCTTTCACCAATGTTTTGAGAAGCAACTCTAGTGTTACTTATGCGGTGAAATGCCTAGGAATTCATGCTGCTACAATTTGAATGACAAAACAAACATAACTTTAGTAATATAATACAAAAATGCTTTTGCCTAACTGCATAAGATTTTAAGATAGTTATAGATTCACTAAGAAATCACAATTATAATTATATTAGTCCTTATAAACAAGTGTATCATTTTTTTATTTTTTGGTTTAGAGGGTAATGATTTTGTATTCTCGTATTCAGTGATTAATATAGGTTTAATTAAAATTTTGGTATTTAAATTATTTTCTCATTTGGTCCCTTACTCTTAAAATTTTCAAATGAATCCCTCAAATCATTATCGTCAGCCACAGTAGTTGGAGAATCATCACTAAAATTGAACATAGCTACCCTACTTGAAAGAAAAATAAGAGAGAATTTCAATTGCACGCTTGAAATATTCTTAACAAATTCTCTTCCATCTTCATATTTACTTAAAACAGTAAGTCAAAAGAACTATTCAGAGACTTGTCAAAAGAACTAATTAAAATATATAACTACTTAGGGCGTGTTTGCAAAATCGTGCGGTTGAATGTAACGGTCATTTTTCTCAATCAAATAGTATTGTTGCTTTTGAATTTTGTGTATGGGAAAGTGTGAACAGACGTTTGAGGTGTATGAAATGTCAATCCGATTATTCATCGCCGGAGATAATGATTAAATTCTGTCGGGAACCATGAGCGCACATCAAGGTGGGTATTTCCCTCCTAACATGGTTTATTTCATATCTAAAGTGGCATCACCAGGATTCGAATCCTGGATCACTTGGTTAAGGGACACAAGTCGCTGTCACATGTGCCAACCAATGTAAACATACACTTATTTTAATAAATGATATGCAATGATTTTTCAACGACATCTTTGAAAAACAAAAATCAGTAACAGGTTCCCATGAACCCTATGAACCTCTTTGCAAATAGCAAAGTCAAAAAATGACGTTGATATCACATGCACTCCTTTTACTGAGGAAAGGGATGAAAAAAAAATGAAAAAGGATAAAAACACAAGGGTGAAGAGCATAGAATACAGTAAGTGGGAATACAGTAAGGGAGAGAAAATGATTATGTAGGAAGGGACTATTTATATTGTTAAGTCTGGAGCATAACTAAATGATGAGATGGCAAGAAAATAACGTTAAGTGGGAATACAGTAAGGGAGAGAGATCGGAACATAAGAGAGTAAAAATTAGTAGTGCGAGGTAGGCATGAATTCAGAGGAAAAGGAAGTGAGTTTGAGCTACAGGTTTTGTATATTTGGAAAACTAATAATGGGTCTGATGCAAAAGGGTTCATCATGGAATATGAAGATCAATCTTAACTACTCTTGCTCCACGTGGTTACCCAACCAACAGGTATCATGGATGGAATCTCCTTCCATGGCTCACTTGTGTTAATGTTATAGAAGCTACAATTAGACTTTGTTATTATCAATTTTACCGATGACTAATCTCCGTCCCAACTACGTTTTCTCCATCCACAAGGCTCAAATTCGAGACCTTGATTAAGAGGACCGAGTTCAGTACTACTCGAATCATCGAGACCTTGATTAAGAGGACTGAGTTTAATACCACTCGGATCAATGACTTGTTGACAGAGAAATAATAATTTTAAATAGTGTTGTGTAGTGTATGCTTAAGGACACGATGAATCTTGCATGGGAGAGTATTTATAGACCCTTATCAATGAGGTACTCCCTCTGAAAAGAAAAAATAACTAATTTTAAACTAATTAAGAAAGTTATTTGACATTATTTAATTTTACTAATCTCAAGTAAAAAAAAATAAAATTATTCTTAAAATATCTTTCATTAGAACTTGATATTATAAATAAAAAAAGTCATTAAAAATATAATTGTAATTAAATGAAAGATGTTTTAGAAATCATGTCATTAAATAAAGTAAAATTAGTTAAATTTATTTATATTTAAATCCACCAAACAAGACAACTTTTTTACTTATATTTGAGTCCAAAATAAGTATATACCACAAAGAAGAGAATGAGAAATAGATGGATAAACACAATGGAGAAGAGGACATAAAGTAGGAAACAAAGGTGATGTTAAGCGTGGGAATATACAAATTGGGAAGGGACAGGAATTTAAGGAAAAGATAGATAAAGCATGGTAGACCTGAATTGACAGGAAAAAGTAGATTTGGGGTAGAGATTCAACATATATACTGAACTCTATTTATCTTTAAAATTTCTGCATTTTCTGTTCAAGTAATTAAGGAGTTGGTCTCCATTGCTTTTATCAATAAAAATAACTTTCTATCAATATCATAGTAGCATTTTTTGGCTCAGGATTACCTATATAATAATGTTCTATTCACAGCAACAAAGGAATCTAAACCCCATTTGAGAAAAGCAAGTTAATCAACATCAGTTCTATTATTCCTTTGCGATTTGGAAATGAAATAATTCACATATGATAATGTTCTTGGCTTCCGCCATGCATTTTAATACCCATAATTACACAGATGACAGGGCATCTATTATTATCATGATAAAATCAGACGGAGAATCTCTCCCGAGAGCTTGAATGATTTTTCTGTTTCTTCAAGACAGTGGTCCTTTTCTTCCCGAGTCCAATCCTGATAAAATAAAGGAATATCAAAAAAGTATATTTGACACCCCAACTAAGTGTGTGTTTGGATTAACGGTGACAAAATTGATTTTGAATAAAATTGATTTTACAGAATTGATGGTTAAAATTGATTATGAAGTAACGTGATTTTTGTTTGGATACCAAATATCAGAAAAGTGATTTTTTAAAGAAAAATTGAAAGCTATCACAGTATCACTGTATCCATTGCTAATAGGGGATAAAACTGCAATAGAAATCAACCTATTGATTATTCCTTAGAAAATTGGAAAGAAATGCATGCAAATAATTAAGAAAGTTCAAGAAACTTACTTCAGCAACTTTATTCAACTTGTCCCTCACATTCTGCAACAACTGGGGAAGGTCACCATCCCATTTGTAGAACTCCAATCCCTTGTTGTTAAGTAACTTTTCAGCCACCTGCAAGACACAGGAAGAGCTTATTGAGTATAGAAAGGATAAAGTAACATTTAGCATTAATGTTTACCTCATCAGGTGATAATGAAAGAAAAATATTTAGAACATGGTGAAGCTTAATGGATGTGCAGTGTTGTAAGAACGATTTACATTTGGAGAAATAAATTCATCCAAAAGTAGTAAGAAACCACAGATTTGCAAAAAAACTTGTTATCGCTTCTTTTTCTTTTATGCATTTTGATTAACTGGAAACAACATTATTTGAATCCTTGCTGCCAGGTTGCTTTTCAGGTTCAGTTGTATTGCTTATTTCACTTTTGAAAAATTTATAATCAAAATGCTTCAGAAAGGTCTTTGGGCTGAGATGTCTATTGTTTTTTTAAGTGATGTGCTAATTATACATGTATGCATTCATTAGTAATATCATTAGTAATATCAGCATACTAATAGCTACATACAAGAAAGTGTTTGATGCAGAGATATAATAGAACATAGAACATATAGTACATTATTGGGCACAATTCTGCAAATATCTGTATATAAGATACAACTAATATGGAAATAGCCAACATCAGACATGCCAGATAATATATACCTACAGGTATCAGACATAAAACATAGCAGACTATAACATGTAAAGGAAAGATGAGATATTCCCACTTCATCAAAAGCTTGATTAGGTTCTAACATTCTCAGAGGAGATATATAGTATAGTAACTGCCATATAGAGAGGAAAAATGAAAATATCCCCAGACATGAATGAGCCTATAACTATAAAACATAAAACAAATATTCCAGCCCACAAAGAGCACTCAAAACCAAAGACGTACTCATAAACAATGTGACACAACACAATTTAACCTCTTTAAGCATGCATGTGATTGGTTACCTTTTTCCCAATCATTCGACCACCAGCTGAATGAGCAAAGTAGATGTTGTAAAAGTGGCAAATGAATGCTTGGGGATCCTTCACAGATAACTCCTTAAGATATTGTGCATAGGAAAGACCTGGAGAAGAAGGTTCAGGAATGGTATGACCTTGCTCCTTGAACCACTCCAAATCTTCTGCCAAACTTGCAGACCTTTCCAATCCAGTATTTCTGAATTCAGCATCTATACAAGAAAGACAAAAGCATTGGACATTTAACAATGGATTGGTTGAGAACATATATACCAGTGAACACCAACATAATAGTTGTAGATATGCTAAAGCAGTACAGAACACAACAACCTATATGGATATTAGCAAGAAACCCTCAGAGAATTAGAACAATCATGCTCAGATTTTTACATGAAATTGGTACAATCAATTCACCTTTGGCATAATCAAGTCAAACCTCAAAGAATTTGCTGATGAATTATTCTCAGATCATTGTTACCTTACATGATAGAATGTTACCTTGTAACCCACAACTATATCCACTCAACAGTTCAAAACTTACTTGAATTCCCAAAATATTACAGATGATCGTTTGCACAAAAATATTAGTGATAAAAAATTGGAGATCTTATAAAGATCACGATATAGGCTCATCAAAACCAAATTATAAAACAAAATGAAAGTGAAAGGCAAGAAAAAAAATGAGCTTTCCAATTGTCACAGCACTCAATTGGCAAACATTTAGCTCTTACAATGACCTCACTTACCTAACCACACCAAATGCAGCATGATCCAAAACCAACAAAAACATAAATCAGCAAACAGAAACCAGAACCCTTCAGAACGTCATAATGTTAAAATCCAAAAACATGGTAAAGTATGTGTCTTTGAGAATTGGCTCAAATCAAAATTGAGCATTTTCAATGTCTAAACAAACACACACACTTATGATCGCCATCATCACTACCATGATAATAATAATAAAATATGTGAAAAATAAGCAAAGAGCAACAGCAGAAACTCACAAAAACTATAAACAGTCTCTTGAATTAAACAATAAAAAGGGCTAAAATTTCACCACTACACTCACTCATGCTTCATATTAAATACAGCAACAATTATTCATAATTAGTTCAAGTCAAATTACACATCACACAAAATTCGTGCAACTCGTAAAACAGGACCATGCAGAAATGCAGAACACACATTTAGCCCCAACAATCACCACCACATATTAGTAGCACCATCAAAAACAAACAAAAACATCAAAAATAACACACACACAATAAAAATAAAACCATATTAGCAAAATATCAGAAACTCACAAAAAGGATGAGGAGCCTCTTGAACGATTTTTTCCAGTGTGTCATAAACGACCTTACTATCCACAAGAAATTTCAGGTACCCTTCAACCGTTGGGTCCCACTTGGTAACGGCTTTCTCCTCGGGCTGCTTGACCTCCTTCTCGCCCTCCTTGGCCTGGTCCCTCGTGTGCAGCCTCATGGCCACGAACCGCATCTCTTCCACGAACCCCTTCTTCTTCGGCGGCGTCTCCGCCGTCGTCGCCGACACGATGACCGCCTTCCTCGGCATGGTAGCACGAACGCCGCGAACCCCCGCCGCCGGTGAGACCAGGAAAAGGGAGCGAAACTGAGGAGGAGGCGGTGGCGCCAGGCGGGGCTTAATATAGAGCGATTGGGGCTGGGACACAGCTGTCAGTGACGCCATAAGAGAGTGTTGTTGTTGTTGAGTGCACGGAATCGCTGGCTGATGCAAGATGTGAAGGATTGAACAAATGAACCGGCACGGTACTAGAAAATAACTTTGCCGTGCGTGAGTGTGTGTGTGTGAGAATTGAAAATAAATAAGTAATAAGAGGGATGAAGTAATCTTCAAGAAAAAGCGATGGACAAGGAATAATAATAATATTGAAGGAATTAAAATAATGGGTGCTGATTGGTGATGGCTGGTTGGAAGAGTGTACGAGTGTCGGGATTAGTCCATGTGAAGTATGCAGAATGGGTCTGTGAAGAGCAGAGAAATTTTTTGCCTTCTCCTTGCACGGAACAGATGCGGCTTTTTTTCCTTTTTTTTCTTCTTCTTGTTGTTGTCGTCTGCCGTGGCCTCTGTAGTTATCCTAAAATTCCACGACCAAAAAATTCACCCAAACTCAACAAGAAGTCCATCTACGGCATATTATGTATCTATTATGTTTAATAATCTGTGACCGTTTTTAGTTATAAATGATGTTGAGTTTAAATATACGAGAAATGTGTATTTTTTGACAGTTTATAACCATCAAAAACTGTATTTTCGTTAACTGTATTAACACCATTAAAGGAGAAGAGACTAAAAATAAGTGTTTTTCAAAGTTTGAAGGACTAAAATGTTTGATTCAAAAGTACATGGACCAAAATCAAGTTTTTCTGAAAGTACATGGATCAAAAATATATTTTATTCTTATATTTATAATGTTGTTTAGTTATGACTCAAGTTTGAACAACTCAAGGTTATGTTTGAATGCTTTTAATGTTATGTTTGGATTGTTTAAGAGTGAATTTTCAATTTGTTTGGATTGTTTGAGAGTGAAATTTTGATTTACTTGTAGTAATTTTTTAATTAATATTTTTTTTATAGATTTATTAACTTTATACTTAAGTAAAGTGCGGGTGTGGGTATGGGTATATAGGTACCCAGCGGGTATGGATGAGGATTAAAGTTACTATCCGCATGGGTATGAGGGCGGATACGGATATTTTTTTTAAAACTTGGATATAAGAACGAGTACTATAAGACCCTACCAATTGCCATCCCTAACCAAAAATATGTTAACAACATATTCTTTTAAATACTTTCTTTTTATTATTAACATATTTGATGAAAATTTCGAAATTGTATAAATTTTATTCTATACTTCATTAACTTTGTTTATGAGTTTATAATTTTTAATAAATTTTAACTAATATAAAAAGTGTATTAAAAAATAATATATTGATTTGAGTGAAACTTACCACAGATACTTTTTTTTGATACATAGATACTTTTAAGAAAGGTTTTCGAAATTTCGATTTGACCTTTGTAAACTAACACTCTTATTTAATAATAATAATAATAATAATAATAATAATAATAATAATAATAATTTGAGAGAAAGAGAGAGAGTTCCGTGGGTTTGAAGTCCTCCGTAGCTGCCCAAAGAATTAGGTGATAATGTGAGATTCTTATAATTATTATTTAATTATTATTCTTTAATTATAACTTAATATATACAATGTAATTTATTAGACATTTTAACTATTTGATTTGTAAGAATTTAATTTGAGAAAATAAATTACGTACTAATAGTGAAAAACAATTTTACACTATAATCTAATCACAAATAACTATACATAATAAATTTGTTGACTTTATAATAATTATTTTAAAAATATATTATCTGATTGATTGAAAGCATAAAAGTTTCTACATTGATAGTACATAATCATTAATTTCATTTAATTTTTAAGGTTTAATTAGACATTTTGCCCTTAAAATTTTACAATGTCGAGATTTTGCCAACAATTTTTTTTTACGAATTTTGCCTCTCAATTTACAAAGCATCAGTGTTCGATTCTTACGGATTAAAAAAAAAAAACATCGGAAATTTATCCCCACGTGAAAAAACCGTGACAATTAATGAAAAATCTATCACAAAATTGTCTTAATTGCAAATGTCTTAATTGTGACTATTTTTCTACATAGAGACAAAATTTGTGATATTTTATAAATTAGGGGGCAAAATTCATGGAAAAAGTTTTTAGGGAACAAAATTCACGACATTGTAAAATTTGGGGGATGTAATTAAGCCAATTTTAAAAATGATCTTCTCTAGATGCACGCCTAATTTGCAGGGAACAAAATTCACTTCGATTTGATAAAAATATTTTTCTTAACATTTATATTATAAATTTAAAATAAACTTATAATACAACTATTTTACTGTCAAAGTTGTGTGCATTTTTTTTCTTTCAAAAGATGCAGAAGGGGGCTATTCCGGGAAAAAAAAAAAAAAAAGAAGAAGAAGAAAGAAAAGGAGTTATTCCCCGATTTCCCTGGTTGACAATTGCCCAAGTTGGATGGAGAGGTACCACTGTACCACGCAACTAGTACTACAAGCAACAGATAAAACGACACCTTGATTTGTGTCGTAAGCAGTCAAACACGTCATCGTTTTTCTCATACTTTCATCCGTTGGACTTGGACGTCCCTAATCTAACCTAAATCAATTAAAAAATTCTACGTTAAGAAACTAAACTTTTTTAACCTTTTATAATATACTAATTAATTAATGATGGTTTAGAAATAAATATTTAAAAATTAGAAATGATTTGATATAAACCTAATCTCTTCTTGGAATTCCTTGTAGAACTTTGATACAAATTACTTTGATATTCATCTCTCATATTTTCTTCAAAGATAATGACATCTAAACTAAGTAGTAATTAAATTATTTATTGTTTGCTATTTAAAAAATAAACCTAATTTATTGATCATTGTTATTGTATCTCAAAAGATATTGTCTAAGAAATACTCCTGATAGAATGAACTCGTGATAGGTTCTTAAATATTTGGTGTTAAGTCATAAGACGAATCAAGACCTTCAATAATTTTTATTTAATGCATAAGCTAAAAAGATTGCGTCTTAAAATGCCAATAGACGAAAGAGTTGTATCTGCGTCTGTAAGATACAAACGATATGCAGACAGACGCTTAAGTCTGAAAAGCATTTAAAAGACATAGTAAATGCACTGTCATTTTAATCTTTGTTGCAGGGAATGTTCGTAGAACATTCTTTCTAGGATTTGTCGAAGTGCACAATGGGAACAGAAAGAAGAGTCAAAGTATCTAAGTTTTCCCCTCGCCTCAAAAGACGCACTGCAGCTAGCAATGAATACTTGTCTGAGCAAGCAATGTGACCATCCCAAAAAGAAGGATATGGAGTGCCCTTCAAGGAAGATAAGCAGAGTGCTTCATCAACTCAGAGTAACTAGTTGGTGACAAGCATTTAATGCTCCAACAGACACCCTCCTTCAGACGCTGATTATACGCATACAAGAAGGCCGTCTAGAGACAACGGTTACTTCCTTAGCAAGTTTATATATAGCAAAAGTTTTGAAGTGCTGAAGTTATGGAACTTAATTCAAATCTTTCAAGCATTTTTTCAAGCCTTCATTCTTTTCTTTTAAAATTCTCTAAGTTGTAAAAAGCTCTCAAAACACCTTGAGTATCCTGAGAGAAAAAATTGACCTTGTTTTGTGATTTAGTCTTTTTGAAAAATGTTTCGTCTGTTATCTTGTCAAACATCGTCTGTTCTAGCCTTTTTCTAAAACGTTGTTCTTAAAGTTGCTATAGACGATAGTTCTTTGCAAAAAGTTTGCAAAATTTTTATAAATTACAATTCAACTCTCCTTCTTGTGATTTTTGCCTTTACATTTGGTTTGAAATGGGAATAGATCATCTTCCCATTCGGAGCTAATGATCTATTTCAACATCAAATTTAGGTTAGGGCCAATTTAGTTAAAAAAGTTAAATTTATATAAGTGAAGAATATTTTTATATAGATATTTAATAGAAATTTATTTTCTTGATATATTATATTAATGAATAAGATGATGTGGTAAAATGATTAAATCTTATTGGATGACTTTTTAAAATATTTTTACATAAATGATGCATATAAATTAATTTTTTTATAGTGATATAAATTAAATTTTAGTTGAAAAGGAATTTTTTTTTCAAAAATATTTAATAACAATTTTACTTTTTTATACATAAGAAAAATATTATTAATATAATTGTCCAATTTATTAATAAATTGGACAATGTAATGAAAAGATAAAATTTTATTAGATGTGTATATAAAAACATATTTTACACAACAACATACATAAATTAAATTCTAGTTAAAAAAGATCAAATTTAAGACATTTGTAAAGCCTAACTAATTATGAATAAAAAAACCCAAATTTTATTCATAATTTTCTCAAAAAGATAAATAATTATTTTTAAAACTAATATATAGGATATTAACATTTTTAATAATTATTTTATGATTATAGTATTTAAATGAAAACTCTTACTATAAAAATATTTTAATCAAAGACAAAAAAAATCCACATCTAAAATGAATTACTTGGTTGGGATATTTAAAAATTTAATGTATAAATTTATTATTTTTTGTGGATTATCAATATTTTTTGTTATCATTAGGGGTGGAAATAGGTTGAGTCAAACAAGAGTTTGCTTAAATATATTTGACCTATCACTACTATAGGAAGGGCATTCTATAAAACTAATGTAGAATGTAAGGGTTGTAGAAAGTGGTACCGTCGCCTTTCTCATCTTCATGTGCTTTTGTTTAAGGTTTTTGTTCCAGTGACTTACCCTCTCACATCGCAACTCATCTTGTAGGTGTTTAGGATTTGTTCCATCGATGAACCTACGTGGAAACCATCTTTATAGCGATGCCATTGAAGAAGTGCGCTTTTTTGTTATTAATTTATTTTCTTAATGATATTGTTACTAATTGGTTGGGAATTTTATTTCTCTGATGTGTTTTGTTATTGAAGATTGTTAGGTATACCTAAGAAGAGGTTCTTGGGATGCTATTGTGTCTTTGCAGCTATGAAGTTTGGTTGCTCTTTTTCTACTAACAAGTGTATGTTCCTGTCTTTTACTTGATTTGTACTATTGTAATGTGTTTGTGGTTGAAATAAAATGTTGTTGAATGTTGACATCCTCGTTGTTCCCATGAATTTGGTGCTTGATTCTGGTTAATTTTTTTTGTTGGTTAGCCTATAAAGGATTCATATTTGTTTTGTTACTGTGTTAATCAAATACGTATAAACTTTTAGCTTTTAGCCTATACAAGTTTAGGTACATATGTGACTTATAGTGAGATATAAACTGTTAGTTAGGTATTTTATTAACACAAAACTCCAAGAATTACTGTGAACTGAGGCATAATGAACTGAGATGTTGAATGCTTCCTATTGAGAACATGGACCTGAGTTTCAAAGGAAACAAAAGTACCCATTTAGTGCTTGTCCCTTGGTTATAACGTGAGGTACTAGAGTAATTTTTTTTTTTGAAATTGTTTGTCTAAGTGCGTGTTTGTTTTTCCTTTGGGAAGCCCCCAAACGGATGTTCAACCAAAAGCTCTGAATTCCTACTTCTCACAAAACATGCATTGAAATGTGTGTTCGTTCAACCTAAAATTAATACAAACACACCCTAACAAATGAATTTGAAATAGGCAAGTGTGTGTGTGTATATGATCCTGTGTGTATATTTTTAATAATATTGTCTTGGCGTGTTGCATAGGATTGATAGGTTATGGGATGCCAACATAGTTGAGATGTGTAATCTATCGTGATGTTGTGCATGTCTTTTCTTAAAAAAAAATTGTTGGATGGGCCACCAGGTCGTGACTCTTTGAAAACCAAAGGACCCTATATTGAGTCATTTCTTAGTTATACTATTATCCCCTAAATTGATACTTCCCCCAATTGAAAGAAAATGAAGATTTTTAAGGAATAAAATAGATTCAAGACATCTATAGTTAATACTAAAGTAAGTTTTAATTTTCGATTCCCATTTATCTCTTGGACTAAAACTGTATAGTGAAAGAAAGCAAGGCTTGCATCTTTTAATAAAAATAAAGTTTCTTATTTTTGGATCTCCCATCATCACCGAACCCCTTAACCAAGTCGAGCCCAACTTTAAGCTTCTTCTTATTTAAATTGGGTTAGGAAAGTTAAAGACTTAAACTGATAAAAAAAATCGTCTTAAACCTCACAAAACCAAAAACTGATGCACACACACACAATGAAGACTACAAAACTCTTGTGCCCCCTTTACTTGGTCAGAACACACACATCCTTTTATTATTTCTTTTTACCTTTTTGGAAGATGAAATTTGCAAACTTGGACCTTTTGGAAACTAGAAAGAAGTAACTAAAAAGTGATAAAAAAAGAGGATCTTCTCTAAAACAAGTGATTTTACTGGTTAAAACTAAGAGGGTTAGTCCTCTTGCAAGTGTAGTTTGACCTCTCTGCCTTCTTTATTTAATTCATTTTTTTTTGTAGATTTTTATTCAAGAAGAGGGATTTTGTTCTAGAAGATATACATAATAAGCTCTAAAACAAGGTATGGTTTGTATGAAACAAAAATGGTTTAGTCACTCAATTTGATTTTACATTCGGACTCTAAAAACAAAATAAAAATAGTCTTTCATAATTTTTAAAATGGACTTTTAATGATTTAATATTTTAAATTAATAAGTTTAAGTCAAGAATTGCTGTCTATTATTAATACTGCATGGTTTTTGTGGATCAGTAGAAAGGATATTGTTGAATAGTACGAATGTTATCTCACATGAAATGTATGAAGATTTAAATCAACGACTGTTCCATGATTTTCGTCAATTTTATTTTTCAGTTTTTTCTTTTCATTTAATCTTTAACCAATAAAAGAAAGACATGTGTATTTCGTATATGGAGTATTTCGTACCATTTAGCATTACTCTAGTAGAAATCATGCAAGATTTCGAAAAGGCCCCTTTTCCATAGCTCGCATCACCAATGAAATCTTTTGTTTCATTGACAAGAAATCTTTCGAATGGTAGCATGGCTAATTCTGTTATGGATTTGTCCATTTTTAAAACTTTTAAAGTCACAGGTCTATTAGAATCAAAGACATTGGACGATGTCTAACCCCTCAAACTTTGATTTTGATGATAACAAATGCAATTAAATTTTGAAGTATCTAATGAGTTTTATTTGAGTACAGCAGGAAATACACCGTCCAATAAAGCTATGGTATTGTATCTCATACTCAAACTCCATATAAATCAATATAGTTATATCGTCCAAACAATCAATGGAACTTGTTTTATAATGAATCAATCAGCGTCCAACACATTGTTAACCAACAAGTGTCCAAATGTATTGTGAAAACCAGTGTCCAAACACTGAGTTCTTTTGAGCGTCCAATTGGAGCTAAATAACTTACACAAATTTCTATATAAGTTATACAACATCCACTCTCTTACAAGCTTGTACCTCTTTACCTTTTTGAGGATGATTTCATGCTAAAAGTTTAGTACATTTATTCCCTTTTATCATTTGAAATGACTAAACATTTGAAATTCAAAAAGTGTACTAAGATAGGAGACATAAAAGCACATTCCAGAAGAAGAATCTTTTTCGTACAAGTAGTGGAAGCGCGCTCAGACAAGGACAATACCTTTATCTCCTATCTCTCTCCTCTTCAAGCTGACACGTGGTAACAGTCAAATGATTGTGAGAGAACAAATATCTCCCAAGGCTCAAATCCCACAACGGATACTTTTCCTTGGAACCTATAAATAGAGGAGCAAGCACTTTGAAGAAAAAGCTGAAGTTGAATGAAGTTATCAAAATTTTCTAAAGTGCTGAAACTTTGTCAGAATCATTAGACGATTTACACTTGTGCTCAAAGAGATATTTTCTTAGCTTTGCTAAGTTTTGTTGTAATCTGATATACATTGTAATATTCTCTCTGTGAGAGTTATTTGATTTATATCATTCAAATTGTTGTTTGGAAAGCCATGAGTGGCTTAGTGATCAAAGAATACTTGGGTGTTCTTTAATCTTAGGGGGAGATTAAAGATGTGACAGAAGTGGCCTTGAAAATACTTGTTGTAGCCAGAAGAGGCATGGTATAATACTTGTTTGTAATTAGTGTTTGATTAGTGGAACCCTTTAAAAGGTTTTTTGAAGGAGAACTTGACATATAACATCCAAGTGCAAACACCTGCCCAAAAAGAGGAGCGTCGAGTACCTCTTATTTTAACAAAAATGGACCTAAGTCCATTTGGGTACCTAAAGATAAGATTGTTCCTGTTGTAGACATGCTTAACAGCAGGAAGGAAACTCCAGTCATGGTACCTGGACAGTGGATGCTCATGACACATGACAGGAGAAAGGTTTATGTTCCAAAGCGTCCAAGCCAAGACTGGTGGGATAGTCACTTTTGGAGGGAATTAGAAAGGGACGATAGTTGGCATGGGTAAGAGAGGTATACTACCCTATCCCTCTATTGATAATGTTTTATATGTTAAAGGTCTCCAACACAATCTGCTCAGCATAAGCTAATTATGTGATAGTGGATATAATGTTGCCTTTAAAATAGGTGAATGCATAGTTAAGAACAATGATGGATCCTTACTTTTTACTACTAAAAGGCAAGGTAATCTGTACAAGATTAAACTTGGAGAGTTGACAAATCAAAATGTATCATGTCTAGTTTAAATCAAAGAAAATCACTGGATATGGCATAAAAAACTTGGTCATGCAAGCCTAAGATTAATCTCAAAGCTTAACAAGCATAATCTCATGAGAGGTCTTCCAAGTATGTCATATAAGGATGATCTTATTTGTGAAGCATGTCAGAAGGGGAAACAAGTTAAAAATTCTTTTCAAAGCAAAAACATTGTTTCCATTTCAAGATCACTTGAACTATTACATATTGATCTGTTTGGCCCTACAAGAACTGCTTCAGTAAGTGGTAAAAGATATGGGTTAGTCGTAGTGGACGACTATTCATGATGGACATGGATTATGTTCTTGGTCCATAAGGATGAGCCTTTTAAGGTCTTCTATAACTTCTGTAAAAGAGTTCAAAACAAAAAAAGGAGTATGCATTACTTCAATTAGAAGTGACCATGGAGGAGAGTTTGAAAATGATAGTTTTTAGAGGTTCTGTGAAGAGAATGGAATTCTTCACAACTTCTCAACACCAAGAACACCGCAGTAAAATGGTGTAGTTGAGAGGAAAAATAGGTCATTGCAAGAAATGGCTAGAACCATGTTGAATGATAACTTAATTCCAAAGCATTTTTGGGCTGAAGTAGTGAATACTGTCTGTTATTTACAGAACAAAATTTACATTAGACCTATTCTGAAAAAGACTCCCTATGAATTATGGAAAGGACGAAAGCCCAACATATCATACTTCTATCCACTTGGAAGTTAATGTTTCATTCTTAACACTAAGACAATCTGGGAAAGTTTGACTCTAAGAGTGATAATGGAATATTGCTTGGATATTCTGAAACATCAAATGCATGCAGAGTTTATAACTCTAGAACCTTAGTTGTTGAAGAAGTTATTCATGTGAAGTTCAATGACACCAAGCCTAATAAGGAATTATCAGAGCTGGATGAATCATTTGTAGATCTCAAGTTGAACGATGGATAGAAAACTACTGACAAAGAAGCGTCGAAAGATGACTTCACAATTGAAGAGTCCAATACCCCTCTGAACGGTCCAGTAGAGGAACAAAGTGAACCAACTGTAAGAAACTGGAAAATGAAGAAACATCATCCAAAGAACCAAATCCTTGGTAATTCAAGAGATAAGGTCAGAACCAGATCATCATACCAATAGCAAAGCCACATAATTCTTATATCAGAAATATAACTAAAGATTATTATGGATGATGCTTTGCAAGACAAAAGCTGGGTTAAAGCTATGCAAGAAGAGCTTAATCAGTTTCAAAAGAATGATGTCTGGAAGCTAGTAGAATTACCCAAAGACAAAAAATAGTTGGAGCTAAGTGGGTATCAGAAACAAGCTAAATGAAATAGGTAAGGTTATGAGAAACAAAGCCAGGTTGGTAACCAAAGGTTACTCACAACAGGAAGGTATAGACTATAATGAAACTTATGCACCTGTTGCTGAAGTGAATAAAATAACACAAGAAGGGGGGTTGAATTGTGTTTTCAAAAACTTTGATTCCTCTTTGCCAGTTCTGAGAAGAGTTAAGTTCAGAATGAATATTTGTTCTGAGCTCAAAATGAAATATGTAGCAGTTTCCAGAAAAGATGTTTTACTCAGAACAAATCTTCAAGTTCTCTATGTATTAAAAAATCTTTTCCAAAGTAGTTTCTATATGAAATACTATTTATAGAAGGTTATTAATTAGTATAAACCAAGAGTTATAAGGTTCAACCAACTAAAATAGTAAAGAGAAAGAGTAAGACGAAGATCACAAGGTAATTATTATATTGGTTCACCCCAAACCCAAGGCTACATCCAGTTCTCACTCTCCAGTGAGATTTTCACTAAATCAACACCACAATAAGCCACCACTGGTTTACATAGCAACCTCAACAGGTTCACCACACCATAGAGCTTAATCCAAGCTCTTTACACAGCAACAACAATGTCACTACACTATTACACAGTCACTCCCTCACCATAGCACCATTCCTTGGTCTTGGCTTGGAGATTTCTCTCAATACAAAAAAGGATATCTGTGAATCACTACACAGACTACATATTCTCCCTAATAGGGGATTTCCACTCAGGAAATACAGTCACTTTCTCTCTTGTTTACAAGGTATAACTCGTTAAGACTAATGCAGAAGTGGGTCACTCTCACTGAGAGGCTTGAAGTAGGAAATACACAAATCCTTATTGAGGAAGAAAGGCTCGAGTTGCTCTCTTTCTTGCTTGCTTCAAGGTACTTTGAAAGGCTTCTAAGAGGTCCCTTTTATAGTCTTCAAACAAGTAGCCATTGGAATCTTGGCACAACTGTTCCTTAGCAGAAATTTGAAATGTGCCAGTTGTATATAAGTTATCATCATTTTGAATCTATTATGAGGAAACCATTCGAATGGACAGATTCTGATGAACTTCTAAAGATACATCAGAAATGCATTCTGATGTTTGCTGAGGAAGGACCTATTCTGATGTAGGTTCCTTCTGATGAGACTTCATGATAATACTTTGTAAGGAGCACATCTTTATCCAAATGATCAACTCTTCACACTGATCATTTTGAAGCAGCTTGCTTCAACATATAGAATATGTAGGTTGCTGTTGGTGTTGAATGAATTCTGTCCTTGATGTAGACTTCTGGAAGATCTTCTTAGCTTTATTCTGATGTTCCACATCAGATACTCAAGGACACATCTCAGCTATCAACCTCTTGCATCTTTAGCTTCTGTCAACATCAACCTTCTGATGAACCCTCAGTGAATGTGGTTCATATGGATGGTGTGATGTTGTTAACTTCAGTCTTCTGATGAGTCCTTCGTGTGTGTGACTGCATATGAAAGACATGAAGTTACACTTCATTCAAATCTGATGTCAACCTCAGTCTTCTGATGAGCCCTATATGATTATGGCTGTATATGGAAGACACAGTGTTGTTCTTCAATCAATTCTGATGCATAGAGTCTTTTGGGTCTTGCCTTCAACAAATCATACATATGTGATCATCTCAGAATCATTCTGTCATGATTCTGGATTATCTTCATTGCATCATTCTGATGCTTCTTCTTCTGCAGCTTCATTATGATGGTGTAGTCTCTGATCTTTCATTGAATGAGACTGTCTTGATGTTTCTTCAACTTGCTAACATAGAGGTCTTCAGAGGAAGCACTGTCTTCATCATGTAGATGGGGCTTCAATCATCTTTCTAAGACTTCATGTGATGCACAGTTGAGACATCCATTCTGAGCTTGTTCTGAACTCACCAAAATGCTTATTTTCAATATGCTCTTAACATGATCTAAAACACTTAGCAGATTGTTAGCTTGCAGAGCTTTATTCTTCAATTTGCAAACACTAATGGTTTGTCATAATTAAAACACTAAGGGTTCTGGATTCAACAGTTGCTCGTCTTGAGGAAATTCACATTCTACTATCGTTTGCTGCTCATAGCAATATGAGACTATATGAAATGGACGTGAAAAGTGCATTCCTCAATGGCTTGATAAAAGAGGAAGTTTATGTTGAACAACCCCTAGGTTTGAAAGTGATGATTTTCCTCATCACGTTTTTTAACTTATCAAAGCTTTGTATGGACTGAAACAAGCACCTAGAGCTTGGTATGAAAAACTCAGTTCATTTCTTTTAGAAAATGGTTTTTCAAGAGGAAAAGTAGACACTACATTGTTTCGTAAAAACTATGACTCTTGGTTCATTATTGTTCAATCAAATTTATGTTGATGACATTATATTTGGTGCAACTAATGAAACTCTAAGTGAGGATTTTTCTAAGTTAATGCAGACAAAATTTGAGATGAGTGTAACACTCTAATTCCGGGTTTACATATAATCAATATTTTAAACTTATTTTAATTTAATAACATGTTACTTCATTTGATTTTCTTAAAAAGAAAGGAAATGATCCTTTAATATTAAGCGAATTTGGTAGAAATTTAAAACTTTTTAATTCTGATCATTAAGCCTTTATTTCTCGAGCATGCATTTAAGATCCTTTATTATTTTCTAAAGCATGTTAATTAATTTAATTTCGCCAAAACTGTGAAGTTAAGAAATCATAGGTTGGAAAATTTTAAAACCTTCTAATAGTTAATTATGAAAATGCAGCATCGCTTGATATATGAAATGAGTCACTTAAAATTCTAAAGAAGAAAACCTAGTATCGTCTCAAATATAAAACATACATTTTTAAGTGAGAAAACAAAATGAATGAAACTAGCCTCTATGGCCCCCAAATACACATTTATACAAAAAAAAGTAAGGTACATGTATTCCCATGATTAAACAAAATACAGGTGGTAAGGAAATGTAATAACTAAAATATATACAAGAGTCTGAAACCTAGGCCTACCCATATCAAAATACATGAAAAGGAAAAACCTAGTCTCAGAGCAGTCATCTCTAAACGCAACCCTGCATGTTAGACTAATCCAAAGAAATAGGATAGCGGTGGGTCTCTAGCAAGATCCCTGAGAAGAAATCTCGTGGTCATCGCCCACAGGATCCTCCTCAGAATCCTTTGACTCACTGTTCTCTAAGTTCATAGCTAGCGGCGGATCCCCTTGACGGGCACTCACCCAATAACGTCTCAGATTCTTGACATAAGAAGGGTTCGGGCGAAAGGTGGGAAGCGCCAGACTAGGCATGAGCTCCTCGGATGGTGTGGCATCGGGAACAGTAACAGGTACAGATGGACCCTTTGAAGATACTTCAAAAGAAAAATATGATGACAAGGGCGACGAAGGGGAAGAAGATGATATCTCTATGATCTCCACAAGTGCTGCCATCTGATCCTAAAAAAAATGTAAGGGTGATCCTTCCTGCTTAGTCAAGACAGACACACAACAGAGACTTAAAAAGTCACACACACACTACTAACCACCACGGTGTAGTTGTCTAACGGGTCTCACTCATAACCTTAATCACTGTCATTACTAACTCTTTGAATCATTTTCATCGTTGGCCAATTGCCACTGGAACTCACAGAACTCAGTGGTCTTACACAAATTTTAAACTGGATGACTATTGGCAGTAAACCCCCACCACAGTACAATGGCAGGCTCTCACCAACATGGTTATGCTTCGCATTTGTCAGGATTGCCAATTTGGCACACTGTGGAAACTCTGACCACAAACTCGGCGCTAGATCTCCTAGAAATAGCAAGTGAGCGAGCGTACCTCAGGTACCAATCTATCTAGTCATCCAAATCTTTGAGGATTGACTCCTCAACAACTCTCATCACCGGGATTATTCTTTCTTGTCACTGTGGGGTTCCGCTGCACATGGTACTAGACGGAACGAATCGATGCCAAGCTTGAGACCCAATCTCTGCTCCAATATATATATATATATATATATATATATATATATATATATATAACAGGACATCTTGCCTCCATCACCATATTGGGTTACCACGCCATTCAATCTCTGCCTATGGGCTTTGATATTCTTCCAGCAGGAACACTCCACGTGACTCTCTTTATCTTGTACTTTCAACATTCCACCATGCACTCGTGTTTACTTACACGTATATCAATATCACCATAATTTACGTCACTAAGCGTGACCATTCAATCCCCACAATCATCACTTCGTATAATATTTTCATTAAATTTTATGCATACCTCGCCCTCTCAAATCTTGTGAGTATCTCACCCTCTCAAATATTATAAATATTTATACTTACCGTTGATTCCTCCGTGCAAGGGTCCTAACTCCATTCTATGTCAAAGCACAAATAAAGAGTTCATTTATATAAAATTTCTTATTAAAATTAATAATTCACAACCTAGACATCTCCACACTCTGTTTAAAGTTTATTTGTCATTATCACCAAAAATCGCTATAATACTAGAACAAAGTTCTAGTCATCACGGGTCCTCGCACTCGAGTCTCTGTGATAGCACCACAGAAATAACCACACAAATATAATAATTATCACAATAGCAATTCACACTACAATTGAAATCAACCGTTTCACAGAGAAATCACACGCACACACAATTTCCATGCCCGAGGTTCACACTCCTTCAAGTCTCCAATATAGTTAAATTAAATTAAATTCCTCGCATGTATCAATTAACAATTGCCCAAGGTTCACACTCACTTGGTCTTTCAATCAATTTAAAAACAGTAATAACCATAATTAATACATATAGCTGCACCATTCAAATTAATCTAACTTAGGAAAGAAAAACATTGCATTTCCAAAACAAAGCACTACAAAGGTAAAAATGGCATTTCTTGAAAAACAGGACAGAACGTAGGCACAAAGTGAAATTAGAAAATGATTTTTAAAATAAATATTTTTTATATAAGGTTAAAGCTCTTGAAATCTATTTTCTAGAATGGTAACCCAATCGTCTAGCAAAAATCTACAAAAATTCCTAAATATTCTACAAGTCAGTAAGAAAGATTTCGTTTCACAGTGAACTTAGCTCAAAGAAATGAATTGTTTTAACACTTCCCAAAACTAAAATAAGTTGGACTATTTACAGCTTAAAGGTAAAATGTTTATCTTTCCAAAAAGTTAACTCTTGCACTCAAATTCTTCCCCCATCATTCCCAGCAAAAATTTCTTTGAAGCTAAAATTTCCAGACCCAAAACAGAACCACAATTTCTTTCTCTGCCAAAACTTGTAAAATTAATTTAGAATATGAAAATGGTAATTAATGTAAGTTATATGGTTTGAAACCTTGTTTTGTCTAGTTTTTATATGTATAATTACATTTTGAAAAAGATAAATACAAAGGTATAAAATTACCCAAAAACTGAGCCTTGTTCATTTCAAAAACGAAAACAGAGGAGCAACATTGTATGTCACAGATGAGCTTCAATTCGAGCTTACCTCACAATGGCTCTAAAAGAGTTGTAGAATTTTGTGTCTAGTTTCATTTAAAGCAAATTTTACAAAAATCAATTGGTTAGATTTTGAGAAAAGCCCAAAATAGTGGAGCTTGCCTTGGCCAACCCTAGAAGACAGCCACTGTCTCAATTAAATTGGGCTTGTGTTTAAATATAAAAACTTATCTAATTTTTTTGATAAAATTTGGGCATAGTCTCCTTTGTATTTAGAGTCTTCCCAAAGAATTAAAGAGTAAAAAAGATGGAGAAAAAGGGCACATGCAATTAGTGCATGACCCTAACAGCCAACACAAACAACCAAAACAATTATTTCCAACCAACCAATTTCACATGCAAATGG
Organism: Pueraria montana var. lobata; assembly: GCA_026413185.1. Classification (NCBI taxonomy): domain Eukaryota; kingdom Viridiplantae; phylum Streptophyta; class Magnoliopsida; order Fabales; family Fabaceae; genus Pueraria; species Pueraria montana. The sequence goes on from CM048652.1 coordinate 35,563,172, forward strand.
ATCAACACAACCAATGGAGGCATTCATGCAACACTATGGTTTAATCCCCCAAAGACAACCATAGTTTTTTGAGTTCACAAGGAAGAATTCCCCTTACCTAGCTTAAATGTTCAAGAGAGGAAGAAAAAGAAATGAAGATGGAAGTGGTAGCTATAGATGGTGAGGATGAGGATTCAATGCTTGCATGCAACAAATGGATGGTCTTCTCTTCTCCGTCTCCTTAAGAACTCCACGGCCATCATGAGAGGAGAGGAATAGCTTTGTGTTCTTGTTGTATGTCTTGGTTTACGTGTTGTGTTGTGTTAACTCAGCTCAGTAATTAAGTTAGTTTTAGGTGAGTGTAAGTGAGATGGTGAGTGGGGTAAGGTGTCTAGAGAGAAGGTTATGTGTCATGCTTAGGGAGCTTGCATGGGATTAGGTGTAGGCTTAGGGAAAATTAGGAATTTAGGTACACCGAGTTTAGTTTACACAGTGTAATTTTATACTGTGTAATTATAATGCAATGTAATTTAAATCTTAGAAATTAAAATAATCAAATCTAAAATTTTTATAAAACTTTGTGTAATAAAAACTTTTCTAGTTGCTCAAATAAAATTTCATCTATAAAGAAATTATTTACAGACAAAACTTTAATTAAATAAAAACAACATTGCAAACAATTAATTAATTAAAACATAGTAATAAATATTTAAATACATACAACACTACAATTAAATAATTAAATAAAATACTACAGACAATTCTACCACAGAAAATCTTACAAACAATTTAACTCTAGAGAGTTCAATTGCAGACAAATAGTGCAAAGAAGTAACTACAAAGAATTAATTACAGAAAATTAATTACAAAGAGTTACTTATAGAGAAATTTTTATTACCAGTAAATAGTTTCAAGAAATTAATCACAGAGAATTCTATATCTTTGATTTTATAAATTTTTCTACTTGACCATTATAAAGAAATACTTATATTATGTTATTTTCCATCATTTTTTCTTATTTACTCAATTAATCACTAACTATATTTAATTACTCAAAGCATATCTTTTTCTTATTTAACATAGACAAATAAATCTTAATTAGTTTCTAATTAAATCGCTCACATTTCTATTTACTGGGTTGTAATTTTTGAGGTGTTACAATGAGCATGATGGGAGAGCTGAAATTCTTCCTTGGACTACAAATAAAGCAAACTGATGATGGCATATACATACATCAAACCAAGTATGTTAAAGAACTCTTGAAGAAGTTCAAGATGGACGATGCAAAAGAAATGAAGACACCTATGCATCCAACAACTATATGTCCTTTAGATGCTTAAGTCTTTTTGGATGCCAACAACAATACTTTTTGGAGCCCCTGGACGTGGACGCAATTAGAGCAGAAATGAGGAGGTGTCCAAAGCCTAAGGATGCTACAACCTTTAAACCCCTAAATGTGCTAGGAGTTAGCATAAGGATTGACAGGCTCAGGGAAGATCAGGAGAAGAAAAGGAGCACGAGAAAAGACACAAAATTTGAGAAGGAATATGAAGTCTCTAAGTCAGAGTCTGACTCTGTTGAAGAGAAAGTTGCTCAAGAGAAATGGAGCAAGAAGAAACAAGAAGCAACTGCTGCACCATCCAAGCCTGTTCCCACTATATCCAGAACCACTAAGGGTCCAATGAGACAAGAGGAGCAATAGTCCAAGAGGAAGGTTGAAGACTTGAAAAAAGATGAAAAAGAAAAGAAGAGGAAGTTAGAAGACGAGAAAAGAAAAAAAGAAGCAAAAAAGAAAAAGAAAGAAGAAGAAGAAAAAAGGAAGTAGTTGGAGGAGGAGAAAAAGATGAAGAAGGATGTTGAATAATCAGACTCATGATGTTGATGATGATGACATGCCTCTGATTCAGAGGAAGAGGAAAAAAGAAGAGAAGGAAGAAGTTGCTACTGTTAACAAGAAGCAGAAAACTGAATGACTAAGTGCTAACAATCCAATCCTGGTAACAGGGAGGATTAAGCACGTAGGCTAGAAAGCTAAGCCTACAAGGAAGCTGGTAACACAACAAGAAGATTTGGACGATGAGTGGACACCTCCACCCCCACCAACAAAAAAACTAGTAAGTTCCTAACAACCCAAACCAACAACTTCTTTTACCCCACACTTTGAAACCACCGTCCAAACCCAACCAGAACCCCAAACACAAAACCAACCTGAACATGAACCTAAAACCTAAACATAAGACTAACCATCCACTAGCCAAACACAAACCACCTAACCAGAATATCCTTACCTTGATAACTATCAAATTATCCAACCTGGACACCTATTACTTGATGAGGAAGGGAATTTCATCATGGACTCTGAAGGTAATGCTCTTTGAGGGCCACCTCAAGTGTCCAAATTCCACAAACACTACTTGAAGCTTAAACCCAAACACAATCCAAACATCAAAACTGCTTGGTGAAGATGGCTTTGAACCGTCCAAGTTCACTGTTATCTTTACTCCTCTTCACCCAAACAGTAAACTTATCCCCATCAATCAACAAAGCAAATGGGATGATCCCAACTTTGTTCAATCCTTGACCTGCACACCCCATTGTCCACGATATATATTGTTTAAGGAGATGTTCAATGGAGTTGTTGATAGCCTCAAGAGGACAAGAAAGCAATTTCCCCTCTTGATAGTGAAGGATAATGTGTCTAACACCATTAATGAGGAAGATTTGGTGCCCAGGGCCATTCAAGCACCTTTCTATCCACCAATACATATTGTACATCCACCAAAACAAAAAACCTCAGATTATGAGCATGTACCATCTGAGGAGTTCAAGAAGTTCCCTTGGACTCAACATCCATGGATAATCCAACACAGAACCCTTGACCCAAGAAGAAGCTGAAAGAATGAAAGAGGTCGTAGATGAAAGCATAAGTCAAAGAGCAGCGTCCAAGGCTGCTAAATCCAAGAAGAAAAAGGGGAAGAAAACAAAGAAACAAAAAACAACATATGAGTCAAAGGAATATGCTGATATGTTAGAACATGCTATGTTTCAAAGCCTAGAAGAGTCGTCCAACCCATAGGAGAAGAAGATAATCATCAAGCTTGCGAACTTAAGGTTTAGGCCCTTATACTCCTATGAAGAAGGCTTCTTTGCTGATGGATGCGACCTTACCTATACTGGAGTTGTTAAAGCACAAAAAGAAGTTAAAAGGCAATGGCATCCTCCAGGCGTTTACGTGAGGGAAACAACATAATTCAAGTATTACCCAGATAGGGTCTACAACAGACTGCCTATTCTGGATGTAAATAGGAAGAAGATACCTAAGCCCTCAGCACTAACTCTACCAACCAAAGCAAAGATTGAGTTCCAAGAATTTCCAAACTTTGGGAATGATACTTGGAAAAGAGATAAGTTGGTATGAGAATTCGATGAAAGAGATGCACAAAGGTTCTGGCAACAGAATCTATGGCGACAACATGCAAGTGTTAGAAGCTCAAGCCTTTCACAAACTGAACTAGAAGACACCCCCACAGTAGGAAGAGGAGAGATTAGTGACTACAGCTGGTATCATTTCGATGATGTCACTGTATGTCCTATCTGAAGAGATGACTCTACTGTTATTAGACTATAAACATATGTGGTTGTTGCCTTAGCAAGGATCATTTACAGGATGTTCAACTTTGCAAATGATTCCTTGGAAACCAAAATTTTAGACATAGTCATGACACATTTGGAAGCTACACTTCAAGCTGAAGAGGTTGTTGAAAAGGCTGAGGTTGAGTTGAAATAGAAAGCAGATGCTAAAGCTGCTAAAAAGGCTACGGAAAATGTTGAGAAAGAAAAGGTTGCATTAGCCAAGAAAGCAAATGATGAACTCATTCGACGTGCCAAAGCTAAAGTTGTTACTAAGGAATTGGAAGCTGTTAAGGCAGCTGAAGCGTCCAAGGTAGTAGAACAAGCTGAGGTTGCCCAGAATACACAATTGGTGGTTTCTACACAATCAGCCCCAACTGTTGTAACAACGTCCATAGAGTCACCCATAAGAGCTGCCCCTTTTAATGCTATTGCTCTTGTACCTGCACTAACAGTTGAGCAAGTCCAACCATGATAGATGCTTCCATTCAAGCTCAAATTCAACAATACCAGTAACTGATGACTCAACAAGTAGCTGGACAGCTCACTCTCATGAGTTCTGCATTCACTACTCAACTCAACAGCTTACTTGGACCTATCATGAGTGCTCTACAACAAGTGTTGCCATTGCTACCATCTACACAACCTCAACCACCTCAGCAACCACAACTTGAACAACAACCACCACCAGAAGATCCACCGCAACAACCCTGAGTGACAATGATGACCATAATCATTCTGTCTTCAAACCCACATTTTGTTGATGATAAAAAGGGGGAGAAGAGGAATTTTGATTTGATTTGCCTATGTACTTACTGTTTTCATCTTGCATGGTTGTTATCTATTAATACATGAGGTGTTAATCATTTCTTGCGCATATATATTGTTTTAGCTGATTATATCTCTGATACCTTGCGTTTATTCTTTATGCTCTGATATCTATCCTTTATGCCTTATTCTTTGATACACTCTTTGGCATGAAGCATATGAAAAATGTTGGACTCATGGGGAGTACATGCATTTTTCATCATTCTGCACCCTGTCAACATGTTTTCGGGCATTGCATAATCATCACATTATTTCTACTATGATACCTTTTATATGATTATGTTATGTCTTGATCAAAATTTAACCTTGTTTGTCATCATCAAAAAAGGGGAGATTGTTGGAACCAAAGACATTGGACGATGTCTAACCCCTTAAACTTTAGTTTTGATGATAACAAATAAAATTAAATTTTGAAGTATCTAATGGATATTGTTTGAGTAATATAGGAAACACACCGTCCAATACACTTGTGGTTTTGTATTTTCTATACTCAAACTCCTTATAGCTATATATATATATATATATATATATATATATATATATATACAACTGGAACTTGCTTTTATAATGAACTGTCCAGTGTCCAATACGCTGTTAACTAACAAGCATCCAAATGTATTATGAAAACCAGTATATAATAACACTGTGATCTTTTGAGCATCAAAAAGGAGCTAAATAACTTACACAAAGTTTCTATCTAAGTCATGACGCGTCTACTCCTTTATAAGCTCATACACTTAACCTTTTCGAGGATGATTTCATTTTAAAAAGTTCAAATATGTTATTCCCTCGTATATTTCGAATTGACTAATCATTTGAATTTCGAAAAGTGTACTGAGATAGGAGATGAAGAAGCTTTTTCGTACAAGTAGTGGAGGCACGCTCAGAAAAGGACTGTTTCTTTGTCCCCTTCTCTCTCCACCCTAAGCTGACACATGGTAACGGTCACATGATTGTGAGATAACAATTTTCTTCAAGGCTTTAATCCCCACAACGAATATATTTTATTGAAGCCTATAAATAGAGAAGTAAGCACACATAAGACGTTGTTTAGATACTACGAAGCAATCAATTTTTCTTAGTGTTGAAACTCTACCAAAATCATTGGACGATCCTCACTTGTGCAAAATGATAAAATCATACACACTCTGATCTAAAGAGAAACTCTTTTGCTCTGATTCTATATCTCTTGTTTTACAAAGTCTTTGTAATTTGTTATATTGTAATATCCTCTCTGTGAGAGTTATTCAGATTTATAATCTTTCAAAGTGTTGTTTGGAAAGCTAGGAGTGACATAGTGACAAAGAATACTTGGGTGTTTTTAATCTCAGGGAAAGATTAAAAAGTGTGCCCAAAGTGGCCTAGAGAATACTTGTGTAGTCAAAAGTGGCAGGGTAGAATACTTGTGTTATAATTAGTGATTGATAAGTGGAACCCTTCAAAAGATTTTTGAAGGAGAACTGGACGTAGCTCAGCTTGAGTGAACCAGTATAAAATCCAAGTGTTTTACTCTCTATCTTTTAGCTTAACATGCTATTTTCTGTTAGAACCTAAGACATTGGACGATGTCTGACCCCTCAATCTTTGGTTTTGATGATAATAAATAGAATTAAATTTTGAAGTATCTAATGGATTTTGTTTGAGTAATACAGGAAACACACCTCCAATACACTTGTGTTATTACATTCTCTATACTCAAACCCTACATATATTGTTATATATATCGTCCAAATGTACAAATGAAACTTGTTTTATAAAGAACTATCCAGCATCCAACGTGCTGTTAACTAACAAGCGTCCAATTATTTTATGAAAACCAGTGTTTTATACATTGTGTTCTTTTGAGCGTCCAGAAGGAGCTAAATAACTTACACAAATTTCTATCTAAGTTATGAAGCGTCCACTATCTTAGTTCGTACACTTAACCTTTTTGAGGATTATTTCATGTTGAAAAGTTATATTCCTTTATTCCCTCATCTTTTTGAAATGACTAAACATTTAAAATTTCAAAAGTGTACTAAGATAGGAGACGAAAAAGAACATTTTGGAAGAAGAATATTCTTCATACAAGTAGTGGAGGAGCGCTCAGAAAAGGACAGTACCTTTGTCCCTTCTTTCTCTTCGCCCCAAGCTGACACGTGGTAACGATCACATAGCTGTGAGAGAATGGATTTCTTCAAAGGCTCAGATCCGCACAATGGATATATTTCTCTTGAAGCCTATAAATAGATAAGCAAGCACACAGAAGAAAGTGACGAAAAAGAATGAAGTGATCAAAATTTTCTAAGTGCTGAAACTCTGCCGAATTGATTGAACGATCTACACTTGTGAAAAAGTGAAAGTTCACACTCTCAGATTCAAAAGGAAACCTCTTTTTCTCTCTGATACAAAAGTTCTTTGTGTTACAAAGTCTTTGTAATCTATTATATTGTAATATCCTCTTTGTGAGAGTTTTTTTAGATTTCTTTGTATTCAAACTGGTGTTTGGAAAGCTAGGAGTGGCTTAGTGATCAAAGAATACTTGGGTGTTTTTAATCTCAAGGGGAGATTAAAAAGTGTGCCAGAAGTGGCCTTGAGAATACTTGTATAGCCAGAAGTAGCAAGGTAGAATACTTATTTGTAATCAGTGTTTGATTAGTGGAACCCTTCAAAAGGTTTTTGAAGGAGAACTAGATGTAGCTCAGTTTGAGTGAACCAGTATAAAAACCAAGTGGTTTTTACACTATCTCTTTTAGCTTAACTTGTCATTCTCTTGTGTTTATTTCTTGCACCTTAGATGCACAAGTTATTGCTTTCAAAATCTCTTTGTAAAAACTGTTTCAGTTATTGGACGATCTATTAAAACACAGTTTCAACATAATTGTAATTTCAACGACTGGACGGTCTCACTGATTCTGCATTTTACAAGTCCTTTGTAAAATCTGATCTTAAGATATCTCCATATTTGCGAAAAAGATTTTAATTTCTTATCTAACACACTATTCAACCCCTTTTAGTGAGTTCCCTGCATTTCATTCTCTTGTGTTTATTTCCTGCACATTGGACGCACAAGTTATTGCTTTAAAATCTCTTTGTAAAAATTGTTTTACCTATTGGACGATCAATCAAAACATAGTTTCAGCAGAACTGTGATTTTCAACATTTAGACGGTCTCACAAAATCTGTTTTACAAGTTCCTCGTAAAATCTGATTTCAAGATATCTCCATATTTGAGAAAAGGTTTTAAAGAATTTAGCTAACACACTATTCAACCCCCTTTCTAATGTGTTTCTTGCATTTCATGCATAAAGGACAATATGCACTTAACACCAATAACAGTCTATCAGTCTATAGGTCTTATCAATGCTGAAACATGTTGCTTCAAAATAGAACTTGCTATGAAGAGTTGATCAACATGATTAAGTCTAAGCTATCTACACAGTCACATCAAGAAGTCTTCATCTTTATTTTTATGCGTTGGACATAGAAATAATTTTAGGACCTTTGTGCGGAGGAATTGTCGGTAAGTTACTAATTAATAAATTTTTTGAATTTGAGAGGGTAAGGCAAGAATAAAACTTAATAAGATTTGTGATGCGCGTTGCGAAAGTGCGCTTTCGAGAGTCGTGCAATGAAGACGTGTGTGTACGGCAGAGCAATGGAATCGCGAAGAGAGTCACGTGGGACATTTCTGACTGTGAAAGAAAGTTGGTAGAGATGAAAGCGGTGATTGAATGACGTGTTCACCTATGAGGTAATAGAGACGATGGTCTCATATATATATATATATATATATATATATATATATATATATATATGTATGTATGTATTTTTGTTTGGAGTCGATGAGGGTCTCGGCTTGGCATCAATTCATCCCGTCTTGTACCATGCGCAGCGAAAACCCACAGCGATGAGTATGGATAAAGCTCTATGAGAGAGTGTTTTAGGAGTCAATCCTCGGAGTATGAATGACCATAGATTGGTACCTGGGAGATGATCGTAACGCAGGTTGACCTTGGAGGATAAGGCACTGAGTTATGACGATAGATCACATAGCTGACTCGGCCACCCTGACAAAAATATGAGACATCATCAGTTGGTGAGAGCCCACCATTGTACCATGGTGAAGGGTGTACTCCCAACAGTCATCCAACTCAAATATGTGTAAGACCACTGAGTTCTAAGAGTTTCAGTGGCGGCTGGCCAGTGTGAAGCAAATTACAGAAATAGCTGTGGAAACGAATAGGTTTTGAGTGAGATCGTTTGAGAACCACATCAGGGTGGTTAGCAGGATTATGTTTGGGACTGTCAAGTCATTCTGTGTGTACTGCTTGATGAAGTAGGAAGTTTACCCTCTGTTTGTTTTTCTTTTAGGAGTCGGTGGCAATACCTGTGGAGATCGCAAAGATGCTATCATCATCATTTTTCTCTTTTAGAGTATCTTCAGAGAGTTTGTTTGTACCCGTTACTGTTCCCGATGCCACACCATCCGAGGAGTTCACGTTTGGTCCGATGCTTCCCACCTTTTGTCGAACCCCGTTATGTTAAGAATTGGAGGCGTAATTGGGAGAGAGCCTGTCAAGGGGATTCGCCGCTAGTCGGGAACTTAGGGAGCAGTGAGTCAAGGTTTATACGAAGGATTTGGAGAACTTTGAGGAAGATTCTGTGAAGGATCCCGTGGATGATGACCACAAGATTTCTTCTCAGGAATCTTGTCAAAGGCCCATCGCTATCCTATTTCTTGGGATTAGTCTAACATGTAGCGTTGGGTTTATACATGACTGCTCTGAGACTAGGTTTTCCCCTTTTTTATGTATTTGAGTATGGGTAGACCTAGGTTTCATCTTTTTGGTATGTACATTCAGCTTTCATACTTTATTACCCTATGTATTTGGTATACACTTTGGAAATGTACATATTACTATTACTCCGAAAAATATTTGGGTTATGAAAATATCTATTTCATGTATATATGTATATTTTATAGTCAGAGCTATTTACCTTCACTTTTAAATGTATACTTATAATTGAGGCGGCGATACGCAACTTCCGAAATTAATTAATCAAAAGTTTTAAAAATTTAGTAAAATTCCAATCTATGTTTTATTAACTTCACAGTTTTGTTTTGAAAAATTAAAATTAGTTAACATGTTTTCAAAATAATTAAAGGATCTTTTCCTTACCTTTTTCGAAGATCGAATAAAGTAACAAGTTTATTAAATTAAAATAAGTTTAAAACGTTAATTATATGTAAACCCGAATTTAGGGTGTTACATTCATCCTTGAACAGAGTTACTAACAGAGGGTGATAGAAGGACTGACGTGCCTAACGAAGAAAACCTTCAAGGACTATTTTGCCAATAAAATATTTTAGGGACCAAATTGTCAGTGCCTATATCTTTCATGGACGAAATTAAGGGTTGACTTTATTTTTAAAAGCTAAAAATTTGAATAAGACATGATAGTAAATAATTACTATTTGAATTAATTTTGAAAAGGCAACATTTTTTATGAGGTAGGATATGATAGTACATAATCTAGGAATTAGTTATTGTAGTCTTCAAAATAATGAACCGTTAAGCAAGAATTTGAACTAAAAAAACTTAAGATGTCAGATAGTTATATTGATTTTAAAAATTTACTTGTGTCATATACTTGTCTCGAAGATTAAGCCATGCATGTTTAAATATGAACTAATTCAAACAGTGAAACTGTGAATGACTCATTAGATTAGTTATAGTTTGTTTGATAGTATCTACTACTCGAATAAAAGTAGTGGTATTTCACTTTCGTTGTTTCCAGCTCCTACTTATCCTACACCTCTTAAGTCATTTCACAAAGTCGGACTAGAGTCAAGATCAATAGGATTTTCTTTTCCTGTTGATTCTGCCAAGTCCATTCCCTTGGATGTACAAGTGTTATAAGATATAACTATTTTTTTAACGAAAGTTTGGGTAATAGAAATGATAAGCTGTTAATCAACAATAACCTAAGCATATAAAATTCCAAAGAAGGAGAATTAAATATTAATGTTAGCAGTGTAAATGAGCTAATTTGTGAACTATTTGGGTTTCATTCCTTAAATGTTTGATCAAGTTTATTTGTTTAATAAAAAACAAATTCAAGCTTGAGATTTAAATGAGTCAATTATTTAAATGAGTCAAATTTAAGCTTCATAAGCTCGACCTTAATAGTTCGTGAGTAGCTCGCTTACACACATGCACACGCATGTACGTGTGCACACACATGCAAACACACACATATATATAATAGGAAAATTAAAATAACATAGACACCACTATTTGTATGAAAAATACTTTTGTACAGTCTTTCTAATAATGATAATTTTTGATAAAAAAATATTTTCATTTGTTATTTATACATTTTTTTTTGTGATAGTTAAGATTTAAAGAAGGGAGATAATATCTAAAGAAAGTAAGTCTTTTTCACAAGTAAATATAAAGAAGTATAAAAAATACATGAATAAAAAATATTAATAAAAATTAATATCAATAATGTAAGTAAAGTTAAATTATAAATGAGCTAAACAAGTCAAACACAAGTTTTATCTTTTGTTTTAGCAAACCAAACTCAAGCTTTAAGTTATGTTCATTTAAACAAATGAGCTAAGTTTGAGCAACTCATTTTTATACAAGTCAAGCTTAAATTTTGGGTGCTCGACTCGACTTAACTTGTTTACACATGTACTTGAAAGAATCACGAAGCGTAATGCGATGTACTTCTTCTTTGTCAATGAACTTCACTTTCCCTATTGTGACAGGCTTTTCCTTATATCTTGAAGTTGATCCTCGCGCACAACCCTTAAGTTGGCATGCTTTACACAAGCAATCTCCAGCAAGTATTTTGCTATTAAGTTCAATGCAATCACTGAAATGGGATAGAAATAACATTAGTTCAAAACAAGGTTCTATGCCCATATACACTTGCCTAAACTTTATAGAATTAATATAAAATTAAGAAGCATTCTAAACACAAGAAACAAGACACAAAGAGAAAAAAAATATAAGTAAAGGAAAAGGAAAAATTACATATGTGCACATTTAATCTTGCATGTATGACAAAAAACCATATTGTGAAAACCACATCTTTGGTAGAAGGACTGTGATCGCATATAATGCAAGGTTTAGTCTGCAAGAAATAATGAAACATATAAATAAATATCTATCAAAAAGAAGAGATAAGTTATAAAAATGAAATTATTAATAGAAAAATCTTCAAACCACCCATTCTCAAGTGGATTCAATTGGTTTATAGTCATAATAATTAATTAGTCATAAGAAGAAGAAGCAAACCATACCAACTACCTCTCCCTCAATATGACCAAAATGAAGAAAATTAAGTTCATAGTGCAATAAAAACAAACCAATAAAAATGATAATAATTAAAGAACAAGTGGAGATCAGAAATGGACACATAAAAGCAAAAGTATAATGATATTTATATGTTTCTTACCTTGAAATTTTTTTTGGATGGCTTCATTGTGAGTGAAAGAGAAGAGGAAAGCAAATAATTTCACCTAATTACTATTGTGAAGAAAAAACAAAAGAATAGTGAGGCCTTAAAAATAGTGTGTGAAACTTGGTCAGTTATCATGTTATCCATTCATGACTTTTTCACCTACCACGATGGTCTGATGGAAGTACGTAGTTGGAACCCTAATTTCGATTAATTAGGGTTAATGGTAAAACCTGGCAGAAAGCCTATTTATTTATTTATTTTTATCAACAAAGAAAAATTATATATAAATCATGGGTACAAGGGGTACTTGAACCCATATACATCAAAATATAAATCACAATCCACCAAAACCAACCTCCATACCATAGGTTATGTTGTATTTATATGTAATGTCAGTCATATAATTACAGAATAATTGATGTTACATTGTAAGGAAAGTCTAGTGTGCATGTAAGCCTAAATCCCTACAATATATTTGTCCCTCCCTACAAAAGCAGAAAGTCTATTTATAGTCATGCTATCTACATATGGTAATCTTAGATCCCCTCTAACTGTTGAATATTGTGAAGCCCTTAGTGACGACAGTGTGAGCAAATGGTGAGGTTCTCTACTTTTGTTTGTATAGTGCATCATATGGTGCAAAGTTTGTGAAACATATTTATGCAGTCCAGGGTAGGGGTGTATAAGGTTGTTCATGGGTTGTTTTGAATATTCCAAAAAATTTTGCACAATCCAAACCAAACCAACCCAATCAAGAATAGGTTGGTTTGGTTCGGATCAATTAGGTCCCCTGCTAAATAAATGTTCAAAATTTTGTTTTAAGAACAATTTTAAGAAGCAATTAGTTATTGTTTTAAATATAAATATAGTTGTTATTTTATGAAATAAAAAGCTACAAATAATAAGTGTAAATACTATATAATCATGATCAAGTATTAACAAGACTATGTAAATTGAAATATGGGAAAAGTTTAACACTAACATCTATTAAGGAATCTATGGATCCACCTATGGCCTTCTTTTTTTACAGGATCTAGTGTCCCTGTAGAATAAAATAAAAATGTAATATAGAAATTAGAAACTAGAAAAGATACACATTTAAACTATAGAATTGATCAATAAGGAGCAAATAATATTATAGTAAGCTAGAAAAAGAAACTTGTATACATTATTTATAGGGTTTATCGTCTTTTTAGTCCCTAAACATTTTAGGATTTATGTTTTTAGTCCAAGGAATTTTTTTGACTGGTTTTATTCCCTTAACTTTTTTTTTCCAGTCCTTAAGGAACTAAAAGTAAGGACAGAAAAAAAGTTAAGGGACGTTGACCAGTCAAAAAAAGTTCAAGGACTAAAAACATAAATCCTAAAAGGTTTCCTAAAAGGTTTAGGAACTAAAAAGATAGTAAACCCTTATTTATATAACATGATGTAACTCCCAAAATCATATATTTAACAACAACTTATTTAGACTCATCTAAGTTTATATTTCTATAATGTAAAAAAATAGGAATAGAATGAAACATATAAACTGTTTGCAAAATGTAAGAAAGGATCAAGTTTACTTCTATTATATGAACATCATACATAAATAGAAAAATATTTGCTCCAGGAACATCATATTGAAACAGAAAAATCATAAGCTTGCTTCTGCAAAAAGTTTGCTTCTGTTGTATGAACACCACACAAAAATAAAAAAAAAATCTTTGTTTTATGAACATCACATTGAAATAGAAAAATCATAAGTTTGCCTTTGCAAACGGATTGCTTTTGTTGTATGAACATCACACATAAACAAAAAAAATTGCTCTATGAACATCACATTGAAACAAAAAAATAAATAAAAATTATAAGTTTGCTTTTTCAAAAAGTTTGCTTCTATTGTATGCACATCACACATAAATAGAAAAATCTTTGCTATTCAATTTAGTCTCATATTGAAACCATATGTTTGCTAAAATGATCCTTATGGACCCATATATTTGCCAACATTTAACTTTGAATTGAAGCCATATATTTGCTAAAATGGTCCTATGGACCCAACAACCTATTTGGGATGAAAGGAAAATAGGACAGGTGAGGAAGGATTAGAGACAAAAATTGAAACAGAGGAAGGTTTAGAAAGAAATTTGTCACTTAGAGAGTTAAACAACAATTAGACTTTTTAAAGGAAAGTGTTTCATTAAATTTGAAATGAAAATACTAGAATAAATAATCAACCTACATAATCAATGTGCTTTACTAAAGATTAAAATTGCATCAAATGACCACAAACTACGTACTGATATATTTGACATGAAAATACTAGACATCACAAAAACAAAAAATAAAACATAGCCACACTAGTTTTGCTGGAACAAGCCAAATAACCTCAGCAGGAGCAAGAGCTTTGCCACTTAACCTCACCTCGAGAAAGCTTTTCACACCTAGAAACACAAGAATGACTAACATTAGGAACAAATTTCAGGCAATAAATGAATAAGGAAGCTTCACACAAAACCCTAATGTCAGGCAAAACAAATAAGGAACGAAATAACTCAAATAAGGAATAAATTAAGAAGAAATTAGAAATAGTTAAATAGGGAAGCAATAGGAACATAAAAGGAAGAAGATCCGAAGAAGAAAGAACTCACGTTGCAGTCGTTGCTACTTCTATGATGCAGTGATGATGAGTTTCTTCCCGCGACATGGATGACGACGTCGAGCTCCTTCACCTGACATGGATGAGTGACGACAAGCATACAACAAGCGAGCTACTGCTGGTTAGGGCACCAAATAGTGTGATATTGGGTGTCAGTTAAGGTAGAAAATGAGATACCAAAGACACAAAATCAAAATGAAAGAGTGAATTGATTAAGTGAAGTGAAGTATGAACTGGAGAGTAACAAAATAATAAAAAATATTAATAATAGAAGGCTTGTTCGGTTCGGTTCGGGTTTAATGGGTTTGCAAAACCTAAACCTAATACCCAGACCAATTACAATCGGGTTAGTTTGGTTTGGTTTGAGTTGGACTTAATTGAGTTAAAAAATCTAAACCAATTAAATTGGTTCAATTTGGATCCTCGGGTTGGTCGAGTTAATTTGAACCGATAAACACCCCTAGGGGTGTAAATGTGTTGAGCTATTAGTGAACTATTCAGACTTGGCTCATTAAATACTTGATCAACCTCGTTTGTTTAATTAAACAAACAAACTCAAGCTTGAGATTGAACTTTATTATTTAAATGAGTCAAACTCAAGCTTTACAAGCTCAACATTAACAGCTCATTAATAGCTTGTTACACACACACACACACACGAATGCATGCCCACCCATGCGCGTACACACACACACACATAGAGATTTATCATGAAAAAATTAAAATTACATAGGAACCACTATTTGTATGAAAACACTTATTTATAGTCTTTCTAATGACATTTTTTTTTTTATAAAAAACATATGTTAATATGTTATTTATAGATTGTTTTTAAATGAGTCAAGCTGAGCAACTCATTTTTTTCACTAAGTCAAGCTTAAACTTTAGGTGCTTGACTCGAGTCGACTCATTTATAACCCTAATTACATAAATTAACATATATTAATAGAGATTAATGGAACTTTAATCAAATATTTTACCAGTAAGTATATAAATTAAAATTGTTTATAAATGTAAATTAAAAATAGATATTAATATAAATTAAAATCGGATGTTACAATTTTAGATAATAAGACCGAGTAAAAAACGACATTCGAATAAACACCAACTTCTGGATAAACTTCATATTCAAAATTAAAATTAATCTTTGAAAATAATTAATTAAAACAAAAAACAAAAATTTCATGAGGTCCATTATTAGGTGTGCAGGGGGCAAATCAAACAATTTGTACTGTATCAAACACACTTGGTTCGATCTCATTCTCGTATGCACAAGCTCACATCTATTGCTTGCTTATTTGAAAGCTCTGAAAACATGTTGATATATAAACGTGTCTGTATATAAACATGTTTATATTTAAGCCAAATTTAAATTTTAAATATATATACTGTACTAATTTGAAGATATATTCTTATTTAAATAAACTAAGTTATAAGATTATTGTAATTTTAATCCATTTTAATTTGAAATATTTTGAATATTTACACACAAGATTAGCAAAGATGATGTCTCTTGATTTTAATACCATTTTTGTTATTTTGTCTCCAATTTTTAAAATTTTATCCAGTTAATTTATTCCTATTTAATATATTAATATATAATAGAATATTCATTATTAATAATAAAAATATCTAATATCTACTTTAATTTATTTTTACTTATAAATTATATCTAAATTTAAATATACCTATGCAATAAACAAAACATTTTTATTTTCAAATTTTACTTGAATTTAGAAATACCAATACAATATGTAAGAAGCTTATTACTATTCTACATGTTGTTTTAAGATGATTTTTTAAAAATATTTTTATTTTTAAAAATGATATTATCTAGATATACGCCTAATTTTACTATGAAAACTTGATTAGATAAAAATATTTTTCTTAACATTTTTTATTATAAATTTATCTTTTATAATATAAAGTATTGAAGTTTTGGTGCACTTTTTTCCACCTATAATAAGGGTACTTTAGACAATTTCTTTTTAGTTATTCTATTTTTATTTATTTAATAAATCATAGTAATTAGTGGAATAATTAAAAGAATGTGGATTTTAAATGCACATTTATTATTAGGTATCTTTTATAATATAAAGTAAGGAGTTTTGGCGGAATTTTTTTACCTATAATAAGGGCAATTTAGATAATTTCTTTTTAGTTATTCTATTTTTATTTATTTAATAAATCATACTCCTTCTGGATGTTTTTATAAGGCACAATTTAGAAGGAATTGATGGTCATTTTTATAAGGCATTTTACAATTCCTGTGAAACATTTAATTTTTTTTTCCAGTAATTGTCCTTATTAAATACTCTAAGTATTTTTACTTTTTATTAATAGTAGTGCATAATTCTCTTAGACTTTAATGTTTTCACATCATCCATAACAAATTAATGATTATTAATAAGGGTATTGGTACATTAGTAACATTTTTTTAAGAAAATCAAGAAAATCAACTAAATTAACTATTTTATTGGTCTGTGTGATTTTGTCCAAAGTGCCTCATAAAAAAGATCGGGGGAGTATTAATTAGTGAGATATTTAAAAGAAAGTAGATTTTAAATGAACATTTATTATTAATTATTACGGGAAGATAATGGATTTTAATGGTGTCATTAATGAATATTTGACTTGACGCATTCATTAATTGCTTATTATATACATTGGTTATTATACTTTCATTTATTATATGATATAAAATATTCTCTCTGTTTCATTTTATATGACGTTTTAGCAAAAACAATTTGTTCCGAATTAATTGTCGTTTTACAAACCAATGAAGCATTAAATTTTTTTTTTCATGGAGTACCCTTAACCAATACTCCCTCCGACTTCAAATATAAGGAAAAAAAACCGTTTCACGCTAACTAAGAAAGTTGGTTAACAACATTTAATTGCACCAATCTCAATTAAAAATAAGTTGTTTTCCTAAACTACCATTTATTGGAATTTAATGTCAAGAATAAGAATGAGTCATTGGAATTAAAATCCTATTAAATGAAGGGTATTTTGGAGATGGTCTCATTAAATAAACTAAAATTAGTTGAGATTTGCTTATATTTAAATCCAAGACTCAAGTCAATTTTTTGCTTATATTTGAAACCGGAGGGAGTACTGTGTAGTAAATGAAACAAAATCTAATTAATTACATAGATAAATGGTATATTAGGAAGTTACATAATAGTTTTTATGAAATTCAAAATATCAATTGCATTTCTTAATACATGTGACAAAATCTTAAACGTCATATAAAACGGAATAGAGGGAGTAATATTTTTTATATAATCAATTGAAATTGTTTCAACTTAATATTTTATAATATAAAGTAAGGAGGTTTTGGTGCACATTTTTCTGCCTAAAAAAGGACACTTTAGACAATTTATGTTTACTTATTTTATTTTTATTTGTCTAATAAATCATATTATTCTTTTTATTAGTAGGAATTTTAGGAATCGAACTCAGGTACCAAGGATTTACAACAATTCACACACATTGTTCAACTAATTGAGTTAGACTCCTTTGATAATAAATCATAGTATTAATTAATGAGACATTTAATAGAAAGTGAATTTTAAATGTACATTTATTATTGGATATTGGGGAAAAGATAATGTATTTTAATAGTGTCATTAATGAATATTTGATTTCATGTATTCATTAATTGATTATTATACATTCATTTATTATATGATATAAAATAATATTTTTTTTTTATAGAAAAAGAGCATATAAGCACCCTGAACTTTTAGCCTTTTGCAAATGGACTCCTTTAACTATAATTTTATCCTAATTAATACTTAAGCTTTTACAATTGTCTCAATAAACCCTTTTGTTAACTTACTGTTAGATAGTTAACTGAATTAATCTATGCCATTGATTTAAATTGAATCTCAACCCTTCAACTAATTAAGTTGTTTACCCACGTATAATGAAAAAATAAAGAGAAAAAAAATAGTTTTGATTACACGAGCATGATAAAAATTAATGCCGGTTTGGTCTTAGGATGAACATGATAAAAATTAGTATAAATCTGTGTATCTCTTTCGAACAATAATACTAGTTTTTATCTGGTTATAGTTCATAAGTTAGTTATATATCATAATTCAATACACTTATTGGAAGCTCACGTCTATAATCCTTCGAACATCAATTGATTCACACCAATTAATTATAAAATTAACAAGTTTTCGTGCCATATCATCTTCCCACGGGGCATCCTCACCACTCCATTGCATTCTCTCAATCTCTAGTACCTTTTCAAAAAAACTAGGGGATAAACAATACTCTTAGGCCACTCACAGTGCCCTTATTTTCTCATTAGTCACTCATAGGCTGCAGTCGGTGGAATTGTCCAAGTTTGTAGAGAAATACAGGAACGAGAACCCATGGCTGTCAAAGCGTAAGCGAGGGCTCTTTTAGTTTTTCTTTTTTAATTTTTAAATGACTGTTGACACATAGAAATCAGTCGAAGTTAGTTGAACAGCCGATAAAGAACGGCTGATGTGAGTAGTAACGGCTATGTTAGCCGATAGGGACGGGAGGTTCAAATTTGCATAGTATCTCGAACATAGTTTTAAAAATCGACCCGGTGACCGACTCGATCGAGGCATTGGGTCAGTGGTCGAACCGGTAGGTCACTAATTGACCCGCATGACCCGATCTGTATTAAAAAATTTGAAAATTTTATACCTGCTTTAAAAAAGTAAAAAAAAAATACATAACAAATTAATATAATTCCACAAGCTCATTTTTCAAATTCAAATCCATTGATATTCACAGTAACAAAATCACATTATAAATTACTTATTAAACTTTTTTAAAGTTTAAACAGAATTTAAAATAATAGAATCACACTATCAACTGTATCATCACTTCTTCAAACAAAATTCAGAGTGATAGAATCACATTATCAATTACCTAAGAATCACTACTCATAAATAATAAAACAGAATCAACTAAAAATAACATTCAAGTTGGATTAAATAGAATCATGTGGTGTGGATCGATGTGGTTGAGATGAGGGCATTAGGGTTTATCTGTGTGCACTTTGAAGTTTGAAGAAAAAAAGTCATAGACTCACAAATACGACACAACAAGCAATATTTTGGCAAACGGTCACAGCCACAAAACCTTTCTTTCTTTTGGTTTTTTATCCAAATGACGTCGTTTCAAGCAATTTAAATAAAATTAAAAAAATTTAAAAAAAATTTTTAAAAAAAAAGGTGCGACCCGGGTCGGGTCACCGGGTTTGACCGGGTCACACCGGGTTTGACCGGGTCGAAAGCATGGCCGGTCCAATAGCCGGCTCGACCCGGTCTAATTTCTGGGTCCCGGTCCGACCGGCTGGGTCGGTCCGGGTTTTAAAACAATGATCTCGAACTTAGGTCATGAATATTGTAGTACAGAGGTTATGGGGAAATGTGAAGAGAGAACGTTCAAATAACTAGTGAGTGGTTGTGGAGTCCACCCCATATTCTCCTTGATTTTAGGGAGCGGTTGATAGCCGATAAGATATTGTAACTGCCTTTATCCCTATAAATAGGATGTATTGCATTTAACAAGGGACCAAATATCAAAAAAATGAATGCATATTTTCTTGCTTATTTTAAAGCTTCGTTCTTTCTTGCCTTCCTTTATTTTCAGCATTCTTTTAGCCATTAGTTATTTGCATCCTTTAAGTCTTGTAGTCATAGGAGTAAGATAATATAAAAACCTCTAGATTACTAGTACGGGAAAGCTCTCTTGAGTGGACTAGGGACCCAATCAAGGAACAGAATCCCTTCCTTGAGTCAATCGCTACAAGGGAATCAATTGGTGTTGGCCGACATAACGACTAATCAAATTTCACACCAACAATAACTATTTATATAATTTTAATATTTTAAATAAATGCTGAATAAAAAAAATATTTTAAATGCAAAAACAATGAACAATTGATGTTCAATTGTAAATTAATGACATGGATTAATTTAGTTAACTATTTAACAACAACTTAACGGAAGGGTCTATTGAGACAATTGAAAAAGTTCAAGTATTAATTAGGATAAAATGATAGTTAAAGGTGCCTATTTGTAAAATGGTAAAAGTTCAAGGAGCTTACATGCTCTTTTCCCTAAAAAAAAAAAAAAAGAAGAAAAAGAAATACATGAGAATGAATTTATGACAAATTCTAAAATGTTTGGTTTGAAATAAGATCGAATGGATTAGCTTCTCGTTAGGAGCTTATGATCTATGTCATAGGTTAGGTCACATTTCGTTAAAAGTATATATATATATATATATATATAGAGAGAGAGAGAGAGAGAGAGAGAGAGAGAGAGAGAGAGAGAGAGAGAGAGAGAGAGAGAGAGAGAGAGAGAGAGAGAGTTTAATGGTGAGGCACTGATAGTGTAAAATAGTTTTTCAGTTATCCAATCACAAATCAGTGTTTGCATGACTTTTAAGGTATTTTTGTAAAAGTCAACTATAAATGGTGATTTGTGATTGGATGACGGTGTAAAATTATTTTACACTGTCAGTGCATCACCATTTTTCTTATATATATATATATATATATATATATATATATATATATATATATATATAGAGAGAGAGAGAGAGAGAGAGAGAGAGGAAATATATATATTTAGTTAGAGGACTTATCTTATAGAGTAAGGAATAAATATTGAGGCCCTGGAAGAAAAATGAGCCATTCGCAGTTAATAGATTATTTGGTGAAATAATCGACTATTTCATTCATCAATGTTTCCGGATGACGATATGAACAAAATAATCGATTATCCTGAGCAATAATTGGTTATCTCTGTTCAGAGGGCTATAAAACTAACTTTTCGAAAGCTCTCATTGTGTGACACCATTCTTTCTCATTTTACTTCATCTTTGTCATCTGAGAGAACTCTGAAAGTGTGTGTCATCATCATAAGGATTCATTGGATCAAATCTTTCTAATTCTCAAGAAAACAATGGATCTTTCACAAGCTACGTGAAGGGAATATGAAAGTAAATTAAGAAGAACTTCAACTTTTCATATCTTCACTTTCTAGGTGATTTCTTTCCTTTAAACTTTGCTATGTAATTCGTGTATAGGGTAGGTTTCCCTAGTTGCATTGCATGTAGATAGGTTTTCTACATTGTAGTGTTTCGTGATAGGTTTTCAAGAAGATCTTTGCATTTGTGCTGCATGTGCATGTGAGTTTGTGTGTATACAAATTTTGAATAGTGGAAAAGGTCCAAGCTAGGGTTGCTTTGGATAACACTGGATGTAGATTTCAGGTTGAAATCGAACCAGTATAAATCTTGTATCATTCTCTGTTTTCCCTTATCTTTTTACACTTTGATCATCATCACTGATATTGTATTGTGATCATTTGTTATATTTGCTTTTGGAAATAAGAGATAAGTAAACACAGCTAAAATTATACACTCTCATCTTGCAACGAATCCAAATTGATTTGATCTTGCGAAAAAGTTTTCATCAAGAAAATTATCTTTCAAGAAAATTTTTAAAGAATCCAATTCGGATTTCCTATATTACAAGCCATTTTATCTAACATCCCACTTTTAGTAGTCTCTCGATCTCTTCCTTAATCTAAGGCAAAAGCTGAGGATTGCACCGCCTTGGCGGTTGCCGATATGGCTTAAATCCTTCTTTGTTTGATGGGTAACCTATGTTCTACTAGAGCCTTAGATAGGCCTAGCATTTCATGGTAATCCCATGCAAAGCAATCCTTGTATTACGTGATTAGTTCTATTAATCATTTCTTGTCTGCTTCGGCTAACAAACTGCTCACCTTCGTCATTCGGGGGTCTTCCTTGGTCCCTAAATTGACTTCTTCCAATAGGTCTTGAGCCTCAAAACTAGGGATATCTCTTTTTATTGCAGGTGGGGTATTCTGATACTTCCCTTCATTTTGCCCCCAGACAAATCTATCATAGCTAACTTGGCTATCCTATCTTCTGCAATGAATAAGGTAAGTTGATTCAGCAGACTCTGTAGCACTTCATCTTGACCAACCATCTATCAAATCGACAGAAGGTCGTATTTTGGCCTGCCAATTGACCATGAACCCTTTCTTTGTTAAATCACAGGATTCCCAGCTTCAATCCTCATAATCATCCGGCACTTGTATTGAGGCCAGGTGATGAGAGTACAACATGGCTTCAGCCATTCTGACATTGGTTGAAAATGGGTTGTCATCAGCTGGTACAACTTTTAGCTGATCTCCCTCCCAAAATAATAATTGTTGATGAAGTGTGGAGGGGACACATTGACTAGAATGGATCCAATCCCTTCCCAACAAAACAGAGTATACTGGCTTAGCCTATACTACGAAAAAGGCAGAGTGCATAGTCTTCAGTCCTACTATGATTTTGGCAACCAAGACTCCCAATGCGGCAGTTGCGCCTCCAGTAAAATTGGTTATCCTCATATTAGTAGGCACCAAATCTTTTCGGTCCTTGCTGAGCTTCTTCAAAGTGATTAATGGCATTATGTTTAGGATTGCTCCTCCATCTACAAATACACTAGACATGGTTTTGCCATTTATTTGAGCTTTTATGTACAGGGGTCTCAAGTGTTTTACCATATCCGGTGTAGGTTTGTCGCATGTAGTTTTGACTAGCCCACCAGTGTCTTCTCCGGTAATGGTAGCTCATTCAGTTTCTTCGATGCACACATCCCCATCTAAACTCTCTTCTTGGTCGGGATTAGCCCAGAATTCACTAGGTATCACACTGATCGCATCGATTTTGGCTCCTAACAGATCATCCCCACTTAACCATGCCTTAAGCAAGGATTCTTCGATCTGTGTTGGATCAAGGTCTTGTCCTCCTTGAGCCTGACATACTTCATCACCTGCTTCGACATTTCTCTCAAAGTCCTCTTTCTTATTTGGTTATTCAGTTAATTCGGCAATTGGTATCACCAAACCATCAACACAGTTTGTGGACTTGGACCGTTCGAGCTCTTGCTCTGGCTATGCCTCCTCGAAAGCTTGCTCTAAAGTCGCAGCCACCTAATTTACTGAATATTCGCCCTGGCTCCTAGCCTTTATATTGGCTACCATGGCTAATGTCTGTTTCATCTATTTTAAGGCTCAGGCCCTTTGGAGCCTCCTCTTTTGGGTTCTACTCAAGACACTCTCCTGTTGCCGGGGCTTCTAGGCCTCCTGGTTTATGAACCATTCGTCCACCTTAGCCTTAGCTGAAGGCTTGATCATCTTCATCAAGGGAGACTTCTCATTTTGAACCATGATTTGCAAAGTTCTCATCCCATTCTCTATATTAAATTCAACTATTCTTTTCTGATTCCTTGGCACAGGAGTTTCGTCTAGCTTCGGCATATGGTTGACCTCCTCCCCCTTGTGAATTTTCTGACTAAGTTCCTCGAATTTATGTACCTCCTCCCTTTTTATCCTAGCTTGTTGTAGATCGACTAGCTTTGGACTAGTGATTCGGTTCGATGTTCTTGCATATGTGCCTTCACAGGGAGGCCCTAGTCGCTTGAGTGCACTTCGGCTTTTCTGATGGGGTACCCATATCCCCTTGCCAATGGTGGCTGCTACATTCTTTAAAACACAAACACCCACATCATATGAAACCATATTGATGTCTAATTTTGAGAAATGATTAGTATCGACTGTCATTTATGCTATTCCTTTCTCAGCCAATTTAAAATGGCTTTCTTATAGGGCCTTCTGAAATGTTTGTCAAAAAATTACACAGTTAGCTGTAACGTGGCTGTATGAATTATGCCACTTGAAATACTTCTTTCCTTTTAGATCCTCAGTCGATGGTATCTTGTGTCCATCTTTCAGCCGAATTTGCTGATCTTTTAACAAATAGTTGAAAATTTGGTCGGCTTTCGATATGTCGAAATCATACTCCATTTTTCCATTGGCTATATTACTTTTCCCTTTTTCCTGGTCTCAGGGTTGGGCAAGAATATGCTTTTCCTCGTAGGATCTCGGCTGCCATAATTTCAGCCCCTTCTTCATAATTTTTGTTATCTTCATCAATATCAATTACTCATATTAAATGTAACCCACACCCCTAGCTAGCCCTTCTCACTTCTCTTTCATGGATGAATTGCTCGATCCGATTTGCTTTGGATGTCAACTGACCAAGGTCGTTATATTCTTGAGCCACTAGTTTTCCCTCAACTGGGGATGCATGTTGCCAACCGCCATTGCAGCACATTCGCTTTCTGGCAGTTGTACTGAACACCTGCTTCTAATTTTCTTGAATCTCTCAATGAAGTCCACGGTCGATTCGTCCATCATTTTCTTGGTATTCATCAAATCGGCTATAGTTACTTCAGGGAGAGGTCTATAAAAATGGTCGTCGAAGCACCTTTCCATATCTGCCCAGTTTTGTATTGAATTTGGTGGTAGATTTGAGTACCATGTGAACGCCACCCCGATAAATGACAACGGGAATAGTTGAAGCTTGTGACATCCATTTTGGCCAACTTCACCACATTGAGCCATGAATCGGCCTACGGGTTCCATGGTCGACTTGGCATCTTCGCCAGAAAAGGTTGTTAAGTCCAGCATTTTGAACCCTTTCGGCAAAACTACCATCTGATTAATCCACTCTGGATAGGGCTTCTTATACATCGGCCTCTCCATTGGCTTGAGTTGGATGTCGAAATACTTCTTCATTGTTTCGGCTATCATCTCAGGATTGACCAATGGTGTTGAAGTAGTCCTTGAAGGTTGGTAAGCGATCTGATTCAGAGTAGTTTATCCTGCCGGTATCTCATTCTGGACATAAGACGCTTCTCCATTATTTACCAGCCCCAAGGAGTTCTGATGTCCAAAAACAGGCTAAACATAAGGCAAACCAATATGTCCCGTCGCATTAGTTGGTCGCCTAGCCATAGTGACCCATGGGGAAAGAAATCGATTAACAGATTCGATCATTCCTGTTTGCCCCCAAGTATGGGTGCAAAGGGAATTGGAGTAGTTATTGGCAAATATCCAGTATTGGTTGTCAATGTTTTGGGGAAAGTCCTTATTTGACTGCCTGCCGACTGGGTCGTGGTCCACATCCCTACCGACGCAAGTGTGGGCTGAACCGTTTGCCAAATAGATGTGGTGAACGAATTTAGCTATACTATTGGTACTAGTCCTTCCTGATTTTGCCCGTTAATTGGAAGAGAATCTAAATTGATTACTTGATTCGGCATGTCCTGATTCCTTGAGAATCTATTGCAATTTGTTTTGCACCATAGGTTTGACAATGTTCGACAGTTGTGTAGATAGCTGATACATGATATCATGTATCCCGAGGTCTATCTATTGGCGAATGAAAGAGGTTGTCATTACTGTAGGGGCATCGGTGGCAACAAATGTTACAGCTGGTGTGGTTGTCACCAAAGTGTTTGTCGATGGGGTAGTTGAAAACATTGTTGACACAGGATTCGTCATCAGGGATGACGACATCCCCAGTGTAGTTTCACCTGTTTTGGTTCTGTTCTTCTTCTTCGGCAGTTGCTGATCCATCTTGCTTAGGTCTCTAGACCTAACCTGCATATGCCAAGAGTGATCGAGGAATGGAGACGGAAGACGGGGACTATTAGCACCAATGGTCCCACTGGGCGTGCCATTTTCATTGTCGCATGAACTAGTTTAAGTTAGCTGAATTTATTTCGACTGACTAAGCTTCAACACGATTCCAAAATTCGAATGAGATATCAAATGATTTGAAACTATCAAAAGGGGAAATCTACCTTTTGATTTTGAAATGGGTCCTTGAGTAACTAAAGAAAGCACTCAATTGAAGGTGTAAATAACCAAAATTCAAAATTAAGTTTAAAAGATAAAGAACAAAATGAAATTTAAACCTGGAAAGCAGTAAATTCGGCAAGAAATTTAAACTGAAAGATAAATGCAATTTTTGATTGATTGGTTGAAGGTCCTTTACACATATCTGGAGCATCTATTTATACTAAAAATCTCAACTAACTGCCCCAGATCTTGTCCTCAGGCCACACTCAATTACAACTGACTAATCCATAACTAATTCGGCTAAGCTAAGCCTATTTCAGCTACCCATTGTTTCTAAGGCATCTCCCACTACCCCTTCTCCGTTCCTATTTTCCTGGAACTAGCTTCAACTTACAAACCGCTTCTGGGATAATCTCTTAGCAACCATGATCAAGCTTCCCTTATCTTCGGATTTGCCAATTGCAATTGACCGTTGCCAAATCTTTTATCTTCTATAGAATCTTGAATTTTGAATTCCTAACAGCTAGCCGAAAAAATCTCACTCAACCTATCTTAGATGACCAAAGTTTGCTATCCGTTTGAACTATTTATCTAAACCCCCAGCTTTATCTTTTCGGCTAACATAATTTAGGCTAGCATATTTTGAATGGCAACAGTTTTCAATATTTTTTTTTACAGGATATTCAATTAATGATCTCCGTAAAAGTGATTATAATGGAATAATCTATGAGTTATTTTTTATCAAAATAATGTTATTATTATTTTCATTTTGAGTTTGGTTATGCAGTTTTATTTGTTTATACAAACTTCTTGGTCTTTAGGAGATTAATATTGTCAAAATTAAATTTAAAGTTGTATAAAAAACTAATCACATTTAATTACCTTTTGTTATTTCCTATTACTAATTATATTACGGACATTTGAATTGATTATAGATTTTTTTTTCAATCATATAAGAAATTAATAAAATTTTCAATATAATTTTTTGTGCAATGCAAAAAATTTCTCCCTTTAAATTTACTCATGCATTGCATGGTAGTACACATGTCAAATTCTGATGCAATTTTTTCCTCCTTTTTTTCATCCCTTATTTAACTACTATTAATTATTATTATTAGCACAATCACAATCACAAATTTTAAAATAATATATTGTGATGAGTGTCATATTTTTAAAAGTAATATATATTATACTTTTTATAATTAGTTATCATATTTTTTATATTAGGTAATTATAATGCACATTTGGATCAGACAAGCTATTTATAACGGGACACTTTTACATGCATTGTTCGAGTGATCTATTTGCGTATTCAAAAAGTGTTGTATTTTTGGAGGATTTGAAGAGTATTCCAAAAGGCAAAGTCCCACATTTCCTAGAATAGCTTTGCTTTACTAGTTTATATATCAACTTGAGATAAAGGCTTTCAAAGTAGCTAGATGTGGGTGGAAGCCTCGCGCTCATGAGCTTAATTAGGCCTAGTGAGCCTCTCGTAGTGCAAATCCGGCGATTTGCCCCCCTGCGCGTGCTAGAATGGGCCTTTGTACAATTTTCTATTTAATGCTTTAAACGGTAACATGATGTTTTCGTGCACTATATATAGACCTCTTTTCAGACTATTTTCACACACCTCAGACAATCTTTTCTTCTCTTCTTATCTCTTTTCCTGGGTTCGAGTTTATCTTGCTAGTTTTGTAGCCTCAGCTAGACTGAGAGGTTCCTGTTGTATCCTGGGGGAATTGTGTGGGATACCACGGATAATTCCTTTAGGGAAGTGCCTAGCATGCCTCAGGAAGTGTTTCTGTTCGTGTTTTTCAGCTACTGGAACAACAATCTAAAGGAACTATCATGGCTGAAGACATGGACGTCGATGCTGTTACGTTGGCAAGAACATGTCGACACTCTGCTTGACATGCATGGTGTTGGTTTCACCCTTACCACTCCTAAACCAGAAGCTGCTACTGCTACTACAAAAAAGATTGAAGAATGGAACCAAGCCAATAAGGTATGCCGTCACACCTTGCTTAGTGCATTGTCTAATGATTTGTTCGATGTGTATTGTTCCTACAAGGAAGCAAAGGAAATTTAGGACTCTCTTGTTTTGAAATACACTGATAAGGACGTTGTTAGACAAAGGTTCATCATTGGAAACTACTATCGCTGGACAATGAACTAGGACAAAGACATCAAGGTTCAAATCACTGAATACCACAAGCTGCTTGAAGACATTAACGCCGAAAACATCACCCTGCCTGATGAATTTGTTTTCGAGCTCCTTATTGAAAAACTGCCTAAATCCTTGACTGATTACAAGCAACAGCTGAAGCACAGACACAAACAAATGTCCCTGTCAGACCTTATCACTCACATCATCATTGAAGATACCAATACGAAGGAATGTGTTGCTGCAAGGGCCAAAGCTTTATCTACTATAGCAAACATGGTGCAAGACAAACCATTTCAGAAAAGGTATGGTCACAAAACTGATCACAATAACAAGAACAAGAACAAAAACAACATCCCACATGCTTCTGCTTCAAAGGGAAAAGTTCTTTTGAAGCTCACATCTGGGAAGACATCGGCTTTAAGTGATGTGCTACATGTTCCCTCTATCAGAGTAAATTTGGTTTCTGTAGCACTGTTGGGAAAGGTTAGGGTGAAGGTGTCTTTTGAGTCTGACATAATTGTCATGACTAAGAATAATGTGTTTGTGGGAAAGGGGTATTGTGATCAGAGCCTTTTTGTACTCAATCTTTTTGAAGTTATGAATGAAACTACATCTACTTCTGCTTATATGGTTGATTCCTGATATATGGCATGCTAGATTAGGACATGTGAATTCCTCGTATGTTATTAAATTGCAACGACTAGGCCTTATCAACATGCATGGTAAACAAAGCAGAAAATGTGATATTTGTGTTGAATCAAAATTAACTAAAAAAAACATGTCCTCTTGTGCAACGTGAAACTAAACCTCTTGGTTTAATTCATTTTGATCTAGCTGGTTTGAAACAAACTATGTCTAGAGGAGGTAAGAGTTATTTTATAACCTTTATTGATGATTTCTCTAGATATACTAAAGTTTATTTGATTAGACATAAAGATGAAGCGTTTAACATGTTTTTATCTTATAAAGATGAAGTGGAAAATTAATTAAACAGAAAAATCAAAAGGATAAGATCCGATAGAGGTGGTGAGTACACTTTGTTCAATGACTTTTGTGAAAAAGAAGGCATTATCCATGAGGTAACCCCACCATATTCACCTGAGTCAAATGGAGTAGCTGAGAGGAAAAATAGAACCCTTAAAGAGATGATGAATGCTTTGCTTGTTAGTTCCTCTATACCTGATAACCTTTGGGGAGAAGCCTTTTTGACGGCTTGTTCTTTACAAAATAGGATGCCACATAAGAAAATAGGAAAAACACCTTATGAGCTATGGAAAGGATATACACCTAACCTGAAATATTTGAGAGTGTGGGGGTGCCTAGCCAAAGTGATGTTACCCGATTCTAAGAAAAGGAAAGTAGGGCCTAAGACTTCTGATTGCATGTTTATTGGTTATGCGGAACATAGTGCTGCCTATAGGTTTCTTATCCTTAAGGGTAATGTGCATGATTGTAATACCATCATAGAAACTAAGAATGCTGAATTCTTTGAGGACACATTCCCCTTAAGGTCTAGTGCTAGTTCTAGTACCAGTACTAGTTCTGATCAACCTGCTAAAACTTGTAGTGAACCTATGTGTGAGGACTTGAGGAGGAGTAAAAGACAAAGGAAAGAGAAATATTTTGGAGATGAGTTCTATACATATCTTGTTAAGGATGATCATTTGAGTTTTTTAGAAGCTATTAGTTCTTCAAATGCAAACCTTTGGGAACAAGCTATTAAGATTGAAATTGATTCAATTAAGAAGAATAATACTTGGACTTTAGTAGATTTACCTCAAGGAGCAAAGCCAATTGGTTGCAAGTGGATCTTTAAGAAAAAGTATAACCCTCATGGATCAATAGATAAGTATAACGCCAGGCTAGTAGCTAAAGGGTTTAATCAAAAGTAGGAAAATATAGATTACTTTGACGATACCTTTGCGCTTGTTACCAGGATTTCCTCTATCTGAGTTTTGATAGCTTTAGCTGCCATCCATAAGTTAGTGATTCATCAAATGGATGTGAAGACAACTTTCTTGAATGGTGATGTAGAGGGAGAGATATATATGACTCAACCTAAAGGGTGTGTGGTTCCTGGTCATGAAAACAAAGTGTGCAAACTCTTGAAATCCCTATACAGATTAAAATAGGTGCCAAAACAATGGCATGAAAAGTTTAATGAGACTTTACTTGTTGATGGTTTCTCTTCTAGTGATGATGATAGATGCGTGTACACAAAATCTGATAATGGTGATTGTGTCATTATATGCTTGTATATGGATGTCATGCTAATTTTTTGTACATGCAATGATATAGTTTTGAGAACTAAATCATTTTTGGCATCTAAATTTGATATGAAAGACATGGGTGAAGCAAGTGTAATTTTGGGAGTTAAAATAATAAGGAAGGGAGATAGTATATTACTATCCCAAGGACATTATGTTGAGAAACTTCTAAGGAAGTTTGGACATTATGACGTACCCCTTATACAATTAAGGAGAACCAATTGACCAAACTCAATATGCCCAAATCATTCGGAGCTTACTGCATCTTATGAACTTTTCTAGACTTGATATTGCATATGCAGTAGGTAGATTGAGTAGATACACCCATAGTCCTAATAAGGACCATTGGGATGCACTTGTGAGACTCATGCGATATTTGAGAGGTACGATGGACTATGGTATTGAATATAGTGGATTTCCCACTGTACTGGAAGGGTACAGTGATGCTAACTAGATCTCTAATACAGATGAAACAAAATCCACTAGTGGTTATGTGTTTACACTTGGTGGTTGTGCGGTTGTGTGGAGATCAACCAAACAAACTATTATTGCTAGATCAACAATGGAGTCAGAGTTTGTTGTTCTAGAAATGGCTGGTAGTGAGGCTGAGTGGTTGAAAAACTTCTTAGCTAATATTCCTTTGGGAGTGAAACCAACCCCCATCAGTATCTATGCATTGTAATTCACAATCAGCAATAACTGTAGCTAAAAACAAAACTTTCAATGGAAAAAATAGACATATGCAATTGAGACATAATGTGGTAAAGCAACTGCTAAAGGATGGAACAATTTCCATAGATTATGTAAAGTCAGAAGGAAATTTAGCAGATCCTCTGACAAAACCCTTGGGGAGGAACATGATATTAGAAACATCGAGGGGAATAGGACTAAAGCCACTTGAAAACAAACAAGTGATGGTAACCCAACCTTTGTGATTGGAGATCCCATGAAGAAGGTTTATATAGGTAAGAACAAGTCACTTGTTAGTTCTGCTAGCACTAAAATTGATTTCAATAAATTTTCTGTCCCTTCCTATGGTGTGAGAAAGTGCTGCATACTGCATTAATGTGAGGTTAAACTTTATAGTTAAGCTTTATGTGATTATGAGAAAGCTTAATAAATTATAAAGTTTTTAATGTTTTTCATATCCCTTATGGGTGGTGTATGAATGTAGCATACACTTGATGAAATCACCTATATGAGTGTTAAGTGAGGCCGCTTGTATGAGATCCTGGCAAGATCTCTAGAGCACTCATGAACACCAGGCAAGCGCATGGCCTAGTAATGCAACACAGCGATAACGACAAGGATTGTGGGGGTGTACTGTGATTGGTAGACCTCAAACACACGTCAAGTGTTTTTGGTTCATATAGCTTGCTGCACCAACTACACTGTGTGCTCAGTCTTATCAATCTAAGTCTGGTTCATATAGCTTGCTACACCAGGTCCGACGCATTACATCTCATATGGACCCAAGATTTCTTTTCTTCTTTTCTTAAAATGCTTTCTTTTTGCCTTTTGTAATATGTGGGGGATTGTTGTATTTTTGGAGGATTTGAATAATATTCCAAAAGGCAAAGTCCGTAATTTGCCTAGAATAGCTTTGCTTTACTAGTTTATATATCAACTTGAGATAAAGGCTTTCAAAGTGGCTAGATATGGGTGGAAGCCTCACACGCATGAGCTTAGGCCTCGTGGGCCTCTCGTAGTGCAAATCTGGCGATTTGGTCCCCCTGCGTGTGCTAGAATGGGCCTTTGTACAGTTTTTACGTTGATATTTAATAAATTCATGTTTACGTTTTCCTTTTTTTAATTATTTTACCATTTTATAATTAATGCCTTTATTATCTTTTTAATTATTAACGTTTTCTGTTTAATGCTTTAAACGGTAAAGTGATGTTTTCGTGCACTATATATAGACCTTTTTTCAAACTATTTTGACACACCTCATAAAATCTCTTCTTCTCTTCTTTTCTCTCTTCACGGGTTTGAGTTTATCTTGCTATTTCTGTAGCCTCAGCTAGACTGAGAGGTTCCTGTTGTATCCTGGGGGAATTGCGTGGGATACTGCAGATAATTCCTTTAGGGCAGTGCCTAGCACGCCTCAGGAAGTATTTTTGTTCGTGTTTTTCAGCTACCGGAACAACAAAAAGGTATTTTTTTCACTTTACCGAATCTAGTGTCTACAAAAGACAAACCTTTTGTATCAAAAAACAAAAAACAGAAACCTTTGTGAGTTCATACTTTTTAATTTGTTTCAAATTTAAATTGGTTTTTTAAATGTATATTTTTTATCTTATTGAATTCGTATTGACCAAACCTGCTATTGATAGACTGCACATGCACACATTGTGAACGATTTCATTCCTTTGGAACAAAATGTTTTATTTCTGGAACTACAACAAATTCCACGTCTTCATATGTTTATTTATTAGTTATATTATTAAATTAATAAAAGGAAAATTATAAAAGTACTACTTTTAATTATTTGAAAAAACTTAAAAATATATTTTTTAACTTCTCATAAATTTTTAATTTATTTTGTGGTTTGTATTCTTTATTTTTCAATAAGAAATATATTTTTTCATTATTTATTTTAATGTAAAACATAAGTTCTTATATGCATTTTAGAATCCAATCAAAAGTAAGGTTTGATTTTTTTTTTATATATATATAAAAATTTTTGGAAATAGTTGTAGTTAAATTACTAATTTCAATTTATTAGCTTTAATTATTTAAAACTCTTATAAATACTTTTCTAAAATTTTAAATTTTGAATAATATTACAAATACCTCTTGAAACTAAAAATAATTGAGATTAAATAATTAAATTTAATTTAATAATTTTAATTATTTAAATTTTTTATAAATACTTTCTTGAAACCAGAAATATTACGGGTTAAATTAGAAATTTTAAATTTATTTGTTTTAATTATTTATAATTATCATAAATGCTTTGTTGAAATTCAAAATTTTTAAAAATGTTATAAATGCTTTCTTGAAATTGAGAATAGTTAGGATTAAATAATTATATTCAAATTAATAATTTCAATTATCTAAAAATTATTATAAATACTTTTTTTAAATTTTAAAAATATTATAAAAAAAATTTCAAACTGAGAATAGTTATGCGTAAATTAGTAATTTTAATTATTTGAGATCTGTAATAAACTTTTAAAAGATGTTATAAATATTTTAATTGTAATTGAGAATATTTAAAATTAAATAACTAAATTTATATTTACTAACTTTCATTGTTTAAAATTTGTTAAAAATGTTTTTCTTGAAAATTGGTATATCAAATCAAATTAAACACAAATGCAAGTGATATCTTATCAAATTTAATACAAATTAATGTGAATATGATATTGTACTAACTTTTAATCGTTTAATAAGTATGTGTTATTAAATTTACATTTTTTCATTCATTCACTTAATTTTGTTTTCAATATTTTTTTTTACAGGATGTTAAATTAATGATCTCCATAGAAGTGTTTATAATGGAATAATCTGAGTTATTTTTGATAAAAAATATTTTTATTTTTATTTTTATTTTGAGTTTTGTTATGCAATTTCATTTGTTTATACAAACTTCTTTGATGTTAGGAGAGCTATATTGTCAAAATTAATTTAAAGTTGTATTAAAAACTAATCACATTTAATTATCTTTTATTATTTCTTATTAATAAATAAGTTCTATATTGCAGACATTAGAATTGATTATTTTTTTTCAATAATATAAGAAATTAATAAAATTGTCAATATAATTTTTTATATAATCCAAAAAATTTCTCCATTCGAATTTACCCGTACATCACTTGAGTACTATGTAATAAGTTACTAAAAATCATTTTATCCAGTAACCACTAATCAGTAATACAGTCATTTTTATTATATCATTAATCACTAAAGTCTAAAAATGATTTCATTTACTTATCACTAAAAATGTGAACCCTTTGGCTAATTTATTTTTATTCTCTTACTATTAAACTTTTAAACTAAAAGAGAATGATTTTTTCTTACATCTAATACAGTCAACACTCTTTACTTTTTCTTCCTCTTTCTACTTTGTGAAATACGGAACTTCTTAGACCTCAATAGCTATATAAATAATGTATTATAATATTAATATTAACAGATGTTCACAGGTTTCTGTACTCACTGAGGGACAATATTGTTATATATATATATATATCTATTGTGCAAAAAAATTGGGGTCCATGACTGCCCCCAGCTCCTTATAAGATTCGCCACTGTTACCTGCAAACCTCCAACCCATGCCTAAATGCCAAAAGCTCAACAAGCAAGCAGTGAGTTACCAGCTCAGCAATCACATAGATGTGTCTTTGTTATTATTATTAATAATAATGAATATTTTGTTAGAAATATTATGTTATGTAGATGTTCATTGTCTATTTGTTTTGATTTTTTTGATAATGATATAATTTGATTTGATTTAATTGTTTTCTTTTAATAAGGAGATACTATAAATTAATCACGAAACGCATGTGAATCAACTAACGTGACCGTGTAGGATGTTCAAGTTTTCTTTTAATCAGTGATTTCAAGTTCGAATTCTAAGTACGAATGCTATTGTTGATCAGATTTGGAGGAGTTTTCAGCATATTCAACAAATGAATTTGAGAGTGCATGACGTGGAGGTCACATCGTGTATTCGATGGATCCATCCTCCAAATAATGAGTTCAAATTGAATTGTGATGCTGCTGTGCATCAGGTATCGAAGAGAGCAGCTGTAGGGGGAATCTTTAGAAATCATCTTGGGACTGTTATTTTTTCCTTTGCAGCAGATGTTGGAGTGTGCACAGTTGTTGCAGCAGAGTTATGGGCCATTTTGATAGGAAGCCAACTGGCTTGGAGTCGTGGTTTCAAAACATTTTGTATTGAATCAGATTCTCTGGTTGCTATTAATATGTTAAGCAGAGGCTGCCCCCACACTCACTCTTGTTTTCCAACAAGGTTTTGTCTCGTACAACGTACGAGCTTCAAATTTGTTTCTGTTTGAAAATATATTAGTAATATGAATATGACAAATAATATTTTTTTATTAATAAATACATAAGTAATGGTCAATTTGTTTATAAACTTCAAATAATATTTTTAAAAAAGTGTTTTTAAAAAAAATGAATATTTAAGAACAATATATGATTTATTTATTAAGAAAAAAAATTTTGCTTTTTCTTTTTTTAAAAAATCAATTAAGATAAACACATCAAAAAGCAAAAAAAATATTTATTTTATTAAAAAAAATGCTTTTTGTTTAAAAAAAAAAAGCTTAAACAAATAAATCCAATATATAATTGATTTCTTTTAAATATGAGAAACTCAATCATGTAATACTAAGCACGACTAAAGATGTTTTTAAACCCTCGTATAAATATGACAAATTTTAATATGATATAAAAATAAAATAAAATTTAAAGTAAAACATTTTAAAATCATAGTAATATATATATATATATATATATATATATATATATATATATATAATATAATATAATATAATATAATATAAAATTATCTTAGTTTCAAATATGAATAATATTATTTTAGATTTAAGTCAGTAAGATTTTATGTAGTGAATTTTCTTTTCAGATTTTTTTAAATTTGATTTAAAATATTTAAAATTATATCTACAAATTAAAATCTTAAAATCTATAAAAAATAATAATTGAAGAAAAAAACAACCAGGTTTAAATAAAATCAAGTAAAAATATTAATGGTCAATGCTTATCTTAATTTCAACATATCTTCTTTTATAAAACCTCTTCATTCAATCTTTTGTGTTATATCAATAGTTGAAAATTAAGAAATTATAAAATAATTTTAAAAAAATTGTATTTCAATTAGAGAAATTATGAGTTGTATTTGCTTAAAATAAATCTCGCAAGATTTCTAAATTTAAATTTGTTACAAATTTGAATCAAAATATATATTAATTAAAATTTGAATCAAAATATATATTAATTAATTTGAATTGAAATATATATTTATATTATTAATTACATACTAATCTTGATTGATTATCATAATTAAGTATTTAATAATTAAATAATTACCTTAATCATCATAAATATTTATTTTGCTAAATTAAAAATAAAATAATTTAGTGAAATTTTATAGGGAAAAAATGAATGTGATATTGTCACGTAGCATATGCTTACATGGCAAAATCTTTTTTATAATAATAATAATAATAATAATAATAATAATAATAATAATAATAATGATGATAATTAATTGATTGATATATTGATAATTAATATTTGATAATTGGTATATATTTACAGTAAATTATTATAAAATAATGATAATAAAAAAAAGTTAACACAATTATAAAACAATATTCCATAAATTTTAATAAATTGACTATCATATTATATAAAGTCAAAATCTATTAAACATTTGATAATTTAATAATTTAATTGATTAATTCAATCAGGATATATATTCACCTTAATTACTATAATTAAACATAATAATGGGTTTTTATCAATTAAAAGATGAAAAAAATCGAGAAATTTTAGGCAGGAAAAGAATGAATATGGTGATACTATGTGGCAGTTGTCTACATGGCAAAATTTTCTTTTTATAATAATAATAATAATAATAATTGATTTATATATATATATAATATTTTTTTAAGCGATGATATTTATATTTCATTAATTTCAATGCTTTGATGTAATTAATTTTCAATTAATAGGTAAAATATAGTTATTCACACATGAACAAAAAAGTTACAAAGAATCAAATTAAGTTTAAGAAAAGTAAAACGCTTTTTCTTTTGTTAATGATAATTGGTTATAGTGTGAAACATATAAAATAATTAAAAACGTATTTATTTCTTTTTCATTTTAAAAGTGGTGATATTTTATCGATGGAATAAAAATATTAAAAATAATTTTTTTAAACTTATTTTCAAATTATTATTTTAAATTGAAATTATTTTTTTAAAATTTATTCTTTTAAAATTAATTTACTTTTATAGTATAAATTAGAAGTAAATGTGAAAATATTATTTCTTCTTTCAATTAAGGCTCTCTCAACTCAATTAAGCATTTTTTATATTTGTTTTCATTAATATACTCTTGAGCAATTTATATGTAAATAGGATTCCTTGTAAAGCAAAAGAATCAATAGCTAATAAATGAGTCAGTTATTATTGAAAAATATTAAAATAATCCCTCACAAATTATACAATGCTCCAAAGTCCAAAACTTCTTGGTTAAGTTTAGGCTAAATTACTTTTTTGGTCCCTTATCTTTATTTTAGATTGTAATTTGGTCCTTTATTTTTTAAAAGTTACAAAATGGTCATTTATCTTTATTTTAAGTTACAATTTGGTCCTTTATTTTTTAAAAGTTGCAAAATGGTCCATTAAGTAATTTTTTTATAGCATGTTTTACCCTTGAATTAATGTATTTTTTAAGTTTTTTTTGGGATAAACATGTTACAAAAAAATTACTTAAGGGGCCATTTTGCAACTTTTAAAAAATAAAGGACCAAATTACAACCTAAAATAAAGATAAGAGATCATATGAATAATTTATCCTTAAGTTTATTATTGAAAAATATTAAAATAATCCCTCACCAAATACACAATGCTCCAAAACTTCTTGGTTAAGTTTGATTAAAAAAAAAACTTCTTAACTAAGTTTATTGATAAGCCTCTACCTATCAAAAAAACATAAGTCTCTACAATGAATAGTAAAAGATAACATCCTCAATTGTATTATTTATTGATTGTTCAGCGCATCAAGGATTTGCTCATGGATGGTGGTAATTGTACATGGTCTCATGTGCTGAGAGAAGGCAATCAAGTGGCGGATAGACTTGCTAGTTATGGTTTATCTTTGGATAGTCAAGTTAAAGTGTTTGATATTGTTCCTTCTTTTATTTCAAATGTTGTTTTAGCATATGTAACTTCTACCGTGTTTCCTTGCAGATTTTAATTCCAGTTGTTGGGGATTTTAGCCCCTCTCATTCACCAAAAAAAAAATGTATAGAAGCGAAGCTATATGTTGCCTATAATGAGTCTACTTAACTTGAATATGATTGTTTCTCATAGAGGATATACTTGTGATTTTAAACTAAAAAAATAAATATTTATATATGAAACTAGGAAGTATTTATGTATTAATTAGTTTTTGGGTTGAACAATTATTTAAGATCCATTTTCTTATTTTTCATGTAATTCTCGTATTTATTTTTAGGAAATAAGTTCATAAGTCTTTTCATATTTTCTAAGTTAGTTTTTATTATTTATAGGCTTCCTAAACTATTATGATTAGTGGGCTAGGGAAAGTAATTTCTAGTGGGAAATAAGAGTTTAGTGAGAAGTAATTGTTAGTGGATAATTAAAACCTAGTGAAAATGTTAGTGGAATTCACTATATGTACATCAAGGGTTGTTATGCTCAGCCTATAAATAGAATCTCTTGTAATCTTCTAAGGGAGAATTTGCAGATTAATCAAATTAAGTATTTCTCTTATAAGAGCTTCCTCTTTATTCTTAGTTTAAGAATTTTATAATGTCAGTTTACCGGTAAGTTGAGATTAGGATCAAATTCCTCCTTATTCCCTTCCTATATCAATTAAATTTATTATAAAATGCAAAAGCGGGGAAAAGTAAAATACACAAAAGCATTGCCGCTGAATTATACTACCTTACACCAGGAAGAAACGTAGGGGTGGCTCTTAATTGTAATGCATGGTTTTTGTTACAAATTCAAACACCACAATTTTTTAAAATTTGACACAAACCTCTCATTAGAGAAATGACCACAAAGGAGAAATGAAAATACCACCTAAGAGTTGATAAGACTGGGCTGGCTCTTAATAGTTTGATATCAATTTGTTGTCACAAATTAATTAGAACATAGCAATTTTTTCAAACTGGAAGACCACAAGTTACTAAATACTAACCCACTCTGAATTGCTTAATACTATCAATTAACTTTTGAGCACACCTTTCTAATCTCTCCTTGCGTACCAGTCTTAACCTCTACACTACCCAATTTAACCATAGCCTTTCGAAATTCATAATCAAATCTAAGCCCCAATAACCCTCTTATATTCCCTGCGTAATTCTGCACTACACTTTGTGTGTTAGGGTCTCCCCACAGCCTCTGGTCTGACTCTAGAACCGCATTACCATCACGCACATTTTTGAAAAAACTAACATCAAATTTGGCTGGACTATCTTTGTCCAAAGACACCCTTCTCAAGCCATCTCCTTTATTGGGACAAAGTGCTTGAAGTTGGGTTAAAAAGTCTTGGTTTATTGTTGGATCTGAATTGCCAGTGGCGGTGAAATTATGTAAGCGGTAACTGAAGAATCTGCATTCTGTTTGGCCTATGGTATGTGCCCCTGCAGGCAGACAAGTAACACATTCATAAATTTCTTTTACACCATATAATTGTAGCATAGTTTTTTATTTATTTTTTAATATTGGGAAAGTTTAGGTGAGTTGGGTCCCGGGGACTCACCAGGACCAGGGCAGACCTCAAGCTCAATGAACACTTACAAAGGTACTTACAAATTATCCACTAATAAGATCCTCACATTGGCAGGAATTGAACCCATGTCCTTGTGAGATATGAATCCGTTTCTTACCAACTGGATCAACCTTTGTTGGTGTAATTGTAGCATAGTTATAAATCACAGAGACATGTAATAATAATGTGTGACAAGCTCACCAACAAGGGTTACAAGGTCGTGGTCATCTAGGCCTTTGTCAGAAAATTTTTTCCTCTGGACAGAAATAGAGTCAAGTGGAGAAGGCAAGTTTGAGGCTTGAGATGATAAAGAAATCCTCCCATCTCTTCTCCCAGTAGGTACTGACCAACTTGGACCATCACTCTGCCATTTATTTCAAGTGTTACTTTCATCGAATGAAGCAATATATCATGAATAATAAACCCTTAGTGCAAGATATTGTATGTGTAGGTCATCTTAATTCCTCACTTTATTAAAAGAGAAAATAAGCTATGCAACAGTATGAAACAATTTTAGAGTGTTATTCAATTACAAATCATCATGTATGATAAGTTTATTAATTTTTACAATAATTATCTTAAAAAGTCATACCAACGATGATTTCTTATTAATTGACCGTTACACTGTCATTGCATAGTTATTAAGCTCTTAATAAAATTTCACTATAGTATTTGACTCATGTTAGTAGTTATTAATACAACAAATCACATTAACACCCTCTGAGCTTTTATTAAATTACATATAACTCTGCATTTTTTTTTATTTTCCTACACTAATCCCTTTAAGTTTGAAAATATTATACTAAATCCCATTATATGTTTGGAAACATTAAACTGACACTCCCTCAATATCCTCTCAAATCTTACACTAACACTCCTACAAGGAAAGTGAATGTAATGGTTAAAAAAATACAAAATACATGTGTAATTATACGAAATCTATGAAAGTGTTGCTGTAATTTACTCTTATTGATATGAAAGAATAAAGTAAATGGCTTTTTCCAAACTTGAGAATTAAAGTGAAGTTTTAACAAGGTTAACCATTAAAATGACTGGCATTTATAACGGATTTAAGTGAGAGTTCACTGGATGATAAATCATTGGAAAGAGTAATAATGGGAATGTGTCTGTGTTAGTGTGTGTTTGAGGTGGTATTAGATAGTATATTTAGTACCAAGTCGACAGCATCACGTGCTGCCAATGCTAGTATGTCAGCACATGAGACAACACCAGGACATTTTGCCTCAAGTTGTGATTTTGCATCCTCAATCACTTCAAAACCTCTTAGACCAGTGTTTGGCAACGCATTCCTCTCCGCAGAAGAGCCTGCAATCAAAACTGAGCCATCGCAGCCCTGTGGGAAAAAAAATGTAGCATAAATAAATAAACAACCTCTATATCAAAATAAATATGTTAAAATATCATTTTGGTCCATTATATTTTTGTATTTTTGTATTTTGCTTTTTTATATTTTAAAAGTCCCATTTTGGTCTGTTGTGCACCAAGGGAGTTAAACACTGGGGAGTGAGGAGATCTTCACCAATGGGTAGGGGCGAACCCAGATTTCAATGTTAGGGGGGCTAACTAAGAAAATTAAGATTCATATATGCATATCAAAAAAATATATTTAAATAAAAAATAAACTAAACATTTTTAAAGATCCAAAATTACAAAATTCAATCATTAACATGTCATAACGAAATTTCATGAATTTATAATAAAAATTAGAGTTTACATTAATCATTTTTAAGAAAATTAGAAGAATAATAATGTTATGTCATGACAATAGTTAGTGTCCTAGAATTTTGACATATCTCTAGTACTACTCGATATTTGATTTGTTTCTCAAGATTTATTCAGTAACGTGTTTGGATTTATACACTAACAATGTCCAAATAAACAAAGACAAGAGGAGAAAAGAAAGAAAAAATATACAAAGAAGTGATGGGAAAGAGAGAATATTTCTTAAGTGTGTCTCAAACCAAAAATTGTCAATATCTTATATAGTGTTTGTAATTAAGTTTATCCTATTACAAATGTTAATAAATAACTTTTAATTATCAAATCATTTATAATCAAATTCATATAAATAGAATGCTAATAAAATCTTGTAAATGTAATTATTTATAGTCTTTAAAATAAGAATAATAGATGATAAAAAAAATACCATTGAAAAGAAAAATAAATAGTATTTGAATATTTTATCTAAAAAAATATAATTATCCTAACAATAAATATTATAAAAGAGAAGTAGATTATTTATCTAAAAGGATAAAAAAATTTATCTTCACAATAAATACTATAAAAGAATAAATAAAATGTCATTATCTTTACCATACAAAATATAAAATGAGAATTATATATTTGACAAAAAAAATAAGAGAAAGAAATGACATTTTAATGGCATATCTAATTTCAAAATAAAAATAATCATTATAGTATTAAAATATATATTTTATATATATAAAAAAATTAAATTAGACAAAAAGTCAGGGGGCAAGGCCCCCTCAATTAATAACTTGTGTCTGCCCTTGCCAATGGGCCTCCAGCACACCACATATGTGAACTTGACACCATCTTCAACCCAAAACCTTAAAGCATTAAGTTTGCGGGTCTTTCCACTTATATGTTGCTCAACTTGCCTATTTTTACTCAATGTGGGACTTTACCTTCACACTTGTACTCCAACATGGTCTTTTATGTTTGCGAATGAAAAATGGTCCTTTCGTCCATTAAATGATGACGTGACTATAATTTTATTATTATTTTATTACGTTTTCTGGCGGTTCATTTTTTGCCGTTTCAAAACTATCTCAAATTGTTTGTTTGAAGCATTTAATAGGTATTAAACATAAAGAATCAAAAAGGAAAAATGCGAAAATATAATGAGTTAAAATGATATTTTAGCCAAATAATTAAAGAGTTTAATGATGATGCACTGATGATGTAAAATAGTTTTACACCGTCATCCAATCATAGATCACCGTTTGTATGACTTTTAAGATAATTTTGTGAAAGTCAACAAACTTACCATAAATGATGATTTGTGATTGGATGGTAGTGTAAAATAGTTTTATACTGTCAGTGCATCACCATTTTTCTCATAATTAAATATGTGGCATGGCAACCATAAAAAATTATTCAGCACATTATTTGTTATGTGGGCGGAAGATGAAGATAAAAGTAGCAAAAACCTGGACAAAGCAATCATGAAAATGAAGCCTGAGCAGGCCAGGAGCAATAGTAGGATCTTTGTTGAAGTAGGATTCAACAGTGGACCGAACCGTGGCCTCTGCGTTTGGGCATGAAGAGGAGTAAAACCCGGTTTTGAGTTGGGCTTGTACGGCCAAAATGGTCATAAAAATCGTTAATGAACCCAACCATACGTCTTCCATTTGATGAGAGTAATACAAGTAAAGGCTGAACTGGAAACAATTTGGTATTTCATAGCAAGCATTTGCTCACTGCTTGTTACTTATATAAGGGTGTTCTAAGTGGGAAGAAGTGGAT
Source organism: Pueraria montana var. lobata (assembly GCA_026413185.1). NCBI lineage: Eukaryota > Viridiplantae > Streptophyta > Magnoliopsida > Fabales > Fabaceae > Pueraria > Pueraria montana. The sequence continues at coordinate 35,606,900 of CM048652.1, forward strand.
CTTCCATGATGTGTTAATTAATTAAGCTTTTAAATTTATGTTATGCTGCCAATTTTAATTAATAAGGTTGTGGTCCTCTTGAGTGGAGATATTGGGGAAAAAAAAAAAGATGATTCGTCTTATGAAGTTTTCTTACACTCGTAGATAATGGACGGCCGATTTTATAGTCTATATTCCCAGTAAGGTGGACCGATATGTCCAACAACAATTACTAGAATAGATTCTGATATCATCTTAAAATATGAGTTATGGATCTAATTTAATATTAAAAACTGGTTTGTAAGGTGAATGTTCTCTCCTACTTATATACATTATTGTGGCCTCTAGTTGATGTGGGACTTCCAACACTACAAGCGATTTTGTAGAGTTGAGTTGGACTCATAACCCATTTTCTAAAAATTAAGTGTTTTTTTATCAACATATATGGCCTTTTTTAATACAAGGTTATTTTATCCGTAAGAATCGAATACAGATATTAAAAGTTTACAATTCATGTACCTGCTCAACCGAGTAATACTTTTAAAAAATAATAACAAATAATTTTTTATTGATAATCTAAAGTTTGAGTTTTAATTACTTTATTCTTAAGCCGACTCCGGAGAGATTTCCATCACTTTCTGACTTCTGATCTTTGATACTTTGTTTTATTCCTCAACGCGTCTCTGCTTTCTCTATTAATTCTTCTACTGTGTTCCCTGTAACGCTCATCTTTTTTTTTTTTTTTTTGCTTTTTTGAGTACTTGTTTTCATTGACCTCAGATTATCTAATTTCGTGAATGTATTTGGATTAAAATCCTGAAGATTTCTTTCTCCAAGATTTTTTTTTTTAACTGTACCTATTAAAGATGATTCAGCATATATTGTAACTATGCATTCCCGCAATTGTTCACTAATGTAAAATCTATATTCTCTGGTGATGATGGAAGAGTGGCACTACAATTCTCTGCATAGTGCGTTCCGTCCTGTCAGATATATACGAATTAACGGAACGGAAAGAATGGGCATATATTATGCAAATCTTCACACAATATAATTTATAACTTTGATTGATTTTGGCACAGTCAGATACCATTTTGGTGGTATTAAAGTATTACATTTCTATATGTTTTCATACGTGTAGCATTTTGATTGATTCACGTGCCTTAAACAGGGAGAAAAAAAAATGTAACGCGGATTGCATTTCCAGAATCTCCTCTAGTCCACTAATGATTTTTTACGTGAATGTCAGGGACATACGAGCAACATAAGGAAAGTGGCCAGCACAAGATAAGCACTTTTGTTAAAAATGTCCTCCTAAATTTATATTACTAGCATGTGAATAGTTTTTTTTTTAAAAAAAAATATCAATTACGTCATTTGTCATTTCCACTATATTTGATAAAATTAGTTGACTAGCTAGCTATAAACTTATAAGCTATAAGCTAGGAGTTGAAAAACTGAAAGCTTATAAGTTAGCTGATTTAATTAAAAGTGTTTGATAAGATTAATTAATAAATGACAAATGACGTAAAAGGACATATTTAATATTTCTAATATTTCAATTTATTTTTAATAACTTATCATCTTAAAAAGTAGGATAATAATTTTGTATTATTAAAGAATAGTAAATATTTAGTGATTTTACTCATATTGTTTAAAATAATCAAAATTTTAATAAACTAATATTGCTTTAAATCAAAATTTTCCTTTTTAAAAAAAAGTAGAATTAAATTAAATAAAAATATATTGTTTAAAATCAAGTTTTTAATATTTAATTTTTTATTAATAATATTATTTTAAAACAAAAATAAAAATTGTTTTTTCTTTATAATTTTGATTTTTTTTATTAACTTTTGTTTAGTGACCAAATATTTTAAATAAAAATAAAAATAAACAATGTATTAATTCATTAATAGTTTAACATTAAACAAAAAAAAAAGTAGAATTTCAAGTTTTATAATAACTAAGAAAACAAATATGTCACCTAGTATTTGTAAGAATGTTAAAATAGGTAAAAGGGTTTTTAAATTGAATAAAAGGATAAAAATGAATTTCAAATAAATTAGTGAGGATAAAATTGAGAAGAAACAAAAGCTAGTAGCTTATAAGCTAGCTTATTTTCCATAAGCTACTTCAAGTGCTTATGAAAATAAGTTACTTGAAGTAGTAGCTTATGGAAAATAAGGCTATGTTTGGCCTAGCTTTTGTTTCAGCTTAAAAGCTACTTTAAAATTAAAGCTCAAAATAAAAGCTTAAAAGTAAAAGTAGAAACTGTTTGATAATTTTTATTTCTTTTAACTTAAAAGCTCCTGAACTAAAAACTATTTAGTGAAAAAAATTTAAAATGTTTAATTTTATTTAAAACTATTCTTTATTATTACATTCATTTACCAATTGTTTTTAGAAATTATATATTTTATTTGAGGCAAAATTTAGTTGAATCCTCGATCGTATGCTTGATCCAAATAAATTCTTTAATATTCGTTGAAGTTTCTTGTTTACAAAATGAGATATTTGAGCAATTAATAAATAAAAAAATCAATGCAGAAATCAAGAGTAGTAAAAAAAAAAAGAAATTAGAAAACGGAAAAAAAAGATACCTATACCTTATAAAATAAAATAAAAATAAAAATAATAATTATACTTGGTTAGCATATATAACTAGTGCCCAGATTCTCAAAGAAGGAATATGTGACGTTTTCTTTTGGTGAAAAAAAAAAAAAAGACAAAATGTTAATAGGCATGCGTCGAAGGGGCCTTTGAAACAAAAGCTCCGCACAAGCTAGACATAAGTACCTCTAGGCCATAGTTTTAAAAATCGAATCGGTGATCGACCTAGTCAAGGCACTGGATCATTGGGTCAATGGTCGAACTAGTGGGTCACTAATTGACCCGCATGACCCGGTCTGTACTAAAAAAATTGAAAATTTTATACCTACCTTAAAAAAGTAAAAAAAAAATCACATAACAAATTAACATAATTCCACAAGCTCATTTTTCAAGTTCAAATCCATTGACATTCACAGTAACAAAATCATATTATAAATTACTTATTACACTTCTTTAAAGTTTAAACAGAATTCAAAATAATAGAATCACACTATCAACTGTACCATCACTTCTTCAAACAAAATTCACAGTGACAAAATCATAGTATCAATTACCTAAGAATCACTACTCATAAATAATAAAACAGAATCAACTAAAAATAACATTCAAGTTGGATTAAACAGAATCATGTGGTGTGGACCGATGTGGTTGAGTTGAGGGCCTTAGGGTTTATCTGTGTGCACTTTGAAGTTTGAAGAAGAAGAGTCACGGACTCACAAACACGACACAGCAAGCAATGCTTTGCCAAATGCTCACAGCCACAAAACCTTTCTTTCTTTTGATTTTTTATCCAAACGACGTCGTTTCGAGCAATTAAAAAAAAAGTGCGTGACCCGGGTCAGGTCACCGGTTTAACCACGGGTCGCACCGGGTTTGACCGGATCGAAAGCATGGCCGATCCAATAGTTTGCTCGACCCGATCTAACCTCTAGGTCACGGTCTGACCAGTCCAACTGGCCGGGTCGGTCTGGTTTTTAAAACTATGCTCTAGATAGCTTTTTTAAAAGCTACTTATCTTATATTTTTCTTCTAAAAAATAAGTAGCTTATTTTGAAAATTGTTTGGCCTAGCTTCTCCTTTTAAGGAGAAAAAAAGCTATAAATAAGTTGGGCCAAATATACTCTAAGCAACTAAAATAAGCTTGTGTATCAAACAAGCTTATTTTTATTAAAGTAGCTTATAAGCTAGTCAAAGAAGCTTATAAGCTCCTTAAAAGTCTTACCAAACACACTTTTCAAGACCCCAAATGAAGAAAGTATGTTTGATCATTACAAATTTAATGCTAAAACATTTACCTTTTTAAATATACTTACACATTTATTACCACTAGATTTTGACCCATGTGTTGCACGAGAGAAACAGGATATCTAAGAACTTTTATTTGGATTTTGTATTATATGTAATGTAATTTGTTATATTTTTTTCTTCATACATTCATAAAAAATATAATATCACCATAATAATTTAGATATTAATGTGTGTAAAGACAAAAATCATAAGAAGGGGTTGAATTGTGATTTAAAATTTTTTGCAAGCTTTTTCAGAAAACAACTATCATTTGTTAAATGTTAAGAAAACAAACTTTGAATAAAACACACAGACAATGATTTAGAATAAAAACAAATTGAGTTTTCAAAAACATAAGTCATAGTTCAAGGTCAGTTAAACAGATATGGAACAAAGAGATAAGACACATAGATTTTATACTGGTTTGTCTCCAGCAATGAGACTATGTCCAACTCTTAGCAACCCTCCAAGTTTCCACTAACTTTTCACAAAGTTACAAGTATTATTCACTGCCACTTCTGGCTCAACCCAAGTAGTTTTACACTAGCCTCTCCAATTTAAAGATTCAAGTGTTGTTTACTACCAAGCCACTTCTGGCTCTAAAATAAATCAACAAATTTGTTTAAGGTTAGGTGCACATAGACCAGCTCTATCGTCTTATAGATGAATATACAAGGTTTAAGCTCACAGTCTTTTTCTCTCAGGATTTACAAGGTGCTCTAAGAGCTTTTTACAACTTAGAAAGAATATTAAAGCAAAAAGAATGAATGCTTCGTAACTTCAGCACTTCAACTCTTTTGGTATCTATAGCCTTGCTGAAGAAGTAACCGTTGTCTCTAAACAATCGTTTACTTGCGTCTGTTCATACGTCGGAAGCTAGGGTGTCCGTTAGAGCATTTAATGCTTGTCACCAACTTGTCAACTAGAACTGATAAAGCACTCTCTGCTTATCTTCCATGAGGGGCACTCCATATCCTGCTTCAGAGATCAAATCACCTTTTGCTCAAACAAGTACACTTCACAGCTATGACACGTCTTTTTATGTAGAAGGAAAGTTTAAACTTGACTTTTCTTTACTTCCTTCACTTCGACATATCCTATGAAGAATATTTAGAAATTCCTTGCACAAATAATAAAACATACAGAGCATTAACTATGTCTTAAATGCTCTCGGATCCAACGTCTGTCTACCATCGTATGTTCCATCAGACACAAATACAATGCCTTCATTTGATAACATTTTCAGATGCAACTTTTTAAACTTAGTATTTATTTGCATCAATTCAAAACTATTAAGGGCCCTGATTCATCTTATGACTTAACAATATCCCCTTTTTGATGATGTCAAACAAATACAAGTTTCAAAAGATGCTAAAGGCTATAATATGATGTATCTTGTTTCAATAAATATCAAAGATGCAATTTTAAAGAAAGGTCGCTTACAGAGTGTTGAATTTTGTATCTTGTTTCCATGCAAATAAAAAGAAAGTTTCTCTACACAAGTTTGATCAATAATCAAACATTTCATCTCATTCAAAGATTTTCACATCAAGATGATGTGTTCTGTTGATTACATGAGATAACAGGAAGATAAAATGATAAGACTATAAATACTCCCCCTGAGATAGTGCTTCTTTTCATCTTCAGTTTGCTCCCCCTAAGATGATGCATCTTTTTAAAACTTCTCATTTTCTTCAGTCTCCCTTTTTTTTTTTTTTTTTTCTTTAGTCTCCCCCTTTTTATTCTCCCTATTTTTGTTGGCAAGCAGCAAAAAGACTAAGTGCCAAGAATAGGACCACCTGAGTCTGATGAATTAGTATCAGACGAGTCCAAACCCATATCCCTATAATACTTGTTCACCAACTGTAACCTTCTTACTTCAGCCTTAGTAGCCTTGCGATCTTCCAAAGCTTGGCGTAGAGCAGCTCGAGTAGCCCATAACTTATCTCGTAGAGCATCAAAAGCATCATGAGTGGATTGATACTCAAACTCATCCAAAATCTCATTAGGGTCTTCAATAATAGCAGGTTCTGATCGAGTGAAGACAAAGGTGAAGTGAGGTAGATAGACCATGAAGGAGTAGTTCTTGTTAGATGAATAGTAGTATCTAAGTTTCCATAGAACCACAACATTCATGTTAGAAGGTTGAACAAAAGGTTCATGGCCAAAGCAAAAAATATGTTCTTCCTATCCTCTAACAATAAGCGTCTGCAGGGGGTTTATCATCTGGTGACAGACCAGAGTAGTGAGCAGCAAATTTCTTGACACACTTGAGAGTCTTCAAATCATTGATCATCTTGCTTTCTTTATGCATGATCTCATTAAGTTTGTGTTGAAAAGGGTGGCCATGGTAGACTCTAATATATTTTGTGGGGGGTGCGTCTTCATCTTCTTCCATTTTCTCCTTTCCTTAGTAGCAGTGGGCAAGACAGAAAGGAACTATTTTGTCCATTGCTATCTTGGATTGAGTGTGGGGATTGGAAATACAATGAAATTGTGTTCCAAGCATGAAAGGCACATAAACATTGCGTCTCTGAAGCTATTGAAAAGATGCCTTTCTCAAACAAATCTCTTCTCTGTAGGAGGTCAGCTTCATCTTCAGACAATGCTTGTAATCTAACTTCTCCCAAAATCCGAACAGAGGACTCCTTTCAGGTTCATCTAGATCAATCTACTCAATATAGAAGGTCGGCCCAGGGTCTGCTCTATTCCAAGACAAAATGATGTCGAGCTCAGCAATCATGCCCATAACTTGTTGTAGATCCATAGGATTTACAAAAGGAAGATCGTTTGAGGGAGCAACAATCCTTCTCCAAACTTGAGCTCTAGGTGGGTAGTTGCCACGATAGTTAGGAGTGTGCTTAAGGGTGGTTGTTTGAAGATTTGGGTCATCAATCTTTCTTGGTGGGAATGGATGAATGTTGGGCTCATAGTACATTGCTAGTTGCTCCTCTTCTAGAAGAACCTCAGAAAACTGATAATTGAAGGGATCAATCCAAGGTACAACCATCTTCCAAAGCTTCAAAAGAGCCAACATTGCAAGCATGAACTCTTGATGGTCTTTTGTAAATGGGCGCATACCTTTCCATCCGTTGTTGTTGAATCGTCATTCATTTGTGTTTACTATATCTAACTGCTAGTCATCCCGATATTATGCATAGTGTTTATGTATGTGCTAGGTTTCAAGCTAATCCCAAGGAATCACATCTAGTTGCTGTTAAAAGAATAAATACATAAAAGGAACTATACATGTTGGCTTATGGCATCCTAAGGGTGCATCTATTAGCTTAGTTGGATATTCAAATTCAGATTTTGCTGGATGTAAGGTAGATAGGAAGAGTACTAGTGGTACATGTCATTTGCTTGGGAGTGCTTTAGTTTCTCGGCATTCTAAGAAACAAGCTTGTGTGGCATTATCTACAGCTGAGGCTGGATATATTGATTGCTGCCAGTAGTTGTTGTGTGCAAATCCTTTGGATGAAACAACAACTAGAAGATTATGGTATCTTCCTTGATCACATTCCCTTGAGATGTGATAACACAAGTGCTATAAATTTGGCTAAAAATCCTATCATGCATTCTAGAACTAAAGCATATAGAGATTAGGCTCCACTCATTAGAGACCATGTCTTGAAAGGTGAGTGTGAAATTGAGTTTGTAGACACTCTCAATCAATTAGCTGACATTTTCACAAAACCTCTGCCTAGAGATAGGTTCTATACTATTAGAAATGAACTAGGCATACTAGATGGAACCAACATTGCATAACAAGCATATGCATATTTGTGTATGTTGACTTAATCTTATGTCTTATGTGTTCTTTGCTTTTATTGTGATGTATATATATCTTGTATGTTGTTTTGTGTCATGTGTGTTTCGATTCAAAAATGATAAATGAATGTTGTATGTTTACTATGTATATTAATTATTATCATGATTGCATGTTTGAAGTGTTTGTGTGAGTTATGTGTGTGCTTTGTTTGCACATATCGATTATCTCAGATATAATCGATTATTTCATGCTCTACTAAGAGTTGAAAAACTCATGCTTGCGTAAATAATCGATTATCATAAGTGGATAATTGATTATCTAGCATCTGGTGGGAACATTAGTTGTGCAGATAATTGATTATTTCAGGAATAATCGATTATTTCGAACTCTAGGAATTACATGCTTGTGCAAATAATCGATTATCTTAAGTAATAATCGATTATTTGTAGCAGAACTTGTTTTGTGAGGCTTCTCTGCATAAAATAATCGATTACCTAATCGATTATTTCGAGCGTTTTGAATTTTCTACTGATGACTCTTCATTTCGCGCAAAAGTATCAAACCCCAAGCTCACACCCACTCATTTCCCACGGTTTTAATTCCTCACATTCCTCTCCAAAAATACTCTATAAAACCCACAAAACTCACCATCATCCTTAACAGCATCAAAAACCCATTCTCTCTACAACTCTCACTCTCTCTCAAACCTTCAATACTCTCAACCATGTCTTCCTCTAACCCCAACAAGAGACCCAAGAGGACTGCAACTGAGGCTTGCAAGAGGAAAGGAAAGGAGAAGGAAGTCAGTCCCTCTGCAAACCTTGAAGGGTGGCTTTCAAACCCTGATCATAGGTCTGATTTCAAGAACTTCTGGAAAGATAGGAAGATTATTCCACACAAGTATCTCTCCTTAAGTTGGTTCAAGGGTCAACACTTTGGTTTTCAAGAGTTGTTGGAGAAGCAAGGCCTCAAGACCTTTGTGGAGATGCAAGGTAAACATTATCCTGATCTTGTTAGGGCCTTTTTTGTTGCTGCAAGGTCTAGAGATGGAAAGATTCACTCCACTGTTAAGGGAGTTGATATTGTGCTGAATGAGGCTATTTGGATTGGTGTTGTTAGATTCCCTAAGGAAGGCTTAAGGGTTTCTGGTGGTTTGAAAGATTTTCATAAGGTTAAGGTTTATAAGGATTGCTCGAGGAATCCTGGAACTTCCACTTCCTTTAAGCAATTCAAGGCGGGTGGCATGAAAAGGGATGAGAGGTTGCTTGCTTATGTTATTTCTTGGGTGCTTGCACCAAGAGGAGGCAACCATGCTCAGTTGTCTGTGGATGACATGCTTCTGATCCATGCTCTCAAGAAGGGCATTCAGGTTGATTATAGTGTTATCATTGTGGATAACATCCTCAAGACAAGGAAGCTGGTCGAGTATCCTATACCATATGCAGTGTTCATCTCTAAGGTCATGGAGCACTATGGAGTGGACTTCAAGGATGAGAAGTATAAGATCCTCCAGAGCTCCAGCAAGATTGATGATTCTGCCCTTCATCACATGAGCCTCATTGAGAAGGATGATCACTGGTTCTACAAGGATGAAGCCCCTGAGCCTGAGGTAGAAGAAATTGAAGCTGAAGGAGCAAGTGAAGAGAAGCCCCTCTCTCCCTTTGAGAGAACTTTGCTGATGAAAGTTGATCAGCTTTACAATTGGCAAAGGGAGCAGAGTGAGTTTCCCAATGAGACCTTGGAAAGCATGAATGAGAGACTGGAAAACATTGAGGCTAGGCTTAGGAAGCATCACATTGGTGATGATAGTGATGAAGACTAGGAGCCTTAGTCTTAGGATGTGTCCTCTGCTTTTCTTGGTTTTGTTGTTTTTCAGCTTTGGTTTCTTTTGTTCTTTTGTTTCTATTTTGATGTTTCTGTGCTAGTCCTTTGATTAAGTTTGTTGATGTTTGTTTTGAGTCATTTTGATTAATGTTCATGTAAGCCAAGTTATGTGCACCACTCTCATCATATTGGCTATATTTCTATATTAATGAATGAAGTACTTTATTTCATGACTTGTTTCTATTTTCTTACTCTTATATCAATTTATCATATATTATACTCGTTTCTTTTTTATATGCCCAAAGGGGAAGAAAATGTATGATGTTTTGAAACAGGAATTAAAAGTCTTGAACTAGAAAAGAATAAAAGTACAAAATTTCGACTCAACATTCCAATACAAAGAGGAATATTGTGAGGAACTTAGAAGAACATCATATGAAGCTTGGTCATCATCAAAAAGGGGGAGAATGTAATGAATGAAGATCTCTGTGTTCCTATGTATATCTATAGCTTTATAGTTTTGATGATGATGTAAGTTGTAATAAGTTTAGTTACTCCATATTTAGTGAGAACACTAGTCTATTAGGATGATTGTTATAGCTTTCATTGTGTGAATCATGCATATAGGCTGGCTACACTTTTATTCTATCATGTTTGCATTGATTGATCATTGATTCTTTTTATATTTCGGTTAGGGATTTAATCTAAGCAAAAATCTTTTTGAAAATTATAAGATTTCAATCCAAGAACAAAATAATCGATTATCAGAACAATTTAATCGATTATCTCAAGGATCTTTTTTATAAGAATTATCACTCATTTGTAGATAATCGATTATCCACTTGAAATAATCGATTATTTGGCCCTAAAAGAAAAATTAGCCTTTCCCAGTTAATCGATTATTTGGTGAAATAATCCACTATTTCGTTCTTCAGTGTTTCCAGGTGATGATAAGAACAAAATAATCGATTAAGCTTAGTAATAATCAATTATCTTTGTTTTGAAGTCTATAAAAATAAGATTTCGAAAGTTCTCAAGTGTGACACCCATTTTTCTCAAATCACTTCGTATTTTTCATTTGAGAGAGCTTAGAAACTGAGTGTCATCATCTTTGAGATTCATTGAACAACACTTTTCTTATCTTTAAGAAATCAACGGATCTTGATCAAGCTACATGAAGGGAAGGTGAAAGCAAGTTAGGAAGAGCTTCAACCTTTCATATCTTCACAATTAGGTGAATTCTTTCCTTTAACTTTGCTTTGTAATTCGTGTTAGGGTAGGTTTCCCTGTTGAATTTCATGTAGATAGGTTTTCTACATTGTTAGTTTTCTTGGTAGGTTTTCAAGAAGGTTTTGCATATGTGGTGCATGTGCATGTGAGTTTGTGTGTATATAAATTCTGATAGTGGATAAGGTCCAAGCTCGGGTTGCTTTGGATAACACTGGATTTAGATTCAGGATGAAATCGAACTAGTATAAATCTTGTATCATTCTCTCTTTTCCCTTATCTTTTAATATCTTGATCCATATTACTAGCATTGTATTGTGATCATTTTGTTAAATCTGTTTTTGAAAATAAGAGATAAGTAAACACAACTGAATCATACACTCTCATCTTCCTACGAATCTAAAATCATTCGATCTTGCGAAAAGATTTCTTTAAGACACAAAGATTTTATACTGGTTCGTTTCCACCGTTGAGACTACATCCAATTCTTGGCAACCCACCAAGTTTCCACTAACTTTTCACAAAGTTACAAGTATTGTTCACTGTCACTTTTGGCTTAAGCCAAGTAGTTTTACATTAGCCTCTCCAAGCTAAAGACTCAAGTATTGTTTACTACCAAGCCTATTTTGGCTCTAAAACAAATTCAACATATTTGTTTAAAGTTGTGTGCACATAGACTAGCTCTATCGTCTTATAGATGAATATACAAGGTTTAAGCTCACAGTCTTTTTCTCTCAGGATTTACAAGGTGCTTTGAGAGCTTTTTATAACTTAGAAAGAATGAATACTTGAAAGAATGCTTCGTAACTTCAATACTTCAACTCTTATGGTATTTATAGCCTTGCTAAGGAAGTAATTATTGTTTCTAAATGATCATTTTTTTGCGTCTGTTCTTGTGTTTGTAGCAATGCAAATTGTAAGGATGATGGAGAAAAGTTATGATGACTAATATATCTACTAAGTGTTTCAGAGTAATATATACAAAGTGCAAATCAAAGCAAGCATTCTGATGAGTTCAGAACAAGCGTAGAATGGATGTCTTACGTGTGTATCAAGTGAGAAGTCTCAGAAGAATTGAATGAAGCCCATATGCATGATGAAGTTAGTGCTTCCCTCTGAGGATTCAATCTTGACATGTTGCAAAGACATCAAGAAGGCCTTACTCAAGAAGATATATCAAAGGCTACAATGAGTTGACAGCATCAGAATGAAGTTGTACTAGAGTCTACATCAGAATGGTGTGCTGAAGGATTCTGAGGATGAAAACATCATAATGATGTTATGAAGCTCAACCAGAATCAAGAGAGAGAGATTATGAGATGATCGCATTAGAATGATGTGCTAAAGCCTAGACCATGAAGGTTCTATGCATCAGAAGGTGAAGCAACAACATATCTTCCATATGAAGTCACAAAGACTGAGGGCTCATTAGAAGACTGGAGTTAGCAATATCAGAATGGTGCATGAAGCAACATCATGTCTTCCATATGCAGCCACAATCACAGAAGGCTCATCAGAAGACTGAGGTTGGCATTAGAGTAGGATATAAAGCAACATCATGTCTTCCATATGCAGCCACAATCACAGAGGGCTCATCAGAAGACTGAGGTTGACAACATCACATCTTCCATATGAATCACAATCACTGAGGGTTCATCAGAAGATTGATGTTAATAGCATTTGAAGATGCAAGAAGTTGATAGCTGAGATATGTCCTTGAGAGAAACTGATGTTGAACATCAGAGTGAAGTTAAAAAGACTTTCAGAAGTCTGCGTCAAGGACAGAACACACACAATAACAACAACAACCTATACAAGATATCTATGCTGAAGTATGCTACTTCAGATTGACTTTTGCTGTGAAGAGGTGTTAAGTTTGATAAAGTTGGGCTACCTACAAAGTTATATCATAAAGTCTTCATCATAAGGAACTTGCATCAGAATAGGTCCTTCCTCAGCAACATCAGAATGCATTTCTGATGTACCTTCAGAAGCTGATCAAAATGGATACTTCAGTACGAATTAAAAAATCTGTCAAGTCAAGTACAGTTGGCACTATTTCAAACTTGCTCACCAAGTTGTAAAGCCAAGGGCCCCACTTCCAACAGCTACTTCTTGGGGTATTATAAAAGGACTTGAAGGAAGCTTTTGAAGATCACTTGAAGCAATCTAGAGAGAGAAAACATGAGATGCTACCTTTGAGTGAGGATTCAGCATTCTGCTTCAAGCCTCTCTGTTTGAGAGTGACCCACTTCTGTGAAACACATATGAGCTATATCTTGTAATAGATAGAAGTGAGATTTGTAATTTCCTGAGTGGAAATCCCCTTGTATAGGGAGAATATGTGTTTTGTGTAGTGATCCACAGAAAAATCATTGTTGTGTTGTAAAAGTCTCTAAGCCAAGACTAAGGTGTGGTGCTGTAGTGAAGGAGCCAGTGTGTCGAGACCTTAAGGCAGTGAGGTTCACTAATTAAGGGGTTGTGCCAGCAGGGAGCTGATGGTTGAAAATGCAGCAGGTAGCTGGTGGTTGTTGAAAATCCAGTAGGTAGCTAGTGGTTGCTGTTGCTTTCCAGCAAGTTGTGGGGGTTGTGATTAGTGAAATCTCACTAGGAGGGTGAGGACTGGACGTAGCCCTGGGTTGGGGTGAACCAGTATAAAAATATGTTGTGTTCATCTTTCTTCTCCCTTCTCTCTTTATTGTTTTGTGCACACGAGCTTTATAACTTATTTTCTATAAACAAACTTTTGTAAAATAGTACTAAGGGAACCTAAACACAGTGCTTTTAAGTAAAACACTTTAAACAGAACAAAGGGTTTAAAGTTTCGTTCTGAGCAAATAGATTTTCCATAAACTAATAAGTTTTCGTTCTGAGCTCAGAACAGTTCTTCATTCTGAACAAGTACCTTTTGAACAGACTTCAGAATAACCTGTTTTGTTTCAAAAGGAGCTTACGTTTTGAAAACACAATTCAACCCCCTTCTTGTGTTATTTTATTCACTTCAGCTGGGGCTTTGAATCTAGGGTGTCCATTGGAGCATTTAATGCTTGTTACAAACTTGTCAATTAGGACTGATAAAGCACTCTGCTCATCTTCCTTGAGGGGTACTTCATATCATGCTTCAGAGGTCAAATCACCTTTTGCTTAGACAAATACACTTCATAGTTGTGGTGCGTCTTTTTATGTAGAAGGAAAGTTTAAACTTGACTTTTCTTTACTTCCTTCACTTCGACAGATCCTATGAAGAATATTCAGACATTCCCTCCACAAAGGATCAAACATACAGAGCATTATCTGTGTCTTAAATGTTCTCAGATCCAGCGTTTGTCTATCATCGTTTGTTCCATCAGACATAGATACAACGCCTTCATTTAATAACATTTTCAAACTCAACTTTTTAAACTTAGTATTTATTTGCATCAATTTAAAACTATTAAGGGCTCTTATTCATCTTATGACTTAACAATTTAGATAAATTGTCCATCCTTGTGAATTAAGTGGAATTTTTCTACTTCCTTTTATAAATAAAAATAAATTCATCCTATATGTTATATTTTATATATTTTTATTTTAATATTTTGCATATACATATCAATGTATAAAAGAAAACTAAAAACTTTTCGAGTAGAAGAAAATCATGAATAATTTATTTAAGAGAGAAGATAATAGTGATTATGTTGATTTAGTTTAATTTCTAATGTAATTAAATATATATTAATTATGTAAACAAATTAACTTTGATTGGACAAAAATCTTTAGTAAAAAAGTTTATCCATGTGAATTTAGTGTAAATTTTCCTAGTTGTTTTTATAAAAAAAATGTTCATCCCCGTGTGTTATATTTTATATATTTGATATGGTAAGTTAAGTCTAAATTTTTCTTCATACTTAGATGAAAAATATTCATCTCCATTTGTTATTTTTTTCATACTTTCTATGTTCGTAAAATAAAACATTCAATAAATTATTTAAATCAGAAAAGAGACTGCGAGGACCTGGTTTGTTGGAGTTAGAACTTAACTAGTTTGCTTTCAAAATTGGAAGATCAAAATATAGTTTGATTAAAGTTGATAAAATTACGAGTAAATTTTTTGCGATAGTTGAAAACCTACATTTCAAATTATAAATTATGGAACTTGTGAAACAAAATAGTGTACATGCATGTGTTTGCATAATGAGGAAAGTATAGAAGATTGATCACTTATAGCGACCATGTCCACAGGTACTTGATAGACAGTCTTTGTATTTCAATAATTTCATATAATGTCTTGTAAATACATGTAAACACAAAATATCTCAACAATTAAATAAAATATAAATAAAACTTGAGGGTAGAGTCACTATCCGTCAGTACCTGTTAAACAATTGGTTGCAAGGTATTGAAAGGGGGAAATATGTATGAATTATCATATGCATTAAAACAAAGGGTTCCATTCATGATCAAAAGTAGATAGTATGCATGACAAATTTGTATAATGAAATACTTGAATAATAATTAATTAAAATACATTCCTCCAAATAAACTAATTAGCTCAACCCAACAAACCATCATTGGAAAATACACTTTACTCAATCTCACTCATCTATCAAAAGCACCACCTCATAGTCATACTTACCCATGAGATGGCATACCACCCAGATCCAACGATAACTAGGGTTGTCTAACTTAGTGTTATTTCTACTTAGGTGTTCATGACCAAAGGATTATCCTAGCAAGTATAGCCTTCTTGTGAGTCTCCTTGTTTTCTAGATCTTCACAAACTCTCCATTTTCTAGCTCTTAGAGTAATCCTCTTCCCTGTCACTTGTACATCCACTGCTTGAAGTCAAGTAGGGCCATAACCAATGAACAAACAAAAAAGGGGGTGAGACATACATCATGAGCAAGTATACCAAGACAGCGTCACGCATCACATTTGTGAAGAACCACTTTACACTCAAGCACTATCCATACTACATACAATGTCTATTTATGTCTAAGAATTGCTATCCAATAACGTATTCTATCCTTTAATTAAAGAACCTATAGTTTACCTAATCATACTTCAACAATACTATAGATTTCACTCCTTATCTATACCAATCATGCATACCTATATCACATCTTGATCACAGCGATTCAATACATTACCAGACACATCAGATAAAAGCAGTCACATACATACATTGCATTTAAATCATTTGTATATACACAAGGCAGAGACTTAACAGAGCATTACATTCATTTTCCATGGGCACATCCAACATTAGACGGAGGTTAGTTGTCCTAAATGAATGCAGTGCATGATTCCTATGTTAGTAATTTTTAGTCTTTCAATTAATGATGTCATGCATGGGGAACCCAATATCATATTTATAAGGCGCCTTTGGCACTAAGCCTGGGAGTGGCACTAAGCCTGGATGTGGACACTAAGTCCTGGTCATGGCACCTAGCCTGGTGGTGGACACTAAGTCCTGGAATGTAGTGATGCATGATGAATTATTGAGTCTTTGCCTTTATATATTACCAGGATGAGAGGAGAGGAGATGGATTTTCACAAAAACCCTTACTCCCAATTCACATAATGATTTTCTTTTCACAAATACTTTCCTTCACCTTTGAAACCTCTTTTAAAATCATAAATATACTTATTATAATTTGGAAGCCAAAGAAATATAACGATATGTTTTTGAAGGCTCGATGGAAAATAGCGTAGTCCAAATCCTTGTTGGTAAAACACAATATTATATATATTTAATATAGTCGTACTTGAAGGGTATCCAGACTTCGTGCACAAGTTTAGACACTCACCACTCAAGCATTTACTTTTGAAATGTAGATTCTAATCAATTTCAGAAAAAAAAAAAAAAAACATATTTGGTGAGAAATGTTTCAAAACAAGGGACACGTAGTCCCTAGCAAGAATTCCCAAAACAGAGGACACCTAGTCCTTGGCCAATTTTCAAAAGGGCTTTCTCAAATATCGATGGATTCATTGGATTTTTCTCAAAATGCCCAGGGTTTCACTGAATCTCTCTTAAAGCATAATATTCACAATGGGTGCTCAAATCACATTTGTACTTTTCAAATCCAAGGCAACAAAATTAAGTCAAAACTATCATCTCCCTAATCATCTCGGGTAATTTTGTATTCAGTTATCTAATCATGCAATCAGTGTGATTCCAACTCTCATAGTTCACATAACATGTCTATTTCAATCAAAAAACATACCAATTATGCACAAGCATTTCCCAATCAATACAGAATACACAAACACAGCCGCTGCCAGTATAGAAGTGCATACAAAACGCATCATGCTTCAAAATTCATATCAAATTATCTAAAAATGCAATGAGTGTGATTCCAACTCTCCTATGGTCCATGTAACTAAAGAATATAGTCCCATTTAATAACTTAGGCCACACAACTCAGTTTCAAATCCAAACAGTTACTATATCAATATGGCTCCTGCACATTAAGCTTACTCAACATGTCTAACTAGAATATTTGGCAATTACCCTGTGTAAATTTTTAAAAAAAAATATGAGGTTGGTTAGATTTAAAAGAGGACTTCCAAAGCTAATATATTGTAAAATGGCAAACCTTATTGTTTAACACTTGTACACACGAACCTATGCAAGACAGGGTTTTTTTGCTGTCAAAGTTTGATAGCAACTAGTATGGAAATATAATTCAATTTTCACCATTAATTGATACCCCTATCAGTTGGATTTCAATCACGGGTTTTAATATACTTCATGAAAATCTAGTACAATAGTTAATTAGGAATTCTAACTGTTTGTATATTCCTTGTATCTACTTTGCCTACAGATTTACTGACCACTTGTATTGTTAGGTATCAACACTTAAACTCTTAATTTCTCTTTGCTAGTACCTAGTAAGCAACTCGTCCGGCCCAATAAATTTTCCTTCACACCTCTCCTAATTCAGCATCCAGCACATTATTACCAAGATTCAACAGCTTTTTATTCCCAAAATACACTAGGCGAACACAAACACGGTACTCATGTACAACTATGTCACCATAAACACAACCACAATCACATATCACCCAATTTATAAGATAATCATTCCACATTTCATTTATTACTCAATTATCCAACACTACAATTCAAAGATCGTGAACATAGTCTTCCTGAACCGTAATTGCAGAATTCAAATAGCATATATATATATATATATGCACAAACATACACTTAAGCACTTAACACAACTAGCATTCCTTGACTTCAATGTGGCCTGTAAGATAGCTCTAGGCGCTATCCTACCCTATAGCTATGTGACCATTTGGGACTCAATTTTAGATTCCCAAGGTGTACCTAAACACATCAAAGGCAGTATTCACATAATCCTCACACAGTTTAGACAAATCTAAAGCTCGCAAAATATTACAATTATACAATTTGATCAGATGAAGCATGGGTACTTCTAAAATCATGCCGTACACGTATCGGGTACGTACCAGTACCTGGTACTCATTGGGTACTCATGGGTACGTACCGGGTACGTACCAAAAATATTTTTTTTAAAAAAAAGGTACTTAACTTAGGTACTTATGGATACTTTTTATGTATGTATTGGGCCGTATCCAAGTCCGATAACTAAAAATATTATCACTTAATAAAAGAATTAAAAAATTAGGTTTTTCATTAATCCTATTTGGAGATGAATGAGATCCACTTGAAGGGGTTGGAATTCTTGAAGTTACTACTATTTTTCTTGATGAACCATATTTGGAGGCAATTATTTTCATTGAATATGAACAAGAAAATGATGAGATTGAAACTGTTAAAGTGTGATATTATAGTCATGTTTAGGAGTCATAATATTTTTTGTTGAACATTTATTTATTATAGTTTTTTATTATGAGATTTTTTTTATCATGTTGAAGAATTTAATCTCTTTTTATATTATAAATTATGCTTATTTGTGTTTTTTTATCATTTATAAAATGTAATCATGTTTATATTAAATATTATTGTTTATATATATATTTATTTTAAAATTAATATTAACGTACCCGTACTTTAAATTTTATGAAATTCCCGTATCCTATACCTGTATCCATGCAACATAGTTTGATCGTACGGAGCTATACGTGGTCGAGAGCAAAATGCTCCCAACGAACTCTAACTATCCACATGTCGTGGACTATCCCACACACCCTTACCTCAATTTTGAGGCTCTATTTGTTAGTCCTCCACAATCCACGCGACCCTTTACGTACTTTTCTCCTTCGGCTTCCAACGGGCGTAACTTTTCGCTCGGTTATCCGATTGACGCGTAGGACCTATCGAAATGAAGCCCGTGATGAAGGCTACATCGAATTGTCATTAGCTGTGGCTTTCGGGAACCCAAACCTACACGCAAGGACTAAACAGATTCGAACATAGATGGAAAAGAAGGGTTCCATGCTTTCGTTACCTTTTCGGCTTCTAAACTACGAAGAGAACATCACGATGGCAATCTAAGCTTCATCGGCAAATTGAAAGCACTTCCCAAGAACTGTACCACTCTCGGGTTTGAGGAGAAAGAGTAGAAACGTACATGCAATGGAATCAGTGATTGAAATAGTGTCTAAGGAGGGACATGCGTGGATACAAACTGGAAATTTTGATGGAGAATACTCCCCTTGCTCACGGGTCGAAGGGAAAAGAAGCGAAGCTCACAATTTTTGGCTGCTGTGGTTTTGATTTGGAGGAAATTTAGGTGTAACGATAGAGTTTCATGTGAGACACAAGGCTTTTGCAATCCGTGGCTCAAGGGAGGTATAAGGTGGCTTGCTTCTCCTTATGTCCGTAGCACTTAGGGTTATAAGGAGTAATAAGGTGAATGAAATTTAAATTAGATGGTGGCTTTGTGGGCTGGGGTGTAGTCCGTGGCTATCATGGAGTTATAAGGTGAATTAAAAAAAAAAAATTATAGTTGTTGAAGGGTGGTGTGATGCGTTGGAGTCATAATGATGGATGTACAGATGGGGGAAATTATACAACCTGTGCAGTAATAAGTCAATTTCTATAAGAGTAGATTGGGAGGTATTGACATTGATAATCACATGCTGTTAGGCTGAGAAGATATGCATCGATCCTGAATTGTAACACTATGAGTGTACCTTTTGGATACTTGGGGATGTTAGTGGGTGGGAATCCAAGGAGGCAAGCAGAGCCGTGGCTGCCGCAAGGCCAATGAGGCGGCAGCCTTAGGCCTCCTTTCTAAGTTTTAAATTTTTATATATATATATACTTTGAAAAATTATTTTTAATTTAAATAATTTTGTAATAAATTTTATTATATTATTTATACTTAATTTATTAGTAGGATTATACAATTTAAAAATATGTATACACATAAATAATGTTACAGATTATTTGAGAATTTCATCACTCATTTAAAATGCTATAAGGAAAAATAGTTTATATTTGTTTTAAATTCAAACAAAAATGACATTGGAATGAATATAGAGATTGAATTTTATAAAAAAAAATTGTATGATTCATAAAAAAAATTATTTTGATGAAAATAAAAGTGATGAGATCACACATTCAGTTAAAGATTATTTTTTTAGTTTTAATTATTTTATATACATATCAAATGAATTTATTTTCTTTAACTTATTTGAAAAAATTTAAAATATAAAATCACTTTTAACTTTTTTATTTGAATCCCAATATTTGAGAATTTTAAAGAAGGATAAATAAAAAAAATATTGAATTAATCTTGAATCAAATTTCAGTTTCAGTGCGTATTAATTTAGCATTAGTGGTCTTTTTTTTTTCCCCCCTAAATTTAAAGTACTAAAAGAATAAAAAAAAACAAGTAGTGTCCTATTAAAAGTACTAAACTATATTGAAAATTTGATTTTTTTTACATGCATACAATTTTTATAAAATATTATTAATAACACTTGCAATTGTTGTCATTGTAAAAAAAAAAAAAAAATCAAATTTTTAGATTTAATTTGATATCAACTAAATTATAAGGTAGTTATTGAATGAATAACCACATTGAGATATTGAAATAACTTAATTTTTAGATTTTAATTAACAAGTTTAGAGTTTAAGAAGTTAGAAGAAAAAAAATGTAAATTTATAAAGTATGTTAAAATAGGACCCAAAATATAAAATACACCTAGCGTAAGGTCTCAGAATTTGTAAACATGGCCCTGGAGGCAAGACATGTGGGATGGTTTCTTAACGAAAGTGAGGAAGGAATTGGCTACTTGGAAAAGTAGGCATTTGTCGTTAGGGGAAAGGGTATGCCTATAAAATCTGTCCTAACTTCAATGATCACTTTTGGCAACATTTTGGCGCGGTCAATGGATCAAAGGTAAGAAGAATTTGGATGCTGATATGGCTTGCAGCTATCTGGCCTATTTGGCTTCATAGGAATGAAATCATCTTTAGAGGTATCCAACGTAATTCACAGGGTGTCTTGGATGCTATACAGTTAAAGTCTTGGTTGTGGGTTAAGGCCAGATATAATAGAGTTCATTTTTCTTTTTATGAATGGCAAACACTGCCACTGCTCTGCATTCGGTCTATTGTTTGATGCTGCTTTAGATGGTCACAGTTTCTATCTCAGGTGGAGTCTTGGGTGGGACTTTCCCTTAGATCGAAATGGGGAATACACCTTTGTTGGGTTTAGATGTTGGATCTTGATGTTATTGGGGAGGGATGGTTGTTTTGAGCTGATGTAATGTTGTTGGGAGGACCTTATTTACGGTCTCTGTTGTTTTTGTACACCTGGGGCTGCTGTATTATCACTCCTTGTGACTGCAGCAGCAACCTCTTTTGCTATACATATATATACATACTATTTTGCCTTTACAAAAAAAAAATTGTCCTAACTTCTTTGCCTATTTATATGCTTTCATTCTTCAAAATGCCGGTGGGAGTAGAGAAAAAGTTTAGGAAGCTGCAGAAGGATTTTCTATGGGGTGTTGGAACATTCTTCATTGGCTGGTACTCCAACCAAAAGATTGTTGGGGCAAATTGGTGGTAATGGCTCTGCAACAATGAAGAAATATCAAAGAAGAAACCATTGACGGTAATGATCCTGCAAGAAAGAAGAAACAACAAAGAAAGACACAATTCTCCAAGGCGTGTGTAGAACACTAACCTTTAGGTTCGATTCACCCCCACCAATCTCTATAGAATTGGATGCAATAGGATGTCTTGGCGAATCCCCTTCAGGATACAATGGAGTTCGTTGACATGGTTTGCATACCCACATCAACCATATCGTCAATGGTAGTTTACAGAATAATAGTTTCCTTAATTCTATCTGCGCAAAAGGGAAGAAATGAAATGATTTGGACACAAAGAATCTGGTGATTTCTCTGTTTCTGTTGTTCTATTTTTTGTAGTCTTTTTCTGCATGTAGATTGGTTCTATTTATAGACCATCTCATGTCTTTTAGTGAAGAGATTTAACCTTTCAAAGAGACACATCTCATGACCCTTGGTGAAGAATCACATCTCGTGACTCTTGACGAAGAGTCTCATCCCATGTCTCTTGAAGAAGAGTCGTATCTATTCATACTTACATATTTTTATGAATAGACACATAACTTCATGAAAGGGTACAACCTTTCATTAATTTTGAAAATCTCTCACAATCCCCCACTATTTTCAAAATATATCCAAATCTCATTATTCCGGAAATCACATGGTTTCAGATAAAGGTATCTCGCGATTTGAACCTTTACTTAGTAAGTCATGGGTTTCACTCATCCCGAATATTATGGTAGATAAGCTTTGAACCAAATAATCATTAGAACAAGCGTGCATAACTTACACATGCAATCTCGGTACCATTGAACGAATTATTAAAGTGACACATTTTATAAGGCCTTGTGTCATGTATCCTTTTCATGAGAGCTTTAAGAGTCAAGCCCTTAACTCCAAGAATCTGGTGATTTCTCTGTTTCTGTTGTTCTATTTTTTGTAGTCTTTTTCTGCATGTAGATTGGTTCTATTTATAGACCATCTCATGTCTTTTAGTGAAGAGATTTAACCTTTCAAAGAGACACATCTCGTGACCCTTGGTGAAGAGTCGCATCTCATGACCCTTAGTGAAGAGTCACATCTCATGACTCTTGACGAAGAGTCTCATCCCATGTCTCTTGAAGAAGAGTCGTATCTATTCATACTTACATATTTATATGAATAGACACAACTTCATGAAAGGGTACAACCTTTCATTAATTTTGAAAATCTCTCACATGGGGGAGCTTAGATGGGGAAAGGAAGATACCCTGGGTCAAATGGGATGTGATTTGTAGAGCAAAGGACAGGGGAGGTTTAGGGATTAAGGATATTTCTGTCTTTAATAATGCGTTGTTGGCAAAATGGAAATGGAAAATGATGGAGGGTGAAGGAGGACTTTGGTATGATGTTTTAAGGTGTAAGTATGGTGGTTGGCAAAATTTGAAGTGGTCAGGGATGGGAAAGAACTCCTCTACTTGGTGGAGAGATCTAGGGAGGGTGAAGTGACGGGCAAAGAGGATGGTTTGATGATAGTGTGGTATGGCGTGTTGGGGATGGGAAGAGATGTTAAGTTATGGGATGATAATTGGATGGGGGATGGCAGCCTTGCTAGTAAATATAATAGAATTTTTCTGAACTCAACACAGCAGACTTGTTACATTGGTGATGTTGGAGGTTAGGTGGAAGGGGAATGGGTTTGGGATATCAAATGGAGGAGGGAGTGGTTTGTTTGGGAAGAAGGGATTGTACAGAATTTTTGGGATGAAATTGGTAAGACCAAGCTGATACAAGGACAAGATGATAAAAAGTGGTGGACCAGAGAAAGCAATGGACAATACACTGTCAGGTCGGCATATGAGGTTCTGCAAGGATCCTCAAGGGTGGAGGGTGGAGTGTGGGGAATTTTACACTTATTTGTGGAGGATTGTGGCTCCGGCATCAGCTTTACACTTGATATGGCGGGTTGTGCATGACAGAATACCAACAAGAGTGAACTTAAGGCGTAGGAATATTGTTCTGAAAGGGAATAATTATAACTGCCCTTTGTGTGATAGGATAGAAGAATCTACTGATCATGTTTTGTTCTCTTGTTATGTCTCGGATAGAATTTGGAAACACAACTATAGTCGGCTAAATATTTAGACAGTGCTGCCACAACATGCAGTGTCACGTTTCTGGCTTCATTCAACTTTAGTAAAAGGCAAGAGAGGCACACAAGCGTGGCAGCTTATATGGGTAACTATAGTTTGGTGCCTGTGGAATTACAGAATACAGAAACAATTTTTTTCATAATGGCAGTTTGGCTTTTGAAGACTTGCTGGAGTTTGTAAGGTTTAAAACTTGGTCTTGGCTGCATGCTATAGTCAAAGGGTTTACTTATTCCTTCTTTGAGTGGTCCAATAGCCCCGGATTATGTTTATCTAACTTGGATGGATAATGCAAGTTATGCATAGATCTTATTCTTGAGTATGTATGTGCTAGGTGTCATATTTTGTCTGCAGTAATTGTTATCTGATATCGGGCTAATCTTATATGTAGGTGGGGTCTAATGATTGTATTTGAATATGTGTATATGGCAGATGTAGAGTATGTGGTTTGTAGGGAAAGTTTTTGGATGGGAAGGCTTACCGTGGGAGTAGTTCTTATATATTATTTGGTAGGGTCATTTCTTTACTTTCTGCAATACTCTGATGTAAGTTTTTTCAGTCTGGTGGGGGAATTTCTTGTGATCCCTCTAAGCTCTGCTATTATAATATACTATATTTGCCTATAAAAAAAAGTGTGGAAGTACTTATCAATTAAAATAAATTTTTAATACTTAGGATATAAGGATGTGTACATTTAAATAAGTAGAGTAGCTATGGCAATTAATTTTAAGAATGATTATTTTAGTAAATTACTGTAGCAACTAAATTTTAATAAAACTTTATTTACTAATCATTCACACTTAAACTCATAAAATAAGTTGCTATAGTAATTATAGCTTAAAACGACGTACTTTAATTTATAAAAGGAGTTGCCATAGCAACTAATAATCTAAAACATCGTTTTATTATTGTAGCAAATATTTATAATGTGAGTGCATTACCCAAAAACTCAATTATCTAGCTTAAGTCATTAAAAAGAAAATATAGACACAACTTATGCTTTATAAGGTAGT
Source organism: Pueraria montana var. lobata (assembly GCA_026413185.1). Lineage (NCBI taxonomy): Eukaryota > Viridiplantae > Streptophyta > Magnoliopsida > Fabales > Fabaceae > Pueraria > Pueraria montana. The sequence continues at coordinate 35,631,745 of CM048652.1, forward strand.
TGCCATAGTAGTTATTAGCTTGTCACAACGATTATTTAATTTAATAAAACACTAGTATGGTTATTTTAGTTTTGAAAACTAAATTTTAATTGATGTAAACTATTTTTTTCTTGGATCATGATATTATCGCTAAACATAAAAATCTTAATTTATATAGGCATGAAAATAAATATTAATAAAATAGCTTTTATAATTAAATATAGTACTTTGAAATTTAATTCTGATGTTTGAAAGTAGACATAATACATTAAGAAGCTAATTTGAAAATCCTTATAAATATATGCATAATTATGTTTATTGAGATATTAGGGTTATAGCATGCAAGTGTATACACCTATATGAGCTTGTATGGTTACAGGCTCCGATCGACGACAAGCAAGTACTTGTCCCTTGACATAGCACTAGGTACTTGACATGGTTCTCTTCTTAAGGTTAAAATTTCAGGATGTTACATAGACAACCATAAAAATATACATATGCATTCAAATTAAAATTATTATAATAAAAAAAACTATAATTTCTCTATAATAATTTAGATATTAATGAGACATCAGGTAAATTATTTATACCCATGAATTAAGTGTAAATTTCTACTTGCTTTTATAAGAAAAAAAATATATCCATCCATATGTGGTATATTTGTTAGAACCAAAGACATTAAAAACTCTTATAGTTTTGATAATAACAAATAAAAAATATATTAAAATTTGATGGACTAATGTTACAAGATTACTATCATCCAAGACAATTTTAGTATTGAAATCCTTAACTCTCACATTGCTATGATTATCCATATCCAGTGTCCAATACATAAAGTTTTCAAACTCTGACAAAAGCTTTCATTAATAACTAGCGTCCAATGCGATATAATTGAACAACGTCCAAGAGTTTGTGAAAAATAGCATCCAAAGTGCTAAGTTACATTTGAACGTCTAAAATGGAGATAAGAAACTTCCACAATGCTTTTTATCTAAGTTCTCTATTATCCAAAGTTTATACAGTACACATGTACAATTCACGAGGATGATTCGTGCTCAAAAAGTTGTTTACCTTTATTCCCTCGTATTTTTGAATTGCTAATCATTTGAATTTCAAAAGTGTGTATTAAGACAGGACACAAAAGAAGCATATTCTCTACAAAGTTGTTTTCGTACAAATAGTGGAGACAGGCTCAGAAAAGGACAGTACTATTGTCCCCTTTCTCTCTCCACCCTAAGTTGCCACGTTACAACGGTCATGTGTTGTGAGGAAACGGATAATTTTGAAGGCTCGGATCCCCACAATGGATACATTTTCTTGAAGCCTATAAATACGAGAAGATGCACAACAGAGGAGACTATTAAATCATTGAGAAGTCATTAAGCTCCATTATGCTCTGTTACAAGTGTGTTAGACGATCAAATACTAAGTGCTTTAGTGTGCAATCCTTTGCTTAGCAAAGTTTTTCATTGTAATATGTTCTTATTGTGTATCATCTCCATGAGAGTTACTTTTAATATGTAATCTTTCAAACTATTGTTTGAAAAGCTAGGAGTAGCTTAGTGATCAAAGAATACTTGGGTGTTCATCAATCTTAGTAGGAGATTAAAGGTGTCCCAGAGTGGCCTAGAGAATACTTGGTTATCAATCTCAGGGGGAGATTAAGGATGTGCCAAAAGTGGCCTAGAGAATACTTGTGTAAGCCATAAATTGCAGGGTAGAATATTTGCTTTGATCATTTATTGATTTGTGGAATCCTTCAAGAAATTGAAGGAGAACTGGACATAGCTCAAAAGTTTGAGTGAAACAGTATAAATCAAGTGTTTATACTCTCTCCTTCAAGCTTTAACTTATTTTCTCTTGTTTCCTTTTAACACACATATAGATGCATAAGTTATTTTAGAATCTATATTTTAGAAAACTATTTTCAAGCTATTGGACGATATCTGTGAAAATAAGTCTTTGTGAAAATTGTTCTTTAATTGTTGGATGATCTTTCATCTTTGAGAAAAAGATTTTAAGTTTTCACGAACACGCTATTCAACCCCCTCTTCTAATGTGTTCCATTTATTTCAGTTGGCATTAGAGCTCGACCTTTTGGGGTTGAGTACCTAACAGTATAGAGGTACAAAGATCCTGAGACCAGATGAAAAACAAAGGACAAGCCGTCAACCGACCACCATTATTTAAAGGTGTCAAATATGATTACTGGAAACAAAGAATGATTGCATTCTTTGAATCCTGTCATATTGAAATGCAAGACGTTGTGGAGAATGGGAACTACATCCCATATGATGAGAACCTAAATGAGATTCCAAGGGCTAGATGGATAGGAGAATAGAAGCAAAGATATATGTTGAACTCCAAAGCCAAAAATGAACAAAGGTCCATAGCTTCAAAAGCACCAAGCAAATGTGGGACACTCTTGCTTTAACGTGTGAGGGTTCCACTAAGGTGAAACATAACAAACTCAGTTTACTTACTCATCAATATGAGATGTTTAGTATGGATGAAAATGAAAACATAAAAAGTATGTGTGGATGTTTCCAGACCATACTAAATGAACTCATATCTCTAGGTAGAACTTATGATAATTTTGATCATATTGACAAAAATTTGAGAAGTTTGCTTAGACAGTGGAGACCACGGGTTACAACATTGAGAGCTTCAAAGAATCTGGACAACCTCTCTTTGGAGGAACTTGTTAGCATTTTGAAAGTTCATGAGAATGAACTCCAACAAGATGAAAGAACCAAGAAGTCCAAGTCATTAGCTCTTAGTGTCCAGAATCGCAAAAAGGCATCATCGTCCAAAGCACTAAAGGTGGACGAGTCCTCTGATGAACAATCAGAAGAAGAAGACTCAAAATGAAGATGATGAACTCTCCTTCATATCAAAGAAGATACATGCCATGTGGAAAAGAAAGGTGGATCCAAATGGGAAATCCAAAACAAGAAGTTCTTCAAGGAGAAAAAGGAGAAAGACAAGAGTCCAGTCATTTGCTATGAATGCAAAAAGCCTGACACTTTAAGTCTGGGTGCCCTAATCTAGAAAAGAGCAGAGACAAGGAAAAAAAAGATCTCTAACAAGAAGAAGGGAAAGAAAGGGTTGATGTCAACATGGGAAGATTTGGAAGATTCATCATCAAAAGGAGAAGACAATGAAAAAGAAGCCAACCTGTGTCTCATGGCCAATACCAGCTCAGAAAATTATTTTGATGATGATGAGGTAGACTTTAATGATTTAAAATCTTTTAAGAAGCTTATCATGAACTATTGTGTAACTCTTCTGTGCTTTCGAAAGCTTACAAAGACACGAAGAAAAACTTTAAAGAACTAACCAAAAAGAATGAGGCTTTTAGTAAAGATAGACATGATCTTTGGATGGACACTACGCGTCTAAGACAAGATTATGAAATCTTGAAGAAGGAGAAACATGAACTTTGGTTAGAAAATGAATCTTTCAAGAGTATTGTAACGACTCGTTGTCGTCACAAGACAACTTAACTACTATATTTAATTAAAACTTATGATAAGTTATTTATGAAAATAAATGTAATTTTTTTTTTTTTTGCACGACATTACTAGTCATTCATAACATTCATCATTTAGAAATATATATCAACATGCATAACTACAACTGAAGATCATCCATATATAAGATACATATATCAGAAGTATAGATACCAAGCCTCATGGCAATATACAACCCACATACTAAAAGTCTGATATATCTCAAAAGGTGTGGAATATGTGTGTACCAGTACAAATATACTCATCAGTAAGTATATATACCAAAAGAGAAAGGATACATGTTACTACTTATTCCCTACTAGTTGGCCACAACCACATATTATCCTTAATTAGAAACTAAGTCGATATAAGAAAAGAATAGAAGATGCAGATCTCCTGTGACTTCAGTCATGAAGAGCTTGATCTGCTAGTAGCCCGTCGTCTGCTCTCATGAAGAATTGCAATCATCACAGTCAAACACACACAAACAAACAGCGCAAGGATAAGCTTACAGTACAAACATACAATTCAAATAAAGCATTAAATCCACATTAATATATTCACAAAGGTAGATAACAACATTTAGTAAAATCCATTTCATTAGGACAATCACCAACATATCCTCAAACAATATGCCTAGTCATGCACTATATGCAGAAACGACTCCATAGAGATTTTCACCAATCGAGTGATTAGAACAATCAAATCCCTTACCATAGTCTCACAGTTTGACCATTCGAAGAAACACAATCACTTATCATGGAAAGAAATTAGTGGCTTTGTCAGGATAGGCGTACGTGGGTAGTGGCTCTTCATAACACAAGATATGTAGAAATCTTGGCCTCAATGTGGAATCGCCCGTCCATCCCACCACCTAGGTCCATCTACCTGGCCCCACCAATCTTTTCAACACTAGGTCGAGGACCTCCCAAGCATCCTCAACTTACGTGCCAACTCGTATCCACAGTCACCGTCCATTGTGGACTTATGCATGTATGCATGTACAATCCAACACAACATCATATCCACAATCATCATTCACTGTGGTCAACAACAACATATCCACGGTCATCATCCACTGTGGTCAACAACAACATCTCCACAGTCACCATCCACTATGGACTCATGCTCGTAAGCATGTAAAATCCAACAACATATCCATAATCATCATCCACTGTGGTCTCAACGTTTAAAGAAAACATCGAAGTTAACCAAAGCTGACCAGACGCAACTCTAGATGTATGGTCTGGACGCTCAGTCTGGATGCTGGTCACTAAACGCTGGTCTCTAGACACTGGTCACTGGACGTGGACGCTCGGTCTCTAGACGCTCTCATCAAAGTTGACCAAAGTTGACAAGACACTCTACATTGGACGCGGACGTTGGATAAAATCCTTAAATTTTTAATTTTTGAAACAGTTTAGAACACTTTGGAGTTTTTTTTTTCTAAATCTCTTATAAATTGAAAATAATAGAATTTATAGGAGTCATCTTTAAAGCTTTAGAAAGGACTGAAAAGAAGGTAAAAGATAGAATAACAATAAGATCTTCTGGTTTTAAAATCAAACACCAACAAATCTATTTTCAAAAGAGTTAAACCATAGACAAGCCCATGATTTACAAAACCCACAATGAATCATTTTAGTGGCAAAGTCAAAACTATCTTCAATACAAAACAGTCCACTTCTACATTCAAAGTCTCAATCCATTTAAATCATTTTGTAGAAAACTTGATCTCATATGGTAAACCAATGAAAATATAGTTTCAAGAATGTAAACAATCTTTTCCACTTCATGTTGTAAGAAAAGAAACAAAAGTTTCTAAAATAGATTCAAAAATCCTGAAAATAGATTTCTTCACTGCACATGAGTCAGTTTCAAGGAAACTTTTGAAATAGAAATGTAATGAATTAGAAAGTGTACCATATACCTTTAGAAATACTGAAATTCCTATTTTCTAACCATATAACTCGATTTTAAATACAATTTTTGTAGAAATACATAATTACAAAACAAGATACTATGTTCAGTCACATTTTCTTGACTGGACTCTCAACTTTCAAGGGTCATAACTCCTTCGATTCTCAACCTTTTTGGGCAGTTCACTTTCTAAAACTGTAGCCTCGGATGTCTATTTTCATCTCCAACAAACGGAACGCAATTTCATTCACCACAACCAAAGTTATTACAAAAATACTAACACATGTTCAGACAACAACGCACTGGAAGATGAACATTTTATTTTCAACTATGAAATACTTTCATCCCATCAACTCATATCACAAGCAAATAATCACAATCATTCATCCAATGGTTAACACACATCACAATAGATACACACATCAAAGAATACATAAAAACTAGAAGCTTTCCTTACCTCAAAGAGATGCTACAAAATGAGAAAGAGATAGAGCTTTTTGGATGGTGGAGTATGATGGACTTGGCTTCTTAGAATAAGATCTTCAACAAATCACCAGGGACTTAACAATAAACCATAAGTAAATGAAGATTAAAGAGACAAAAGTCGAAACAAAAGTGAAGAGAGTGAACTACTGGACTCTCGCGACTGGTTCTTTAGAAAGAAAATAGGAACTAAGTAAATGACGACATCAATTTATAGAAGCAAAGGGCCTCATGAAAGTTTCTGCTCTTCGAAAGGTAGTCAAATGGAGTAAATGAATAATTAATAAAAGGGTCATTGGTAGCAGACCATAAGCATTTTGGTCAGTAGAGAGAATAAGAATTTCTCATTTGAATTGGCTACAAAACGTGTAGAATGGTGCTCCACAATTAAGACAATGGGTCTTTTGTCCTTTGCATTAATTTTGGGTCAAGAAGCAAATTTTACAAAGGAAGCTGTAACACCCCAAATTTTGGAGCTTAGGATTAAAATAGGAAATTAACATCTTAATTAGTGATTAATTGAGTAATTAAGAAAAATAATAGAAATAATTAAAATAAGAATTATTTAAATAAGGATTAAGTAGAGACATTATATAATTAGTGGAGGGAAATTGAAAATTTGAAAAGTCAAAGATAGGCTCACTTCGGTCAAAGTCAATGGGAAGAGATTTGGTCAACTAATTAATGACATTATTGTAATTAAGTGTAACTAAGGTCACTATGAGTTTTTAGTGATGCCTTTTGGGTTAATGAATGCTCCTGCTACATTTCAAGCAGCTATGAATCAGATCTTTAAGCCATTTTTTAGGAGATTTGTATTAGTCTTCTTTGATGATGTGTTGGTGTTCAGTGTGGATTGGAAAACTCATTTGCAACATTTATCTCAAGTTCTGACAGTTTTGAAGAAAAACCAGTTTGTGGCTAATAAAAAGAAATGTAGTTTTGGACAGCAACAAGTTAAAAATCTGGGTCACATAATTTCTCATAAAGGGGTAGCGGTAGATCCAGCAAAGGTGAGTAGTGTTTTGGAATGGCCAATACCCAGAAATGTTAAAGGAGTAAGAGGTTTCTTAGGTCTCACGGGGTACTACAGAAAATTTATTTGTAATTATGGGAAGATAGCAAGGCCTCTAACAGAATTGACCAAGAAAGATAATTTTCATTGGGGACCAGAAGCAGAAAAAGCTTTTCAGCATTGAAGCAATTGATCACTTCCTCTCCTGTGTTAGCATATCCTAATTTTAATATCCTTTTGAAATAGAATGTGATGCTTGTGGCAACAAAGTAGGGGCTATTCTGATGCAGCAAAGGAGACCTATTGCTTTCTTTAGCAAGGCATTATCGGGAAACAATCTTAACAAGTCTGTGTATGAAAAAGAGTTAATGGCCTTGGTGTTAGCAATTCATCATTGGAGGCATTATTTGTTGGGGAGGAAATTTCTGGTTTTTACAGATCAGAAAAGCTTAAAACATTTGTTGGAACAATGCATTACCACTGTTGACCAACAATGTTGGATGGCTAAATTATTAGGTTTTTACTTTGATATAATCTACAAGCCAGGAAAGGAGAATCGAGCAGTAGATGCTCTTTCAAGAGTACATGGGGATGGAGAATTAAGAACTATTCTTTCCTCACCTACTTGGTTGTAGGGTAGAGAGATTTATGAAGAAGTTTGTGGTCATCCAGAGTTGCAAAAAATTATTTCTGATTTGCAAAATAATCCTGCTTCTCATCCCAATTATTCTCTACATAAAGGAATTCTGTTATACAAGAATAGGTTGGTTATTCCCTCAACCTCACCTATTATCCCTACCTTGCTGCAAGAATTCCATTCTACACCTAGAGGAGGCCATTCGGGATATCTAAGAACTTACAAACGATTGGCAGGGAATTTATATTGGGCTAGAATGAAAAAGGCAGTTATGGAGTATGTCCGTTCTTGTGAGACATGTCAACGGCAAAAATATATGGCCACGTCCCCTAGTGGTCTATTGCAGCCTTTTCCTATTCCAACTCAAGTGTGGGAGGATATCTCAATGGATTTTATCAGTGGACTTCCTAAATCTAAAGGTTATGATGTGGTATTGGTGGTGGTGGATCGACTTTCAAAATATGGGCATTTCATTCCCTTGAAACACCCTTATACAGCACAAAGTGTGGCTGTTGTATTTATTAAAGAAGTTGTCTGGTTGCATGGGGTTCCACAATCCATTATTTGTTAGTAATTTCTGGAAGGAGTTATTTCGATTACAAGGTATAGTTTTAAAGATGTCCTCTTCATATCATCCCCAAACAGACGGTCAAACTGAAGTTGTGAACCACTGCCTGGAAGCTTATTTACGTTGTTTTGCATCTGAACAACCAAGGACTTGGTTTGTTTGGCTGCCATGGGCCGAATTATGGTACAATACAACTTTTCATGTATCTACTGGTACTACGCCATTTCACGTGTTATATGGAAGACCTCTTCCCACTATTGTTCGATTTGTAGAAGGAGAAACGAAAGTGGAGTCAGTTGCAAGAGAGTTGCAGGAACGTGACGAAACACTCACTCAACTTAAATATCATTTAGCTAAGGCTCAAGATCAAATGAAGCAATATGCTGATAAGAAGAGGAAGGACCAACAATTCTCTGTCGGTGATTAGGTTTTTTTGAAATTAAGGCCACTTAGACAGCAATTTGTGGCTAACCGGATTAACCAAAAGTTAGCTCCTCGCTTCTATGGACCATTTCAAATTATAGAAAAGTATGGTAGGTTTCTTACAAGTTGCAGCCTCCTTCTACTTCTAAGGTACATCCCATTTTCCATGTGTCCCAATTAAAGAAGGCAATAGGATCTTCTTTTGTTGAACCATAATTGCCTCCTGAATTTGGGATTCACCCAACAGAAGCCATACAACCAGAAAAAATGTTAGACAGCAGAGAAGTGATGGAGAAAGGGTGGAGAATCAAGCAATATTTAGTGCAATGGAGAGGCTTGGCAGCAGAGAATGAAACATGGGAAAACCAATATGTTTTGCAGCAGCAGCTCCCAACTTTCTGCCTTGAGGACAAGGCAAGTGTTCCAGCAGTGGGTGATGATAAGGACTCAGACCACCCTAGCCCACAGAGACCCACTATTTGGAAAGTCTATTACAGGAAAAATAGGACTTAATTTTATTAATTGTAATGTCTGAACTCAGTTTTAGTAACTGCCATATGGCAGTTTATGGAGCATTTATGTATTTTCATTTTTATGGATGTGATGATGTTAGGAGATAGTTATGTGTGATAATTTACAGTTTTCTAGATAGAGAAGGTCTCTGTAGGAGTTTTTGAACTCTGGGACAACAAGAAATTGCTGTAACTTTTGTAATTTGGTGTTAATTTAGTCTATTTTCATCAATTACAATTGGTGTTCTATCAGTTTCTAAATTAATAATTTTTAGAGTTGGAATTTTCCCTTTTGTATCAGAAAAATGGTTTCCTTACATCTTAAAACCTAAGGTTGCATCTTTGGTTCGTCAAAATCCGATTTCTACATCAATGGAAATTTAATTTTGAAGTTTTACAGCCCATTTAAGGAGTTTTTGATCCAATTTCGGGTTGGATGTTTAATCAACTAAAATCTAAGTTTTAAATGCCTAAAATGAGTCATTTTTAGTGAAAAATGAAAGTTTACATGTACATGTGGGTGGGGATTTGATTTGAGAGTGTTTGAAATCCAATATAGGAAACTATGATGCTTGAAATTTTGGGTTTTGTGTTATTGCGGGATTGACACAAAAATTGGTAGTTTGTGATGAGTTTAAATTGTATAAGTGTATGAATGTTATTCTTGTTGTGGAATTATTGGCTAAGACCGAAAGGGCGTGACCTTCGAAACATACTTGTTGAATTATATATTAGTATGTCATGAATGCATGTGATAAACTATTGCTAAGACCGAGAGGATGTGACCTCCAGCATGGATATGAATTGTTGGATAATTCATATGGATGTATTACTTGAGGTGATCTGAGTCCGAGGGGTGTTGTCCCTCGGCAATGCATGTTGGTTTTTGCTTGTGCATGAGTATGATAGATGAGTTTGGGGTGCCTGAGGCACTAATGTGTGTATAAGTGGATATATCCACTTTAAAAAAGGTCATGTTGATCACGACATTAAGAGGTGAGGAGGGACCAAACCCTTCTCCTCTTGTTGTACGAGGAGTAGTGAATGACGTTCCTATCATTCGCCTTGCAAGGGACGATGCACGCTACGAGGAGACGGATAATGTAAAAAGGGCATCGGGGGCAAAGACAAGATGGATTTAGAGAGACAATATTATTAATAAGAGATGGGGCTTGACTCCATGCTCGGTGGGGAGGGTCCTCTAACATCCTCTTGGCAGTACCGTTGAAACCGATTGTCCGGTGGAATACCTCTCGTAGCGTGGAAAACGTGTAAGGAATAGTTATGAGGAGTGGATGATTACAGCTGGTACACTGGGGGATAGTTCGTTGTCTCAAAGGAGACTTGGGAAAATGGTGCCAGGTTGTGACAACCTAGCTAAGGTTATAAGTCTGGTTAGTACGGGGGACTCACGTAACCGGCTTGGCATTCCCGACGAAGACGGAGCTGTATCCATGATTGGTGAGATCGACGTGTTGCTATATACCTGACATGAGTCGAGTGCTCCCAATTTGTCATTGATGAAATTGTGTAAGACCATTAAAACCTAGGAGGTTTAATGACAGTGGGGCCCATAAGAATAGATGTTGTGAGATAGATATTCGTGATAGGATTATCGTGAGAATAGATGTTGTGTCATCGATAGATATTCTCAACTTTCCTAAATGAGATTTTCACTCAAATTTTTATGGTAAAAATATAACATTCCTACCTTTCAAAAAAAGTAAAACTTGAATCCTAATTCCTCCTACATTTGTCCCGGTAATTTCTTTTCTAAGACCTATGTCTCAGGTTCGAAATTTGGGATCCATGCATGAGTTCTGTCTAAACCAAATTAGTTAAATTAGCATTTTTAGATGAACTTTTTTTAAACTTATATCATTTTAAAGCTCTTTTTGTCTAGTTTTATGGAAAAAAAAAATTATATTTCAAAAATGGTCATTTGTTTGGTGTAAGAAGGTCAAAAACCAAACCTTGCCATAACCAGTTTTCACAAGCAGAATAGTCCCATTGCATGTCATGGATGAACCTTCATTTAAGGTTATCTAACAATGGTCTCAAAATAAAAATTGGTGCATTTTGAGTCTACTTTAACCGAGAACAAGTTTCATCAAAATCTAACGGTTAGATTAAAAGTTATGTTAAAAAACGTAAACATTGTCCAGGACTTCTACGTGAAACAGTCACTGCCAGAACCAGTTTCCCAAGTAGAACGGTTCCATTGCATGTCATGGATGAATCCTCATTTGAGGTTATCTCGCAATGGTCTCAAAATAAAAGTTGGTGCATTTTGAGTCTAATTCAACTGAGAATAAGTTTCATCAAAATCCAACGGTTAGATTAAAATTTATGCTCCTAAAAAACGTAAACATTGTCCAGGGCTTCAACATGAAACAATCACTGCCCAAACCAGTTTCCCAAGCAAAATGGTTCCATTGCATGTCATGGATGAACCTTCATTTTAGGTTATCTCGCAACAGTCTCAAAAGAAAAGTTGGTATATTTTGAGTCTACTTTAACTGGGTATAAGTTTCATCAAAATCCAACGGCTAGATCAAAAGTTATGCACAAAAACGTAAGCATTGTCCAGGGCTTCTACTGGAGACAGCCACTGTCCACACCATTTTCGAGTTTGAAAAAAATACATGAAGGTTTTGGAAATGAGTTTGGGCATGGTTGTATTGGAGCCATCCCACGAAATTTTGAAAAGGAAAAAGATGAGATTTGGACACAACCACAATGCCACTGCCAAAGAGATTTTCAGAAACAACACACAACACACACATGCAGCAAAGTTTTCCCACTTTCAGTCAACAAGGGAGGCATTTAGGCAAAGAGTAGTTGGATCCTCCACCTCCAGCCACTTTAGAATCCACAAAAGAGTCCCCTTACAGTGATGATGAGCTCGCTGGAAAGAGGAGAAGGAGCTGGTTGTTTTCTTTCAAAGGAGTGTTGGCTTTTGGTGGCTCTATCTAGGACGTGCAAAGCTTGAGAGGAGAGCAAAAATGGAGTCTTTGGGCTGTGGTGGTGTTCTTTGGCCAGTTGAGGGGAGGAGAGAGAAGAGAGAAAAATGTTTGAGTGTTGTTGGGGTGGTTGTGTTCGTGAGTAGGAAAAGAGAGAGAAGAGAGAGAAGGTTAAGTGACTTGTTAATTAAGTGAGAAGTGAGTGATGTGAGATGAGTGAGAGAATTAGTGGTGTTAGGTGTGTTGGTGGGTGTTGGCTACAGGAAATTAAAGTAGTTGTAGGGAGAAGGATGTGATAGTTGAGTTCTAAGTTAATCTACACAGTTTACATTGTGTAGTCAGAACGAAACGTGATTTTAATTTTCAAAACTAAACTTTTAAACATCAAATAATTTTTATAAATCTTATGAAATAAAAACCTTTTAATAACTTTCATAAAATTTTCTCTGTAAAGTAATTGCTCGCAGATGAATTTTACGAAAGGTAACTTGACGTGCAAGTTTTAGAGTTCAAAAACGGTTGAAACAAATTTTCAGTCAAATGAACAATTAATACGCAACAACAAATATTTTTATTATTTATTACTAACAATTAATCACAGACAAAGGAATTTATTTCCAGACATTTTTATTATTTATTTTTAACAGTTACCACAGACAGATGAATTCATAATCTTTTTCTCATATATTTCAAATAGATAAATATCTATTTAATTTTATAAATCTTTATGAAATGTAAACTTTTTAATAACTCTTATGAAATTGTCTCTATAGAGGAATTGCTCACAGATGAAATTTATAAACGATACCTTGATGGACAAGTTTCAGAATTTAAAATAATTAAAACCAATTTGAAACCAATTAATTAATTAATAAATAACAATAAATATATTAAGTATTTACTACTAGTAATTAATCATAGTTCAATGAATTACTAGCAAGCATAACAGATAATCACTCACAGACGAATACACAGGAAAGTAACTACTGAGAATTAATTGCAGAGAATTCATTCTAGCGAGTTACTCACAGAGGACTTTTTATTACAAGCAATTATTTTAATTAGATTACTCACTTAGATTTTAATTACAGAGGATATTATATCTTTTGATTTTATAAATCTTTTCCTATTTGACCATTATAACGAATTACTCATATTATTTATTTTCCTTCGTTTTTCTTATTTACTCAAATAATTACTAACTGTATTTAATTACTCCAAATATATTCTTTTCTTATTTTAAACAAGCAATTAAGTTCTCATAGTTCCAATTAAATCTCTCATGTTCCTACTTACTTGTTGTAATTTTCAGGGTGTTACAACTTTAATTAGTAAAATTAATTGTTATAAAGTAATTGGTGATTTAGAAAATTTAATTAAGGTAATTAAACAAAGTATAGTGTAATTTTTTAATTAAAATAGAGTGCAATTTGTTTAATTAAAACCTAAAAAGAACTAATTAGCAGCTAAATGAATGTGAGACATCAAATCTTCATTAATAAAGTGAAAATAATTAATAAAATCAAGTTTAACCATGATTTGACCAAAAGTCAAATCTGGTCAAAGCTGGTCAAAGGAAAGAATATTCTCAATAATGGCATTTTCGTAATTATGTGTTTTCGAGCTTGAAAAATTATTTTGGACTTAGATAAAATTCTAATAATTATAATTAAGCATGAAAATGATCTAAGTTCAGAAAAAATAATTAAAATGAATTAATTGTTAATTTTAGTAAATTATTTAGTATTTTGGACCTATAAAATTTATTTTAAGTCCAAATTGAGTGATTCCAAAAGCATTATTTTTAAAAAACTAAATGCTATATTTTGAAAACATTTGAGAGCTAAAAAAAAATCAAAACCCAGAGTAGCTAAACACCTAACACAATTAGGTTTAGAAAAATCTTTTTTTTTTTAAATTTGTGGGACCTACCCTTAGGGTTTTGGGGTCTCCTATATAAGCTAAGAGGGACCCCCTCCCCCACAAGTGCAGCAGCCAGCTTTGGAGGAGAGAGAAGGGAGAGAGAGTTCAAAAATCTCTCTTGGGTGAGCTCCTCCTTCTCTCTACATTTCCCCTCTTCCTCTCTCTAGATTTTCTAGACCAATCCTTTCCTTTTTCTTTGCATTTTGGTTGTAGAGCTCACCAAGCTCTAACTTTGGGTGGTTGGAAATTTCGTTTCGGAAACTTGAGCTTAAGAAACCAAGGTATGGGAAGGATTTTCTATTCTCTTTGAGTCTAAAATTTGTTGCTTTGAGACCTAGAGTGATGGGCTATGTAGCATGTTGATATATTTAATTTTTGAGTCTTGGAATTGTGTGTATATGGTGAATCCCGTACTGCCTTGTGTTCTGTGAAAAATGGGCACCTCCTTTGGTGTTTTGGACCTCAAAAATGGGTTCCTTGGGTCCAAAAACCTAGGGTTACATATAAAGTATGTTATTTTTTAGCACTTGAACTATTTATTATGAATTTCTTAAGTTTTGAGCTATTTATATAAATTATTGTTCTGTTTTGGGAAAATAAATGTTGTGTCTGTACTGGACTCTTTTTTACCCTAAAAATGGTTTTCCCATGTCCTAAAATATAGAAATGTATCTATGGAATGTTTGGAAACGAGTTGTGAATCTTTTAGAGAATTATTGTCTAGCAAAAATGTAAATTTTGGGCACTGTTGCTACTGTTTCGGGAACTGGGAATGATGGGGTTGGAATTGGATGTAATGGACCTCAAAATTAGCTTGCTCATGCCTTAAAACCTAGGGTTACATATAAAATTCGTTGAAAACCGATTTCTATAACAACGGAATTTTTTTTTTTAAGTTTGAAGTCGTTTTATCCTGTTTTACCTCTGTTTCGAGAACTGGGAATAATGTAGCTGGAATTGGCTGTAATAGACCTCAAAATTAGCTTTCTCATACCTTAAAACCTAGGGTTGCATATAAAATTCGTTGAAAACCAATTTCTACAACAATGGAAAATTTATTTTTAAGTTTTGTGCCATTTTCGTTAAATCTGTCACTGTTTCGAAATTAATAATTTTTTGAGTTGGAATTTGTCCTTTTGGACCAGAAAAATGGTTTCCTTACATCTTAAAACCTAGGGTTGCATATTGGTACGTCAAAATCCGATTTCTACATCAATGATAATTTAATTTTAAACTTTTAAAGCCCATTTAAGGAGTTTTTGATCCAATTTCGGGTTGGATGTTTAATCACCTAAAATCTAAGTTTTAAACACCTAAAATGAGTCCTTTTTAGTGAAAAATGAAAGTTTACATGTACATGTGGGTGGAGACTTGATTTGAGAGTGTTTGAAACCCAATACAGGAAACTATGATGCTTGAAAATTTGGGTTTTGTGTTGACTGCGGGTTTGACCCAAAAATTGGTAGTTTGTGATGAGTTTAAATTGTATAAGTGTATGAATGTTATTCTTGTTGTGGAATTATTGGCTAAGACCGAAAGGCGTGACCTTCGGCACATACTTGTTGAATTATATATTAGTATGTCATGAATGCGTGTGATAAACTATTGCTAAGACCGAGAGGATGTGACCTCCGACATGCATATGAATTGTTGGATAATTCATGTGGATGTATTACTTGCGGTGATCTTAGTCCAAGGGGCGTTGTCTCTCGGCAATGCATGTTGGTTTTTGCTTGTGCATAAGTAAGATAGATGAGTTTGGGGTGTCCGAGGCACTAATGTGTGTGCAAGTGGATATATCCACTTTAAAAAGGGTCATGTTGATCACGACATTAAGAGGTGAGGAGGGACCAAACCCTTCTCCTCTTGTCGTATGAGGAGTAGTGAATGACGTTTGTGTCATTCGCCTTGCACGAAACAACGCACGCTACGAGGAGATGGATAATGTAAAGAGGGCATCGGGGGCAAAGACAAGATGGATTTAGAGAGACAATATTATTAATCAGAGATGGGGCTTGGCTCCATGCTCGATGGGGAGGGTCCTCTAACACCCTCTTGGCAGTACCGTTGAAACCGATTGTCTGGTGGAATACCTCTTGCATCGTGGAAAATGTGTGAGGGATCGTTATGAGGAGTGGATGATTACAGCTAGTACACAGGGGGATAGTTCGTTGTCTCAAAGGAGGCTTGGGAAAATGGTGTCAGGTTGTGACAACCCGGCTAAGGTTATAAGTCTGATTAGTACGGAGGACTCACGTAACCGACTTGGCATTCCCGACGAAGACAGAGTTGTATCCATGATTGGTGAGATCGACATGTTGCTATGTACCTGACATGAGTCGAGTGCTCCCAATTTGTCATCCACGAAATTACGTAAGACCATTAAAACCCGAGAGGTTTAATGGCTGTGGGGCCCATAGGAATAGATGTTGTGAGATAGATATTTGTGATAGGATTATCGTGAGCGTCATTGCTAGAGTACCACACGCAGTGGTCATATAGGTTGTTTGGGATTGAAAGTCCGTTTGTTTGTGGCAACCAAGGAGGTAGAGAATTCACTCCAATGTTTTTATTTTTTCAGAGAAAGTTTGTTGACCCTATGCAAATGATGAAGACGGAGTGGGAATACTACGCCAAGTGCCAATGATGCAAATGGATATGTTCAAGGAAGAAGAGGATCCCTTTGAGGATGCCTCATGGGTATTTTGGGTTTTAAATTTCATTGAGTCACTGTTTTGAGTCTTAGTCCTTTCTTCTATTAAATGAGGGTAGACTAGAATTTGGCATTATGATGTATCATTTTCCTTCATGTGACTCATTTGAGAAACAATGTATTCATTTTCAAGGATGTAAAAGTGTATCCAATTTTGTGTAATAGAATTATCGAATGATGAAATTGAGGATGTTAAAAAGAAGTTCTATTATGTTTTAATGGTTTACCGTGGTTATGATGTTTTGATAATTCGAGTTTAGTTTATTAAGAATTTTATTTCACAAAAAAGGCATTCTTAAATGAATGATAAGTTAACAAGGATAATTCTTCTTTTGGAGTTAAAAGTAATAAGATTTGAAAGTTAAAAAGGGAATAAATTTCCTCGTATTTTGAAGGTTACTTTACAATCAAGGATTAAATCATTTTTGCTAATAATGCAAATAAATAGAAATTCCTTAATAGTAACAAGGGGTGTTACAGAAGCAAATTGCTGGACTCTCAATTTATTTTTACACGGTTTTGTTTAGATGCATTAAGGAAGTATTTGAAAATTTTGCTTACCAAGTACGTAGGAGTAAATTGAGGTAGGTGTACTTGTAGCTTTTGGTGAAAATATTAATGGAAACGATAACAAATGCAAATCAAGCCAATTAGATTGCTAATCATAAATTAGTAAGTGTATGACTTACTAATCTTAACTTAGAACACCTAAGAATGTCTCATGGAAAATTTTCTAACTCTAAAAAGCTCTAGAATTTGGCATTATGATGTATCATTTTCCTTCATGTGACTCATTTGAGAAACAATGTATTCATTTTCAAGGATGTAAAAGTGTATCCAATTTTGTGTAATAGAATTATCGAATGATGAAATTGAGGATGTTAAAAAGAAGTTCTATTATGTTTTAATGGTTTACCGTGGTTATGATGTTTTGATAATTCGAGTTTAGTTTATTAAGAATTTTATTTCACAAAAAAGGCATTCTTAAATGAATGATAAGTTAACAAGGATAATTCTTCTTTTGGAGTTAAAAGTAATAAGATTTGAAAGTTAAAAAGGGAATAAATTTCCTCGTATTTTGAAGGTTACTTTACAATCAAGGATTAAATCATTTTTGCTAATAATGCAAATAAATAGAAATTCCTTAATAGTAACAAGGGGTGTTACAGAAGCAAATTGCTGGACTCTCAATTTATTTTTACACGGTTTTGTTTAGATGCATTAAGGAAGTATTTGAAAATTTTGCTTACCAAGTACGTAGGAGTAAATTGAGGTAGGTGTACTTGTAGCTTTTGGTGAAAATATTAATGGAAACGATAACAAATGCAAATCAAGCCAATTAGATTGCTAATCATAAATTAGTAAGTGTATGACTTACTAATCTTAACTTAGAACACCTAAGAATGTCTCATGGAAAATTTTCTAACTCTAAAAAGCTCTCAAAATCACATTCTTTGAGCTGCGTTAAAACATACTTATTTTAACTAACAGTAGCAAAGCAACATATAAATTTCACTGGGACATAATTATAATTACTAGAGACTAATCATAATTAAACCCTTCACTTCCTTTGATTATTTTGTCACCTTAATACTGTATTCTTACACTATCAGTGTGTAACACAGTACCATTTTCAGTTAAATTCTCTACTGAAACTTACACAGAAATTTCACACATACTTATTAATTAAATCTTTTCGTCAAATTAAATTTAATTATCTCTTGTAATTATTTTCAATCACTTTATCATAAATCAAAAAAATCAAGGTGTTACAAGTATGATCAAGGAATTTCGATTGGACGAACATCCAATCAAAATGATTGAACTCAAAAGAGAGATCAAACGATTGAAAAAGAAGCTTTCCAAAGAAAAGCCATAACCTTCTTCAAAGAATCAGTCTAATGGTGTTGGAAAACTTCATAAAGAGATTGATACTTTAAAGAAGAATCTGTCTAAATTTGTTGATGCGACTAAAAATATAAACAAACTTTTCAAATACAACAGAAATCCCTATGATAAATCTGGACATGGATACAAAGTAAGAAATATGATCATGATGAGTCCATAGATGTGTTATTTATTCTATGGTAAACCTGGACATGTAATGTCCGACACCTGCCTAAAAGAGGAATGTCCAATGCCTCTTACCCTAACAAGAAAGAACCCAAGTCCATTTGGGTACTTAAAAACCAAATTATTCCTATTGCAGATGTGCTTGACAACAAGAAAGAGACTCCAATCATGGTACCTAGATAGTGGCCTGGATAGTGGTTGTGACATGAATTGACTTAAGGATCGTCTTGAAATCAAACAAGGAAACTAGGAGGAACTTTACCCTAACCGTGACCAGCCAGTAGAACCAAAGTTATCAAGAAGCGTGACCCTGATTGCGACCTGCTAGTAGAACCAACACTATAAAGTTCTTAACCCAAGAACAAAGGGGAAGCTCTCACAATGGAGAAAACACTCAAATTCTGATTCAGATTCAACTTGTTGTCTTTTTTCCTTTACATAGCTTCCTATTTATAGGGAAGTAGAAAAACAAGTAACAGAAAACAAATCCTAAATAAATCCTAATCTTATCTGAACTAAAGATAAGATAAGATAAGATAAAATAAGATATGATAAAATCCTAATCTTATCTAAACTATAGATAAGATAAGATAAAATCTTAATCTTATCTGAACTACATATAATATAAGATGTGATTCTAATCATAATAGAGGAAACAAATCCTAAAAAAATAAGATCCTCATCTTAATAAAATAAACAAGTCCAAAGATAAGATAAAAACATATCCTAATCATATTAACTTTAAATCATAATAATAAATGCTAAATATCTTATGACTTCTTCAATATCTTCTCATATCTTCAAATATCTTTGAATCTTCAAACAAAATAAATGTCATAGGCCTTGTTCTAGTCAATGGGTCTTCCATCCATTACAAAGAATATTTGACATAATTGCACCTTGACAAGTTCATATCATTCCCCCTTCTTCGAAGTGATTCGTCCTCGAATCAAGTTGGTTATTTGCATCAAACAAGGATAAGCCAGTCACAAAAAAAGTAACCCTCAGTTGAACTTACCATGAAGAACAAGTTTATAAGTATTATCATTCATTTTATGGTCAACAATGAATTGTACAATCTTAAAACATTTGTCTACTAAAACAAAACCATAATCATTGTCCATTTTGGATGTTGGCAAACCTAGAACGAAATCATGCAAATCAAAAGTATCATACAAATCAAGATTATGTTTCAAATCATATGCATCATGCAAATCACAAGTATAATGCAAATCAAGATTATGCAAATCATATGCATCATGTATATCACAAGTATAATGCAAATCAAGATTATGTAAATCATATGCATCATTGAAATCACAAGTATCATGCAAATCATATGCATCATGCAAATCACAAGTATCATGCATATCAAGAATTAACACATGTTGTTGCACATCAACTAAAAAATAAGGTCTAGAGCTGGTGTGAGTTAAAGGTTTCTCCCTTCAATGGTTGCCATGTTCTTGATACGTATCCACCTCTTCTCCAAAATGCCTTGCCCATTGATCTTTTATGTACAGTTCTTCCTTGGGCATCAAAGCAAAAGAATTTGCATGGTTAAATGTACAAACAAGATTACAAGAAGAATTAAGTCCACTATCAAATTTAGAAGAAAGAATTAAAGTAGTAGAAGGGGACTCATGTTTGGCTTTAGGAGATATACCCAATCTTTCAAGTGTTCAAATTTGGAACTTCCAACCCATGAGGTACTTGTGTCATGGAAAGATTAAGAACTTCATTTGGTGCTTTGCCTTCTTCCTTAGGAAGCTCTTCTTCAAGTCCCTTCAAAAGATAATCATCACTTGTAAACAACGGTTTAGAACATAAGACTTTGCATTCCTCCTTTTTCACTTCTTCAATTTCATTAAAAAAAATCACTTATAAACAAAGGGTTAGAACATAAGACTTTGCATTCCTCCTTTGGAAGCACTTCTTCAATTTCCTTCAAAAAAAGACTTATCGCAATTAAACAATGGGTTAGAATAGAAACAAATGTATTTTTCCCCACTTCCTACCCCATTTCCTATCAATTATAAGTTATCCTCAAGTATAAGCCCTAGCAATGAAGCACAGAGGATGGAAATGTCTTGAGTACTATATGCATCAGTGGTTGGAAGCCTTATGTACGCCATGATTTGTACAAGACCAAACGTCGCACAAGTAGTGGGAGCGGTTAGTAGGATCATGGCAGATCCCGGTAGAGAGCACTGAAATGTTGTTAAGAGGATCCTTAGATACATCAAAGGAACCTCAGGTGTTGCATTATGTTTTGGAGGATCAGAATTTATTGTCAGGGGCTATGTTGATTTAGACTTTGCAGGTGATCTTGATAAAAGAAAGTCTACTACAGGCTATGTGTTTACACTTGCAAGAGGGGCAATGAGCTGGTTATCCGAATTATAAACTGTTGTAGCTCTGTCTACTATAGAAGCTGAGTACATGACAGCTATCTATGCTTACAAGGAAGCTATTTGGATTCAAAGGCTATTGGAGGAACTTGGGCATAAGCAGCATAAGACTATTGTGTATTGTGACAGTCAGTGCTTTGCACATTTCAAGGAATCTAGCCTTTCATTCCAGGACAAAGCATATAGGTATCCAATACCACTTCGCTCGAGAAGTAGTAAAGGAAGGAAGTGTAGACATGCAAAAGATTCACACCAAAGAAAATTTATGACAAAGCCGGTCAATACTGACAAATTTATTTGGTGTCAATCCTCTTGTGGCCTATAAAAAATGTAAGCAACATGGAATGGCAAAGAAGAAAGAATAGTGTGAAGATATGATTGACTCAATCAAAATCTTCAAGTGGGAGAATTGTTAAGAGGAGTATTAGCTTTTGTGCTGCACACAGAGCCTATATAAGGAGGCCATGGTGGACCTTTATTCATCGCAAATCTCATTCTTTCTCTTGTATAAGTTTGTCTACTTAGAGAGAAATTAAGAGATAAAAAAATTAGTTTCTCCTTGAAGTTCTCCTATAGTAGCATTCTTCCTCTGTAGAAGAGAGAGAGTGTCAGTAGGAGTATTCTCCTCTGCAGAAGAGAGAGTAGCAGTAGGTGTATTCTCCTCTGGAGAAGAGAGAGTGTTATTGTACTCTCCTTGTGTTTAGAGAGAGAAGTGTTGTAATTTCTTCCACCTAGTGAAATTCTTTTCTTGCCCATTGAGATCTCAAATGCTCTTTTCTCATCTCTTATTTTAATTGTGAGTTATTATTTTGTTACTCTAGTACCCAACATATGCAAACTATTAAATTCCCTATACAACAAATTAATTACGATTTACCAAAACTCAGTCTACAACACAATTGATTTAATTATGCAGTTAGGCAAGTTCTGTCACAGGTCGTATATATTAAATCCTTAAACACGGTTTCTATAATAGAAGATCTATATCTTATATCCAGAGTTCAACAAGGAATCATAAGAGTGTAACTAAACACAATCAACAAGAATATTGGGTGCAAATTCACCTAATCCAGCTCAATTTTGAGGGTTGGTTAGGTACCCCTGAAATACACATAAAATGTAAGGCAATCTTATTGCGGCTTTTCACATCGTAGAATATTCTTGTACTGTAAGAAGTAAGATGCTCCCAAACATCAATACCATTTTCATGCAATAGAACCAAATTTGGTCCCTTAGTAGTTAGTAACCAGTGGGTCCTGGTTGGTACAAAAGAAAATTATGGTCATCTAGTTTAATATATAGGAGTCAAGGAAGACAAAGAAATGGTGCAGCAAAGGAGTTGAATTCAGAATCTGTGGATAAAAAAAAAAAAGGGTCTCATACCATATTATGATTCAAGTGATTGGAAAGTGAGAAATGGAGAGAAAATAAATAAATAGAAAGAGCAAACCAAGTGTTTGAGGAGCAAATCATAACCGAATCCTAACAGTATTTGCAGTTTCCAGCTTAGTAGGCTAACTGAATCCAAATTCACAAAATCTTTTTTCTTTATTTTGAAAATGAACGTAAAAATGTTTTGAAATTGAGTTAAAAACCATTTCAGCTTCATTTTTGTCGAACACGTTTTGTTTTGAAAATTGCATTTGAAAACCAAAAATCAAAAATTCACAACTACCCCGAACGAGCCCTAACAACCAATACGGTAGTCTATATCACTAACATACTCTAACACTACTTTTCCACTCAAAATAATATCTATTTCATATGGTAATCGTATGGATCTCCTGCGCTGCTAAATTATACTTTTGTCATTCATGAATGATTATATTGGGTTTCTTTTCATTTAAGTGAACACCAAACTTTCATCCTTTTAAGGAAAAAATACTAGAAAACAATTAAAATACAAAATGAGTAAAATCAATAATTAAATTGCAAACTCTCTAACAGATTGTATCGGTTGGTGTAAAAACTTTAACACAGTCGGAAGACAATGGTAAGTACATGCTGACATTTCATGAAGTTCATTAGTATGAGAATTTGAGTCTTCACTATAGTAATTGTGCTTCTAGATTCTAAACATTTTGTGTTTTATACATCACCAGTGCAGGACAATTTTCATTTTCCTCCCTAAGCAAGAAAAACAGCACAAAGTATATGGACATGTAGATCATTTACAAGCTTCTCAACGGTCACCATCTCTTGTATTTATACCATCTGCTTCTGAGTGACAGTTATTTATTTCACTGTCTACTGCTTTGGTTTGAGCTTAAGGGCAGCACTGCAGGAATTCCAGAACAAAAACATAAACTCTTGGACAAAGGTGAACACGTAAGATTGAAAAGGAGACACAGTTCAAGTGATTATAAGCTAACTTGTAAAAACTCTCTCATATAACTTTTTTAGAAGATATGAGACTTTTTACAAATTAGCTTATGTATAAGCTAATTTTAGCTTATGGAGAAGTCTATTTCTTTTTTTTTTTCTTTTTTTTTTCTTCTTCTAGAAATGCTTTTGGATAAGTTAATCCAAACAGGTCCTATTTTGTAAAAACTCTCTCATATAACTTTTTTAGAAGATATGAGACTTTTTACAAATTAGCTTATGTATAAGCTAATTTTAGCTTATGGAGAAGTCCATTTCTTTTTTTTTTCTTCTTATTTTCTTCTTCTAGAAATGCTTTTGGATAAGTTAATCCAAACAGGTCCTATTTACCTGTTGATACAGTAACGTTGTCCTGTGGGTGGAGGACCATCGTCAAACACATGTCCAAGATGAGCATCACAAACAGCACAAAGAACCTCCTGGCGGGGCATGAAAATAATTGACAAATCCAACTTTGATTTCACATTGTTCCCTATTGGCTGGTAATAGGATGGCCACCCAGTTCCACTATTGAACTTAGTAGATGATCTGGAAAAGACAAAGTGAATTAGATCAAGATGATTGAGGTCAATGTAAGAAAATGAAATCAGGATGTATGTATGGATAGGGAAATAAATGATAGTGACACTCTCTTTTTAACACTTTTTCTATGATTGGCTAAAATTTGTTAGAAATCACCAATTTTGATGGGTCTCACTTGTCATTTAATGTATATATTAAGATTGTGTGTTAGAGAGAGTGTCACTAGTATTCCTCATATAGATATAAAGTAGCACTTACTCAAATAAAGGTGTGTCGCAACATATGCAATGGTAAATCCCTGGGGTTTTAGTATTCCAGTACTCCCTAAAATGAATTAAAATACAACTTTGATAAATACAATAGTCGCGTGAGAATAAAATTCTACCTATATCTAACCATCTGTCCACCATCAAGTCTGCAGAAATCATTTGATGACTCGAAATTTCAAACTTTACAGAAAATAATTAAAAATGATGCCTAGGCCTGAAAATACACAAAGCCATTAGCAAAACATATAACAATTTTTTAACAATGAAGCAGCAAACACAATCTCCAGTTTGGGTCAGGTCAGGTGACTATTATTGGAGTAGAATCTATCTTCTCCAGAGACAACAGATATTAAAGCCATATGTACACTAAACTGATATAAGTGTTAACCAAAATGATTCAGCATCAGTGTTACAGTAAATTACACACTGCTCAACAATAAATGACTAAATCTTATACAACACTAAGAGCAGTAACCAGCAAGAGACGGTTATGTCACATCTAATGCTGAACAACCGCAATCGATGATGAGCATTCAAACTCATATCATTTTAATGAAGTGTTTTGCCACGCATGAAAACACGATAAAACAGCTCTTGAATGTGACATCTCTCACATATTGTATGACATGAGATGTAATGTGAAGCAAATTGGCAGGAACTAGACAGCTATTTCAAACCATAAGTACCTAATTTCTTTACCAAGTATGTAACATTATGTTCTGTCCTGTAAAATAAGATTGTTTAACAGAACATAGCAAACAAACCCCAATTAATTAAATTGGCATCAAAATAAACAGAAATCGCGTAATTCAGAGTAACAACTAACAAGTAAGTCAAAACCAAAGGTCTAGCAAACTGATTTTTAATATTGCAAAGCAATTTGCCAAATGCCTCTATGAACAACTAAGCATGACTTAATTCCTATTAGTAGTTCTATAACAAACCCAGTGAAAGCTCTTTCAGTTCCCTTCTGACGAGTAATATAGAACTGCTCATTTGTGAGCCGCTTCTTCCACTCTTCATCGCTTAAAGATTTGTAGTCAATAGTACCAGTTCCTTGCAATAGTCAGAAATAGACTTGTTAAGCCAATCACAATTATTATGTGTGTATTTCCACTTAGTGAAAAATAGTGGTTAATTATGATGTTAAGCAATAGGGGGAGAAGTAATAAAGTATATGTTGGGAAATGAATATATTAAACTTAAGAAAACAAAACATATAACATAGCTAGTAAGTATTATTGCATTTAGTGAGATTAATAGAGTTACAATTAACATCAACTGAGATTCTTAATTTCTCCGAGCAATTCACATGATCAACGCAGCTTTCTTTTCCAAATTGAGAAGAACAAAAAATAACATATACCAACAAGTCGTTGGTTCAAGTGGTACTGAACTCGATCTCCTTAAATAAGATCTTGGTTCGAATCTTGTGGATAAAAAAACGTGGTTGGAAGGGGAGACCCTACTAAAGATGGCCAACTAGATATAATCTATACCTGCTTCAGATTCAATGCTGTCTGCATGCTGTGACTGGGAAGAAGCAGAAGAACCCATTGCCCGAATTGAGGAAGAAACTCTTCTGGGTTTGGTATGAGCACGTGAAGGCCACAACAAAACCTTGGAATCAAGCTTCTGAATTATCCTATTGTAAGGAATATGTGCTGTTGGTAAACTCAAACTTTTAGAAGCCATTCTTCATACATGGTCACTCCAATTCGTAACACCGAGTTAATAATGGCTTTCCTATAAAATGATGGTGCTGTTAGTGGTTTGATTTGATGCCACGTAATGTAACATTGAATTTATGGAATATGATGACTCTATTCCGTAACAGTTTTTTTTTTTTTATTTATAGAAGTAGAAGATAAGTACCGACAATAGACAATAATTTACAAACTCAACTCATCGAACTAGACCCGTCGGCATAATATAAATATAAAAATAAATATAAATTAATCCATGTAGTATAATATAAATATAAATTAATTAAAAATAGAGGGACATGATTGCATGAAGATTGATATTTCTGTGTGGTTGAGAACTGAGAACCATGTGTTGGCCACGTGGAGATTTTTATGCCTCAAAGGTTGTGAGTAAGGAAACTCTCGTGTTACTCTTCAAAATTGAATTGAACTAATTTTTTATATTTTAAATTTTTCTTTAATTTCTAAATAATTGATTTTTCAGAAATTTGAACTTAATATAAACTCGATTATGTATCTTATTTGAAACAAATTACAATTATTTTGATAAATAATTAAATTAAGTTGTAAATTACGAAACTTCTAAAATTATTTCCTAATTTTCGAAATTGTTAATGAGCTCATTGAAGATTAATTATAAGAGGTAAATGACTATTTAGATATTTTTAGAGCTAGCAAGATATTTTCAAATTGAAAATAAATTATTACTAACACTTTTATAGGACACTCTCCGAGTTCTTGAACCCTCCGGCCACTCTCCATAAATAACAGTATTCATAACCCATCTATTTAATTCTGTTTCCAAAAAAAGTTATATATTCCTTCCGATCATATTTTATAAGATCCAATTATCTAATTTATTAGAAATAAGATAAGTGATTAATTTAGTTGATAACAATAAATATGTCCTCAATTTTTATTTTTTTTTTCCAAAACTACCATGGTCATTAATACTCTCTTCTCTTTCTTCTAATTGTTTGTCATTACAATCTCACTTTTAATTAGGGGTATTTTAGTCTAAAAATAATTAATACAAGGGACATTATGAATTGGGAATTGGGTCTTATAAAAAGAACAAAACATTACTTTTAATTTATATCTTATAAACAAGACCGGAAGAATATTTATATACATATATATATATATATATATGAAATAAAAAATTAAAAAATCTAATAGCATTTAATAAATATTAATAAAAATGTTTAATATTATTATATTTTAGGCATAAATATGTTTTTAGTCCTATAAAATGAGTGAGTTTTGATTCAGGTCCTACTAAAAAAATTTATTTGTTTCTCATCTTCTAAAATTTGAAATAACTTTTTTTGGTCTTATAAAATGAGTTAATTGTGTTTTGTTTTTTATTTGTAGGAATTGAACTTGGATACTGGGATATACAATAACTCATGCATGAAGTGGATTAGTTGGTCCCTAAAAGATGGGTTAAATAGTGACACTCAACTGACTTTGGCCTTTTTCTGCACAAACATATTATTTCTAATATATCTTTTCAAGCTTCTATAGCTTGGATATAAGAAGTTCATTAGAAGGAGATGTTTTCTTCCTTGTGTAAGATATTAAAAGAAAACCAGAGTATATTAAATATCTTAAAAGTCTTGCTTCTCAACAGGTTAAGAATCAGTAACTAACAGTCAGAATATGATTTTTCTGATTTAAAACAAATGATGCTTCTGAAGTTAAAAACCTCTTTAAAAGGACTTGTTTAAGTGAAATAAATAATGTTAACATAGTTTATATCTAAAGACTTTTTAAAAGATATGATAAAGATGTAGCAATCACATGGATGAGAAGCATAAATAAAAAGGAAGACAACACACAAAAATTATACTGGTTTATCGACAACCTTGGGCTACATCCAATCCCTACAACTGTAAGTTTTCCAATAACATAAGCACCAATTGTTGAAGCAGAACCCTTTCTGAACCAAAATATTTTAATGACAACAAACTTTTAAGAAGCAAATTCTAAGTCTACTAGACTTGTGCTACTAATGGTTTACCTTGAGTGTTTGATATTAGACATGACTTAATTCAGAAGAATTAAGGTGTGAAGTATTGGCCTACGATGAAGGTTTTGTCAAATTGAAGGAAGTGTCCAATCTAGAAGGAGGAAAACCAGAAGCAGAAGGGCAGTCACGTTTTGATGGAGGTCCACCTATGGAAGAGCTTGAAGTGAAGGGACCTTTGATTAAGCCAAAGGTCCAAGAAGCTTGAAGAAGAACTCGAGAGGAAGTTGAACACACTTGGGGAACATGGAGTAGATGGCTTGGACTTGAAGTGGCTTAGTTTGAGTCAAATATTAGAACAGGTTATTATGTGTAATTTTGTATTTGACTTTTTGTTGTATTTGGGCCATTGTAGACCTTATTACTTGTTGGGCCTTTTTTTTAGTGTTTTTGAGTGGGTTTTAGTGACTTTAGGCCCATGATATAAATAATCTATCTTTGACTTAGAGAGGGCTAAGACTCATTTTGGTGATGGAATTTAAAAACTTGGTGTGTGATAACTCTCTCTTGGTTCTTGAGAACACTTTTGTGATTCTTATCTTGAGTTACTAAATTCAAGTGGTGGATCCTCCTTCCAACTCATCAATTCATCATGAATTGTGGCATTGTTCTTCACCCTTAATCTTTCCATTTTTTAATTTTCTTTCAATTTTTGTTTAATTTTCTTAGATAATGGATGTTGAAATTTGATCCATGGGTAAGGGTTTTATCACGTTTTCTTATTCAAAGTGTAGATATCAAAAACTGCATATAATCAAAAGCATGATTCTGGAGGTAACTTTAGTCAACGACTAGATACTAAAAGCTTCAGATGGCGGATCATCAAAAGATGCAAAACAAAAGACCGAGGATGGAAGAGTCTGCACTGTTCAGAAGCATCAATAACGAAGAACATCATGCAACAATGTATTGAGGCGCTGAATCTGAAGACAATAATCTCTCCAGAAGATACGAATGAATATGAAGAGGAGAGATGGCTATCATCTACAAGTCCTAATCAAATTAAGGCAACCAGGAGAAAGGAGAAGTGTTCTAAAGAAAGCTGCAACTATCTGAAGAAAGGAAGAGATTCACATTTGTAGAAGACACACTTCTTTAAAGTAGCAAACTCATGACTAAGCTGAAGAAAGGAGAAGTCATGAGCCATTAACACAACAAGCACCAACGGGCCACAATTTTGAATTTTAAATTGTGCAAGCTATCATCTAGCTAAGGAAGGAGGAGCCAGTTGTTTGATAGAGACAACACACAACGAATCTCCTTGGCCTCCAAGCCTCACCAGACATCAGCAACGACCATCTACATGCTTTATAAAAGTAACAACAGTTGCTGAAGCTCATTGTTGGGAAGGAAAATAGGATAGAGATGGTATAGATCAAGAAGTCGTATTGTACATATATATCATTAGCTTTTGATAATAGTCTTTCTTAGCCCAGACTCTCTAAGAATTTAGAGCCAAATCCACTTAGCCATAGAGTGTATGTAAATACCTTTTACCAATGAAGCCTTACTGGTGAGTGCTTCCTGAAAGGTGTCTTAGGTACTGTTAAGTCATAAGACGAATCATGTCCCTCAATAGTTTTGAAATGATGCAAATAAATACTAAGTTAAAAAGATGTGTTTGAAAATGTTATCAGACTAAAGCGTTGCATCTGCATCTATAAGTACAAACGATAGCAAACAAACGCTAGATCTGAAAGTATTTAAGGCATAGTTAATGCTTTGTCGTTTTGATCCTGTGTGCAGGGAATGTCTGAATATTCTTCATAGGATCTGTCGAAGTGAATGAAAGTGAAGAAAAGTCAAGTTTAAACCTCTTCTAAAAAGACGTGCCACAACTACAATGAGTAGTTGTCTAAGCAAAAGGTGATTTAACATCTGAAGCAGAGATATGGAGTGCCCCTCAAGGAAGATAAGCAGAGTGCATTATCAGTCCTAATTGACAAGTTGGTGACAAGCATTAAATGCTCCAACAAACATCCAACTTTAGACAAAAGAATAGACGCTAGTAAATGGCCGTTTAAAGACGACAATTACTTCCTCAGCAAGGCTATTAATACTAGATGTTTTGAAGTGTTGAAGACATCTAAGTTATGAACTTCAACGAACCCATCTTCCAAGCATTCAAATTCTTTCTGTGTTGTTTTTTTCTTTCTAAGTTGTAAAAAGCTCTCAAAACACTTTATTTATCCTGAGAGAAAAAGACTGTAAGCTTAACCTTGTACATCCATCTATAAGACGATAAGCTAGTATGTGTGCATCCAACCTTAAACAAATCTTTTGATTTGTTTTAGAGCCAGAAGTGGCTTGGTAGTAAACAATACTTGTGGTTTTAGCTTGGAGAGGCTAGTGTAAAACTACTTGGGTCTGAGCCAGAAGTGACAGTAAACAATACTTGTATCTTTGTGAAAGATAGTGAAAACTTGATGGTGGGTTACCAAGAACTGGATGTAGTCTCAGTGGTGGAGATGAACCAATATAAAAATCTCTGTGTTATATCTCTTTATCTTTATCTGCTTTATCCGACCTTGATTTGTGATTTCTTACTTGTGAAAATAAAGTTTGTTTCAGTCTTAAAACTCCGTCTATAAGTTTCTCTTAAAAGTTATTTTTGTAAACTCTTTGCAGACGAAAGTGGTTTGCGAAAAACTTGCGAAAAATTTAAAATCACAATTCAACCCCCTTCTTGTGATTTTTGCCTTTACAGTTTGGTATCAAGTTCAGCCTCTAAGGGGTTGAGCACCTGACAGTGTCTAGAGGAAAAGATCATGATGGCAAGCCAAGACGCTCACGGTCAGTTCATTCCAAAGGGAACCTCTCTCTCAAGGCCTCCAACCTTTCTTGGAGAAGACTATCCTTACTGGAGAGATCACAAGGAGATGTACATCAAGTCCACACAGTATCAACTATGGATTATTATCACAAATGGTGATATTCCTATTACAAGACCTGAGGCAGAATGGACTCAAGATGATTACAACATTCTGCTGCTCAACAACAAGGCTAGATACAGTCTGACATGCGCCTTAACTCGAGGTGAATACAACAAGATCTGTAGGTTGAAAACTGTCAAAGAGATGTGGGATTCACTTCGCATCAACTATGAAGGAACAAAAGATGTCAGACTCAGAAAAGCTGTCACTTTGATAAGGCACTATGAGAATTTCTCTATGAAGGACAAAGAACCCATTGATGACATGTTTCGAAGATTCTAAGTTCTTCTTAATGGTGTAGAAGCTCTTGGGCATAAGTACACTAAGGCTCATATTAATCTAAAGATCTTAGATAGTCTGCCCAATGTGTGGGAACCTAAGACCACAACCATCCAGGAAGCAAGGAATATGAAAACCTTGACTTGGGATGAGTTGTTGGGAGTTCTAAGGGTGCATGAAGTGCATCTACAGAACAGAGACCCTCTGCCTCGCAAAGAATTTGCTGCACTCAAAGTTGGAGAAGCCAGCACAAAAAGTTGTTGTTGTTGTTATTATTATTACTGTTATTATTGTTGTTGTTGTTGTTGTTGATCATGCTACTATATAGTTTATCTTAAATTATTATATTAACCTATACTAATTTAGTTACGTTTTATCATGATTTTTTTTATTCTTTTAATTTTTAATACTATTTATTTAAAAATTATTTAATTTATAAACTTAAATTAGGACTAATCTTATTTTATCTATAAAAATTTAATTTAATTGAAGTTTTGTAAACTTAATATAAATAACTATATTTAATTGTTTGACAATTATTTAAATTAAAATTTAAATTCTATTATTATTATTTTATGAACTAATTACTACTTCTAAATTTTTTTACTAAGAACTATCTAATAATTTATTAAAATTCACAAAGTTAGTTATAGATATTTTAAACATTAATATAATTTACAAATATTTTTATTTATTGGATAAGTAATTCACATATTTTTTTAAGATAAACTAGGACGTTACACCTATAATTACCTCGGTTTTGATTTTACTCCCTACACTTCAAAATTTTGGTTTATTCTTTATATTTTGTAAGCTTTGGTCCTTATAAGTTTATTTTGTTATAATTTTGATTCCTATAAGGTCCATTTGATTTGTTAAAAATCATGCTACAGAATAACACAAATACAATTGTTCCATGTTTGATTTTAAAAGTGCTCACATGACAGCACAAAAGTAACCACAGACAACACAAAACTTCAATTTTTTGTTACTCATTAAACCATCACACAACTTTTTGTACTGAGTGCAAAGTGCTCAAAGACAAAAATACCCACTATTTCTCCCCACTCTCTCGCTCTCCCACCTCTCCCTTCCCCACTCTCTCTTTTCTCTCCCCCACCTCTCCATCTTCTCTCTCTTGCTCCCGCTCTCGCTTAAAAACAATCAGAGTGGTGCATAAAATAACTAATTGGATTTGGTTTTGTTTCGAACCACTTGTGGTTATTGATGTTCTTCATGACACAACCCCCATCTTGAACATCACCATGCACGCGTCAACACCTCGTTACGGCATCCGCGGCGTATTCCTCATTCGGCTTGTTGCAGCAACCTATCTTATCGTCACATGGTCCTTCCTCAAATTGGTTTTTAGATGGGTTTCTCCAAGCATTGAACTCCTTTTACACAAATGCAATTTTCTTCTTTTTTATTAATTAAGAAGCATTGGTTCGAAATTTTGTTTGGAGGAATCCTAGCACATTAACCACATCATGCGACCTTCGCTCTTGCCTCAATGCTCAATAGCAAAAATAAACCATCTTAGAAAAAAAAATATAATATTTATAATATATATTAAAATGTATAATACTATATATTATTTTACAATATAATAATAATATAAAGTATATTAAAATAAATTTTATTAAAGAGGGTATTATAGTAATTTTTATATTATTATGTTTGTGTTGTGCATTGTCCGTCAAACGTAGTACAGAATAAAAAATTGTCCTGTAACTTATGTAATTGTCCTGTGTTGTTCTTCTTGTCCTGTCCCATAATATGTATCAAACGGACCCATAGTTTTATTCTATTTAGATTTTAATTCCTCCAATATATCAAACATTGTTTCAAAATGGTTGTGTTGTACCCTCTCCAAGACACATTGTTTTGGCATATTATTGGCAGCAGGGGTCAAAACCAATGGGCAGGGATGGCTATTGAAGCCAACTCAACTCAAAAACAAACGAGCGATGCTTTTGATTGGTGGTGGTTACATAAGAATGCATATGTTTTATAAAACGATCATCAGCTACTAATGTTAAATATAATACGCCTAAAATCTTACCTTACATAATATACAAGTAAAATGGAAAATATACTATCATAATTCAACTGCCACCAGTTCCATCTTCCTTTCTGAGTCTTTCTAGCAAAGACAACCTTGAAAGCAACTTTAACTGGATGTTGAGGTAACTTCTTCAACAATTCTAGTGTGCCTAATGGCTTCTTATTATCCTGAACAGTCGCCAATGAATCAAATATATTATACATTGAGATATATTAAGCATTCAATATATATGAAACAATAAGAAAACTGCTTTATACATTACCTTCCCAATCGAGACAGCTCAGGTTCTGCCAATAGCATATCTTGCAGCGGTTTCACATCAACTCTTTTATCACCAGAGCTATAAGAACTACAAGAGATGTGGTTGCTGTTTTAGTTAAAGGGATAGCATATATTAAAAGTGTTTTGTGTTTGTGTCTGTCTTTGTTTGTGACTATACATAGGCTACGTATCTTATGACAGCTAACTTTGAGAAAGATGATTTCATCATGTTCATTTGATCTAAATAAATTCCAATATTCATTTTCTAAATGATCAAACAGTAAGATATATATTATGTACATTTTCTAAATGATCAAGTGATAGACATAATTTTCTTTAGTGTTCATGAAAATTCCAATATTCATGATTTACTCCTATTATTTCTCTCGTGTTGATTTCTCACTAGATACATCCTGTGTGTACATATGAGTGTGTGTTAATTTTAATTAGGCAACAGTTTGGCCAAGAAAAGAAAATGGTACGATGAAATGTATTCCAATTAGATGTACTCAACTGGACAAGCAGATGCGAAGTGATGGATTAAATAGCACATTCATCGCATGAGCAGTCATTTACAGATCAATTAATGGGATATAAATCCATTAATCAGCCTTCACCTAATAGCTTAAACTTCTGAGAGAATTGATACGTGACATGGTATAACCAAGTGGTTAAAATTTGATCCTTGTAATCCCATTTTTTGTAATTAAGTTGAATGTCATCAAATTATTTAATCATTTGATCTGAACTTGTAAATAGCCAAAAGGGGGACAAAGCATAATTTTTTAAGCTAAGGTCCATTTACATTTTCTCAGTCTATGACATATCAGAAACGCATGAGAGATATATATAATTCCTAAGATCAAATCTTCAACTCTCCCTCCCAAATGGCATTCATGATGGCCTCAACTCCCCCTGCCCTTCCCTATTCAGTATTATAAATTTGCTCAAGTCTTAATAATGACCAACAAAGTAGACATTATGCTATCATTCTATGAAGAAGAAATAAAGCTTACCCATAAACATGATGCATAGAAAGTAGCCTGTGGTGAAGTTTGTAGTCATTGCCGACATAGGTTACAACTAGGCTACCGGCATCTGGGTGTGGCCAGCTTCGTGAGGTAGGAAATCGGAGTATAAAGGTACCAGGTTCTTGAAATCCAGTGGGACCTTGAAGTGAAGCTTCTGCTTCCTCCTTAGTTATGAATCCTTCTATCCACTTAGGTGATGTGGAATTCCAGATAGGTTTTATCCAGTCCCTTGATATTATAAATGCCACAGGGTACAACCAACACCACAACTTCTCAAAGTTCTCTTGTGTTAGGTACTCTTGACATCCAGCAATCCTTCTCAGAAGATTTAGGTCCTACAATAAATGCAAAAACTATGATATTTTGCAAGCTATTTTTCTAGGCTTTCTGATACTTTCAAAGACTCAAAGACCACTAATAAATAGTATTCTTTTCTTTCTGTTGACTATTATTTGTTTAGATTTCTAATAATGGCAAGAATAGGCTTAAATGATGGTACTTGGTCCTAAAAAGAAAGGTCAAGCTTTACCACATGAATTTAAGCTCATGAAGGCAATATTTTGCCAATAGGTAATAATGCCAGAATGCATAGGACTCACAAAATATTGCATTTACGGCATTTTATTGTATTAGTAACCAGAAACCGATGTATTAGTGCCCCTGTAATGTAATGGTAATTACACAACTCTCCAGTTGTTCAAATGGTAATTAATAAATATATAGAGATTTTGTAACTTTTATAAAACTTAAACAGTAACTTTCCTTCAAGAATTAAAAGATATAAACCTGAGGTGAGAGAGATCTTGAATAACAAGAAGCAATCTTCATGAATTGCTCTTCAATCTCATACACTGCACTCTCCCAAGGAATGTGGTGATTGTTTGGAGACATCACCTTCCAAAGATTAGTTCCATCTTCTATCAATCTCTTGGCCAATAATATTTGGTTTCTGTTATAGAAACAGGAAACATGCTAGGTAATTGCAGTAAACGGAATTAATTATACTAAATAAACCATTAAGAAAATAAACAAACATATATTGTTTTGA
Organism: Pueraria montana var. lobata; assembly: GCA_026413185.1. Taxonomy (NCBI): domain Eukaryota; kingdom Viridiplantae; phylum Streptophyta; class Magnoliopsida; order Fabales; family Fabaceae; genus Pueraria; species Pueraria montana. Next base: position 35,667,405 of record CM048652.1, read on the forward strand.
GAATCAAATAATTAGTATAGAAGGGAGCAAGAATAACATATATTTGCCAGAACATTCAACTTGCATTTAGATTTATTGCATTAAAGCTTTTAATCAACTGAAACCAAGCAATAGGTCCAGATGTAAAGTTGCTATAGATGTTATAACTATTGTTTGAGAATGTAACAAAGCCATTCACGAGCCTTCGCCTAATAGTTTAAGCTTTTAGGATAGTTAATCACTAACATGGGACATGTTTGGATAAACTTATCCAGAAGCAGTTCATTTTTTTCCCTCTTATTTTCTTTTCCTAGAACTGCTTCTGGATAAGTTTATCCAAATAGGCTCATAGTATATAACAGAATCTATAATTAAGTAGTCAAGAGTTTGATCGTTGCTGTCTCTCCCTCCCCAACTCTTATAAATAGAAGTTGTATTTCAGCACATGCAAAAGTGCGTCTTTGCACTGTCTACACTTAAAGCCCAAAGGGCTCTTACTAGGGGTTGTACACTAGGAAATCTTAGATTTTTTGTTTAAGTCTAACTCAACTCCAAAAGCTAGCTTATAGGATGAGAGTTGCCCCCACTTAGTCAATGTGGGATCTCCAGCATACTCCTCTCATGCCAAGGACTAGCATTTGTGGGTGGTCCAATAACAATAGGGATGGCAATAGGTAGGGTCTGGATAGGGTCCTATAGTATCCGACCCCATACCCTCGCGGATAGTAACTTTAATCCTCATCCCCGTACCCGTTGGGTACCTATATACCCATACCCATATCCGCTACCCGCACTTTACTTATAAATAAAGTCTACAAATCAATAAAAAAAAGTGTTAATTAAAAAAATTACTACAACTAAACTGAAAATTCACTCTTAAATCATCAAAACATAACATTAAAAGCGTTCAAATATAACCTTAAGTCATTCAAACATAAGTCATAAAAAACAATATTATAAACATAATTATCTAACAAATCATTCTTAAATGTAATGTTCTAATCAATTAACATAATCATTAGAAACTTCAAAATCATGTGATGGTATTCTTTAAGACCTGCCAAAAAAATACATTGAAACTAATTAACTTGTAATTATATATTAGAATACATGTGATGGTACTCTATATGAACAACTTTGTAGCTAGTTCAAAACAAAAAGAAACAAGTATATTAGAATGAGGAACTTGTTCAATGAGGCCTGGACATGTGGGGTAAAAAAATGTATATTTGGATCCATTTATGTTTTGATATGATTTATACTAAATTTTATGTAAGTAGTTGTGTTTAAATTTTATATATTAATTTTTTATAAGTAGTTTTGTTTTATATACTAAATTTTATATATGTGGTTTATCTAGCTATTAAAAAACCAAAATTTATATTGATCATAGGTACAAGGGACCTAAAATCCATATACAAAAATGTCATAAAAACTTCCATCACCTATATGCCTCTGGCTAGAATTTATTTATATGATAAAAATATCTATAAATAAAATCTAACCATGGTTACAAACAAAAAAGGAGCCCCCTATAGTAATTAACCTAGAAGAACTATTGTATCCCCGCTACTACTATGAATGAAAGCCTAGACATGTTAACACTAACAAAATAAACTGCTTAATTTCAATAATGTTGGTCTTGGTCAATCTTATTTCACACTATTGAATATATAGAGTAGTTTATATTATGATATGAAATGTATGTTATATTAATTATTATTAATGAATTACAAAAATGGACACTTATATAAAAGCTTTATGTCCTTATACAGTTTATTAAAGCTTAGGTTTCCTACCAATTTCCATTAAATTAATAAATAGTAATATATATATATATATATATATATATATAGTAGGTGCGGGGCGGGGTGGGGTGGGTACTATAGTACCTGTACCCGCACCCATCCCCATTAAATTTTTGTGGGTAAATACCCGCCCTGGACCTATCCCCAATAAGCGGGTATTTACCCTACCTATTTGCTGATATTTTTGCAGATACCCATAGGATCCGGGTACATTTTGTCATCCCTAGATAACAAGTAGCTTGATAAGCCCAATAACAACCACTAGAATAGGCTCTGATATCATCTTAGAATTTGAGTGTAGGTTTAACTCAAACCCCAAAAGCTAGCTCATGAAATATCACTAGTTAATGTAGAATCTTCAACATGAAATATAATAAAGTCATTCATAAGCCTTCACCTATCAACGTAATATTTAAAAGAGTTGGTTGTTTACTGTTATCATATGTATAAGATTAGAATAATTTACTGTGCTTGTGTGTCTAATCAGACCACACATGAGCTTTATTTATAATAGAAAATACATAATCAGTATTGATTACATGATCAATCAATTACTGATAAAAAGGGATAGAATCTCTAATTTCTATCTAATAATAAATACAAGATAAAACGTAATCTGACAATATGCAGTACCAGTGTCAAGCATGAAAAGATGAATACTAGAAGCGAGTGTTACGTTTGAAACTGACAAGGACAAAACAGCTTAAGCTCATAATTTATAAAGATATAAATTTTGAAAAATTATTATCCATAAATATATTCAATAATTTCAATTCTTGGTACAATCTTTCTAGTTACAAGCAACTATACCGAGCTACCATCCTTAATGGGGAACTAATGCAATTATATAGTTACTGCAAGAAAAATCACTCACCCATGGTGTGAACATCCTGAATAGAGTGACACGTGATGAGCCAATTCTGAAATTTCTTTGTCAGAAGCAGAGGTAGCAATTTCCTTAAGCATGAGAGATCTCTCAGCCAAGCTTGCAAGGCAGTATTTGAAAATGGTCATATCAGATATTGGATATCTTCTACTTGCCATACTATCTAAAGGTGAATTCCTCTCCCCTATACTCTCTGAATCAGATGGAGAATCATCTGCTTCATTGAAGTTTGCAGGCCTTCCATCCAAGCTTGTTGGAAACCCATTCTCAACCTAATGACAATAAGTTTGCAGTGCCAGTTAAAAAGAGAATGACAGCAAAGAGGACCTACTTAAGACAAAAATCTTAAGAAAATAATTTAAGGAAACATCAGCAAAGGTTCACATAGATGAACCACACAAAGATAAAAGAATAAGTCCAGTTTACACCAGTATCATTAAAATCTTAAGTCTTAACTAATAGGTTAGAATATCATCTACCTGACAATACAAAATTGGCATTGGAGAGAACATATTCATTGTTGGATATAAATCAAAACCTTTCCAAGGCATTTTCCTTAATGTTTAAGCTTTAAGCTTTAAAGATAGCTACTTAATACAATATAAAAGAATGTTTGACCAAGTGCTCAAGGCTTTGATCATCACCATTGGCATCTCTTACTCTCTTACATTAATTAAATCTTAGAAGGTTTGAATTGGTCTGTGCTTTGTCAATACTTTGGTATCCACATGAGGTGGGGTATTAGATAAAATTAAAAAAAAAAATCATCTAAAAACTCCAAACATGTACACTAAAACTAAAGTACAAAAGTAATAGATGAACACAATGTCTGAAAAAGCTTCTGGAAAAATTGATATTCAAATTTTATCAATGGTGATCACATCAGCCTGTGGTGTCTGTAGTATCATGTTTTGTATAATAGCCATAAAAGCTATAACCTACTAGGTAGGCCATCCATGTACATAGCAAGTATCGCTTGCTGTTTTTTTCTTTTATGTACACAATATAAAATAAGATTGAAAAATAAAACAGGTATTCACCTGGTTAGCAGTCCGGACATGAGAATTACATTCTTCATCAGGTTGCTCTAAGGTGGGGTCAGCCTTCACTGATACAGATATCTTGTCTTGACCAAGTCTAAACCGCTTCATCAGTTGATTGGCTTGTGCTTCATGACCAGAATGCTGAAGTTCTAAGGACCCATCATCCATAGCTGAAGATTGAGACAAACTAAGGCAATTAAGAGCAGTTGACCTTTTCCACACCAGAGTGGACAATCTTGTGTTACGGCTTCTGGAGATGCATCGAATTGGACGGGAATATGTCTCAAGAAAAGGATAATTTCCTAGTCTTGGAACACAAAATCTGATGAGGAACAACCTGTTATCACACTTGGATGAAAGCTGGCCAAAGGAAGAATAGTTACACAGAGCCAAGGAATATTGGATTGAAATTACAAGTACAAAAATATTAGACAGAGAGCAGAGTTATTTTAAGCATACTATTCCAACATGAATTTGAAATGAAACATGCTTATATGTTATTATGACACTCAAATTGACATTAAATGACAAGTACTACCATGTCAATCAAGGTGGGACAGAGTGATATGAATAATTATGATATTTTACTATATCATATTATAATTACTTCAAGGTCTCTACTGTTTTTCTAAATTTCCAAGTAAAACATGTTCATTACAGAGAAAACCATAAATTATTGACAGAAAGGACCTTGGCAAAGCACATATGAGATCATAGTTGCATTGATTCACCTTGAGAACTATGCCTCATTGTGTTGCACAAACCATCAAAACAAACAAATTAACCCACACATTAGACATCTCAAAAACAAATATCTACTTTCTATAGTAGAAATTTTACAATTGTTAATATCAGAGAATGTTGCTTTAGGGTGTTGTAACCTTATTTTTGTGAATAGTTGTATCTCTTATAATAGTTTAAATATAATGGAGATAAAAATTGATTACGTAACACACACACCCACACACATATAAAGTATACTAAAAAACTGCGAAATATAATAAATGAAGAATAACTAATAACAAATATGAAGAACAATAAACAGGAACATATATAATTCATCAATTTATATGAGAAAAATCAGTATGGTTAGAAAAAAAAATCTTTGTAAATAAAAAACAGAATTTATGAAAATAAAAGAGAGGGAGACAGTATAATTAGGAAAGAACATAGAATAAGACAATAGACTCTAGAGTCCATTAGTACTGGTAGAAATTAATAGGGAAAACTTCTGTATTTATTCAGCAGTAAAAGTACTGCATAAATAGAAAGATTACATTAAAGTCTATTCCTTGAATCAAGGAATGATAGGAATAAAACGAAACAAATTAAAACAGATAATAATGGATATCTTATTTTTAAAACAAAATAAATCAAATTGCTGATTCCTATAATATGGAAATTTGCGATACCTCTACAATATCTGACCACTTTTTTGTTGTTAAAAGAAACAGTGTATGATTAGGAAAGACAGAAAATGGATAGGGAGAGGAAGAGAAAGAATAGACAAGGAAATGGGAGATGTAAAACAACAAGGAGAGGAAAAAACAGAACACGGGAAGACTGCCGTCACTTGAGACTTGCTGGAGACTCACTGGAGATGTCTGGAGGAGGGCGTGAGAGTGTGAAGATTGAAGAGTGGAGAGTTTCGTGACTGAGAAGAAAGAGATATCCTTGTTTATGTGAAAAGCCTTGTGTTTGCATGAACATGAGAATGCAAAAGTGTAATCAGTATATTACTCTTCAAAAATAAGACAGAGCAGGCTTCAGGCAAAAAGCCAACTGAGGGGCTTGGCTGTGACATTTTTAAGTTTTTATTTAACCTAAAAAGGAGGGGAAATAAATCCTCCTTCATGGATTCTTGGGTCTTGCTAGATATTACTGGTGGTTTGTCAAGGATTATGGAAAAATAACCAAACCTTTGACTGAACTGCTTAAAAAGGATAAATTCTGATGATCTCAAGCTGCCCAAGAGGCTTATAAAACCTAGAGAGCAGCTGACAGCTTTGCAATATTGGGTGTCCCCGATTTTTCTAAACAGTTTGTGGTAGAGACTAATGCATCAAACAAAGGTTGTGATGAGAGTGAGTTGTTCTGCTCAAATGAAGGGAAGCCACTAACCTATCTCAGCCAATCTTCATCAGAAAGAGCTCAGTTGAAATCAGCATACGAGAGGGAGTTCATGGCAGCTGTGATGGAATTCCAAAAATGGAGGCACTTCCTTTTACAGAGGCATTTTATCAATTGAATTGTATTACTGAGAATGAACAGGAACAAAGTCCTGTACCCAAGGAAGGTGCAGACTGCTATCATACAATGCCAGATGTATTCTAGAGATCCTGACACTTCTCTCCTACACAAGTCTCTAACTGACCAAGACCCTCAATTCTCTTAACTATGACCCTTATAACAAGCATGCCTTGTAACTACCTCCTAACTGCTGAAACCATCTAACTGACTCCTACTTATGAACTAGCTGACTGTCTAATGTCAATTAGCTTGGCCATCATATTATCTGGCCAACTATTCCTTTTCCTGACACAAACGCTTTTTATTACAGGCTTATTCCTTTTCCACACATTGCAGATGCCATGCCTTGCTCCTCTAATGGCTTTTTGTCCAAAATCCGCCACGCCATTCTGCAATGTCCACCATTTGATAAAACTTTCAAAAATGGTATTGCTTCCTTATTATGCTCTTTAGGATTTTTTAATTTTTTTTTTATATTTTCTGCATGAATCTGCTGCCTATGTCTGTTGTACAAGGAAAAATAAAGGCAATTTTAAAATTATGGTAATGGTATAAAAGTATAAATGGTTGTCCATTGCTCATAACATAGGCCATCATGTTACCTTCCAACTAAAAATTTACCGGGAGTTATCATGTAGCAGCTGGGAAACATTAAATTAGAGGATATAGCATAAGCAGATAAGCTAACATTCGCAATTGGTATCTTTACCTGAGATATTTTGAGCTTAAATGAAGCACGTCCCAGCAAAAGCTTACTTGGTCTTTCACAAGAAGAAAATTCTATTCCATCATAACTAGCCAATAGGGGTGCTTCATCTTCAGTTGTATTCTCCACTAGTGCCCCCATGTCAGCATACAAAAGTGAGGCAAAAACCTGCTACAATCAGCAACGATAATGTGAATATTACAAATCCTAACTCCTTTCCCAGAGAGCATTAACTTGCACAGAAGAAAAGCCAGGATTATAAACCTCATTCTCCTTATCAACAGGCTGTCCAAAAGCATCTGATAGAACAACATCCAAAGAAAAGTTCCTACGGCAAGATGCCTGCGCCAAATTATGCAAAGGCAAAGTTGACATTAAAGTTTTAACCAAAAGGAAAAGTTAACGCTGGAATTAATTTGTGCATTTCTCAGAAGGATGACCATACGAAAGAAAAGGGTAAACATCAATAATCTCATTTTCAGAAGTAGAAATAATATGTCTGCAAATACTAAAAACACAATAGTTGCTTCCCCCTCTCCGTCATCTATTTTGTTTTCATATTTTGCATATATAAGGTTGGTTTACAAGCACCTTTAAAATCTCAAACTTAAACTGCATCATATATATCAAAAATTAAACTCCAACAGAAAACACAAGGCTCAAGTCTAGACCTTTCTCTTTATGATTTGTGACAAAAAATAAACGCATAAAATAAGATTAACAGGGTATCTTGTATAAAACATCTTTCTTACCTTGCCACCAACAATGCCCCAAACACCATCACTTTCTTCTTCAATCTCAGAGGCAGATGATTCATCAATTGATAACTTCAGAGGAGGGTCCTGGCATCAAGTAATATAGAGTTGTCAACAAAGGAACTGATAAAGTCTTTGTTGATTCTTATAAACAAATAAGATATCCAAAGAAATGAGAAGCTACTGTGGACTTTATAGAACAAAAAATATGATCATTGAATCACCTTTAAATGGCAATCTTTAATAGAAGAAATAATAGGAAATATTTCAAAATTGTGCACATAACCCTGCACACTATTTCCATCTCCACCAACATTTGCCAAAGTTAACTTCTTCAAATCACTTGAACTGGATTCCTTATTTAATAAGGAACACAAAGACTTTTCTCCTACAATCTCTCCATTAATCCGAAGCTGGATATGATCTGGACAAACCTGCACAAGAAGATAGCCATTTCATATTCCAATTAAATAAAGTTAAAAAGTATAAAGGAAAGGACGGGAGTAGACTCTACTAGTAGCAGCAAGTAAAGTGCTTCATTGTTTGTTACAAAAGTTCTTTCAGCGAAGGCAAAATCTTACCATTAGGAATTTGTTTTTCTGTTTCATCTCTATTATTTACCCAAGTTCATAAATTCCAGCAAGCAAATATGAAAAATCAATGCCATACAGAAGAATACACACATTAGGGTTGGTGCCTTATTGTAAAATAAGTAGTTTGTAGGAGCATAGTACATATGACATCTCAGTTAAGTGAAAGCTGTAATCAAAGAAACATTAAAAGAATTGGCAAAAGATAACCATCAAGCAATTATATAAGATACCTCACACCCAACATGAACCCATTTTTCCAAAGGAAACTCAAAATCAACAGTTGCATGTGGAACTTCTGCCCAGGAATTTATATTGCCAGTATCAGGAGCTTCTTCATGTAAGAGAAGAACTGGTAACATATGGATTCTCTTATTATCATCAATAACAAGAAAAGGAGCACTTTCGGAGATATCAGAGAAAACCTGCAAGGCCAATTAATTTATTTATCAATCCATTCAATGATTAAATAAAAAATTAAGTATAATTCCCACAATGATTAAATAAAAATTAAGTATAATTCCCCAAAAGGTAATGAAATGATATAAAATATTACTACCGGTAGTAGTAACTTGCACGTGAAAAAATTCAACCTTAAGTATGAAGACAACAATACACATTAAACAAAACAACTATCACATCTGATATCTCTAAATAAGCCACAATGCTAAACAGTTAAAGTTGTATGGTCAAATATCAAAACGTTTAGGCATCAGTGTTATCAATTATGGAAAATGGCGGAAAGCCAATAAGCCGCTATAACATATAACAGATAGTGTTGCCTGTATAGCAGAAGTCAACGGTTGAAATATATGATATATATCAATTATATATTATATATGTATAAAAAATTAAGTTGTATGCAAATAAAAATTGGCATAATATTAACTCAAAAGTTCAATTGGCTGGAGACTCGCTGCAGATCACAAGAGGATGCAGGCCACATGCCGCAACCACAACAATGATAGTGGCCGCAATAGCAGACAGAGTCGCAATTGTGGAGCTGAGAAATTCCACTATGCAATAGCGCTATAGCAGCTATTTAACAACACTGGATGGCGTCAAATGGTGGATTGGAGAAATTTTACCAGTCCTAACCCCTATTTGTTATAGCATTGGAAAATCAATTCTCACACTTGCCAAGGAGAAACACACGTTCCAATGTAAATTTATGACTAAAATTGAACATGCATTCTAATTTCATTCAACAATTCAAAATTTATTCTATCAAAATCAATTCTACCCAACTTTAAAACAAACCGGCAATGGCATTACTCACATAATGTGAGGCATCATATATAGTCATATATGATTGAACAGGTCTAATCTAAATTCTAAATTTCTAATATACTGATTAAGATTTGAGTTTGAAGTAACCCAACATTCCAACAAAATATTCTGCATCAGCTGGATTATTCTATTAAAGCTCCAACTTTAAAATAACTCAAAAGGTTTAGGCAAAACAAAAAGTTACAAACAGAGAGCAGCTTTCAGACTCGAGAATACAACAACATGAGAACGCCTTAAGGCCTTAACCACCAACCTGAGCCCATACCAACCACGCGGATTCACGTAACCCATTAATTACCAAAACCATAACAAATTTAATGTGCAGTGGCAGTGAAAACATAGAACCAACCTCAGAATTTACAAGTTTCTCATGCCAAATTCACACATAGGATAGCATAGAAAATGCTACGAGACTATCCCAATTGCAGAACAAAGAAAAATAAACGAAGTGTGTCCAAGGTGATGATTATAAATTTCAAGATTTATCAAGAAGGTTCCAAAAAACCTTACAATGAAGGGAAACCAAACCACCTTTCTAGAAGAACTTAAATAAACCGAAAAAGAAAAAGAAGGCAAATATTTTGGACCTGTTGAATGATGGTAATGGGGAATGTAGTGGAACTCGTCAAATAAAGCCAAAAGCAGAGAGAGAAAGTTCCCTCCTTCACTTCAATTTCCAGTCTTAAATCCTTCAGCAGAGAGTACCCTTCGCTTCCCACTGCATCAGTGCCCATTTCTCTCTCTCTCTCTCTCTATAATCAAAAGTGGAGTTCTCTGCGTTTCCGTGAACTCTTTCTAAGGGTGGGTTTGTGAAACTAACGGTTTGGTTGCGCGTTTGGGTCTGTGCTCGTATCTTCTGCTTGGAGGTGCACGGGAAGACTGTACGCTGACCAATCATCATCATTTATCACTTTATTTTTATTTTTTTTATATAGACATTTATCATTTTATTTAGTACAAAGGAAACACCATATAAATTAGGATTAATTAACTTTTTAATCCTAATTTTATATGGATTTTCACTTTTAGTCCCTCAAAAATATTTTGACCGGTTCTGGTCCTCCATAAATTTTATCGTTCCATTTTTAGTCCTTACCGTTAACTTGGTACCATTAAATAATGATGTGACATCCACATAGGTGTGTGACGTGGCATGTCACATGGACTACTGCTACTGGCTTAAATATGTTTAAGGTCACTAATAAATAGGGGTATTCACGGGCCGGGTTTGGGCAAACCCATGACCCAACCCAATCAAATTTGAACGGATTGAGTTGGGTCGGTTTTGTGAATTTTTTTTGTAAAACCAAACCCAAACCAACCATTTTACAAACGGGTTGATTTGGGTTGGGTCACGATTCAAAGCATTTTAAATTATTTATTATTTTTTAAAATCCAGTATTTTTTTTATAAGCAAAAAATTTATTAGAATGCACTTGAATTTAGCAGAAAACCAATTCCATACAATAGGATGGGGGTATACATCATTTACCTAAATTTATGAGCCAATATAAAAAGGATAAAACAAAAGCAAATACACATAAAATGCCATGTCCTCATCCCTGTTACAGTGTTAGTAAAAATGTATGTGCCCACCCTCAATTACATTCATTTTAATTGCAGGTTGCAACATTCATTTTAAAGCTTTCAATCTTTCATCAAATCATCAAACCCCGTTGATTTTTTTAATTTAAAAATATATTTTTTATATATTATATTATATATAAATAATAATAATAATAATAATAATAATAATAATTTAATATTAAACAACGGGTTCACGAGTTGGGTCAACGGGTTTAATAATCAAAACCCATGACCCAACCCAAAAGTCAATGGGTTTGAATGGGTTGGGTTCGACCCAAACACACTAAATACCCAACCCAAACTGTTTGGGTTGGTTTGGGTCAATTCGGGTTCGCGGGTGACCCATACCTGTGAACACCCCTACTGATAAATGACCAAATTTTGGTTTGGGTCCCTAATAAATTTTTTCGTTGTTTTGAGTCTCCAATATATTAAATGTTTTCTTTTGGGTCCCTCGTTAGTTAAGTGATGACGTGTTTGCTAAAAATTTTAAAATATGATTTCTAGCAGCTCAAAAATCGCCACTATTGATTTCAGAATTTAAATTACATTTTTTAGCAGTTTAAAACTAGTAGATAAAATGGCTCAACATGTGTAGTATCCAAGAAGGGATGAATTGGATATTTTAAAATTTTCTTTAAAACAAATCTTTAATGAAATCTTTTTGCAAGATCGAATGATTTTTATCCTTGAAAAGATGAGAATGTATGTGTTGCTTGTATTTACTATCTCTTATTTCCAACTTTCAGTTTTAGCAAAATGATCAAAGTACCAAGGGGGTCTAGCTCGGTTGGTTGAGCAGGGTGCATGAGTGTTGTAAACCCCCTTGTACTGTCTTCAATTCCTACGGATAAAAAAAAATAAAATGATGATAAAGATTAAGATATTAAAAGATTGAAGGAAAAGAGAGAATTACACAAAGGATTTATACTGGTTCGATTTCAACCTAAAATCTACATACAGTGTTATCCAAAGCAACCTTAGCTTGGACCTTTTCCACTATACAGAATTTGTATACACAAAAACTCACATGCACATGCAACACATATGCAAAGCCTTCTTGAAAACCTATCAAGAAAATCTAACTATGTAGAAAACCTATCTACATGTAATGCAATTGGGTAACCCACCCAAAAATGAATTACAAAGCAATGTTAAAGGAAAGAATTCACCTACGTAGTGAAGATATCAAAATTGATGCATTTCCTAAATTTCTTTCAACTTCCCTTCATGTAGCATGATCAAGATCCATTGATTTCTTGAAGATAAGGAAAATGTAGCTCAATGAATCTCAAAGATGATGACACTCAGTTTCTAAGTTCTCTCACAATTAAAGATTCTAAGTAATTTGAGAAAAAATGGGTGTCACAATTGAGAGCTTTCGAAATTTCATTTTTATAGACTTCAGAACAAAGATAATCGATTATTACTAGGGATAATCGATTATTTTGTTTTTATCATCATCTGGAAACACTGAAGAACGAAATAGTCGATTATTTTACCAAATAATCGATTAACTGCGAAAGGCCCATTTTTGCTCCAAGGTCAAATAATCGATTATTTCAAGTGGATAACCGATTATCTGCGAACCTTAGACAATTTCTAAGAAACAAAGCCTCGAGATAATCGATTAATATGTTCTGATAATCGATTATTTTGTTCTTGGATTGAAATCTTATAATTTTCAAAAAGATTTTCGTCCATATTCAATCCTTAGCAAAAATATATAAAGAATCAATGATCTATGAATGCAATCATGAGAGAATTGAAGTATAACTAGCCTATATGCATGATACACACACATTCACACACTAAAAGCTATAACATACATCTTATAAGACTAGTGTTCATACTATATGGAGCACCAAAATACAATTTACAAAGATATCATCATCAAAACTAAACTAAGATACAATAGCACAATAACACTGAGAGAATCTTCAAGCTTCACTCATTACAAAAACCGCTAGAAATTGCTACACTTCTCTATTAAAGAAACGAAGTATAGTCTCCTCAAATCAAAACACATACACAACTCTATTTCCAAGCAAAATCAATCAAATTAACAAATCAATTAAATATAGGCACAAATCTTGTACATTAACAAATCAATCATTGACCTTCCCCTCAATTTCCCAGATCCTATCTAAACGAACCCACATTAACCCCCAATTTCCCAAATCGAGAAACAAGTCGGAAGGGTCTTAGGATGCAGCATGTTCATGAAGGTGTACTTCTTCGACTTTGCCTGATGACCTCATCCTCTCTATCCTCTATAAGCTCAGCTCCTTTGCTATTGGATACTGCCACTGTTGGATACTGCCATATGCACGGGGTTTTCCACAGATCTGGCAAGAGCTCACCGTCGACGTCCTTGGCAATGGTGTTGCAGTCGGTTAGATCTACACCCGGAGGGACGAATCTACTACATGGAAGGGTAGATCTACACACGTGGGAGAGGAACTTCTCGTTGCGGAGGTTGAGGCAAAATTTGAGGTTGTCGAGGAAGGTGCGAATGCCGACTAAGTGATGGGCGACAACAAGCTTGGAGACTATAAAGGAGAATGGGTGGTGGTTGAGGTGGGAGTCCGAGGTGAGGGCGACGACGTAACAGATCTTGAGGATTTTGAAGAGGTGGAGGGCTCGCATTTATGGGTCACTTGTCTTCACACCATTTTTCGGCACTCATGGTGGCATGCTTTTCAAGATCTTTTGGGGGAATGCAACACACTCAGGGTAGAGTTTTCTATCAATTTATCCTATTTTTGTTGGAGCTTGTTGGCATTTTTCTTTGTACCAATACCCTCTTCACATTTAGGGGTCGCTCTTCAATTTATCAGGATTTGAATTTTGTTACAAAATGTAGTTTTTGCCAAAATGAAATTTCAATTTACCAGCGTTGGAATTTTCATTGAGTTTTTTTTAGTAGAGATTACCACTACTACTTGTTAGTGAATAATGTACAGGTCAAATGGTGCTTGCAAGCTGTTTGTCGAAATGTCTAAGAGAGGGTGGAGGCTAAAGTTGAACAATCAGAACTATTTTTTTAATTAATTCTGGCGATTTTTAACTGCTAGAAAATGTAATTTAAATTTTGAAATAAATAGTAGCGGCTTTTGAGCTACCAGAAATCCTATTTTAAAATTTTTAATGGACATGTCATCACTTAACTAATGGTGGGGACCCAAAAGAAAACTTTTAATATATCGGGGACTCAAAACGACAAAAAAAATTATTAGGGACCCAAACAAAAATTCAGTCATTTATCAAGGACCTTAAACATATTTAAGCCTTTTATTTAGTACAAAGGAAACACCATATAAATTAGGGTTAATTAACTTTTTAATCCCTCATTTTATATGGATTTTCACTTTAGTCCCTCAAAAATATTTTGACTAGTTTTGGTCCTCCATAAATTTGATCGTTCCATTTTTAGTCCCTACCGTTAACTTGGACCGTTAAACAATGACGTGGCATCCACAAAGGCGTGTGACATGGCATCCACGTAGGCGTGTGACGTGGCATGTCACATGGACTACTACTACTACTGACGTGGCAGCCATGTGGCAATTTTTTTTATTTCTTTTGGCGATTTTAAAATTGCTAAACTTTTTTTTCCCGATTTTCGTTTTTAATCTCTAAAAAAAAGTTTGGTTAATTATGTTTTTAGCCCCTGAAATTTTTCCACTTTTCGCTTTTAGTCCCTAAACAAAAAGTTGATCGGTGTTGGTCCCTCAACTTTTGCTCCGTTTTCATTTTTGGTCCTTGTTGTCTACACCGTTCGTTATCTGGTGACGTGTTGCGACGGGTGACAAATTGGTTGTGGACAACTGGAAAATCTAATGCAGTGGTGTACATAAAGGGTTGACACGTCAGTGCAAGGTTAATAAAATTGTTTTATTATAATTAATTATGTGAAAACTTATTATAATTATGTTTATTATGTTTAATAAGTTAATTAAGTTAAGAATGTTTTAGTTGTTTATTTAAATGTGTTTGCCCTAAACTATCGCAGAAGAGGAATGAAGGGAGAGGCTGGAGCATGGTGGGTCCTTATTTGAGCAAGCAATATCGTGGTAAAGGGGCTGAAGAGGTGAGTCATCTACATCTTGGGGTTTCTCATTTGCAAAAAGGGGTGCTACATCGTCGAATTCCTCAATGTCTTCCGTTGTTATGGGATGGAGACGATGCTTTTGCGGGGATAGGGAGGTGTTGGTTATGATATGAAACTGACTCATGGATCATCTTGAAAATAGGTAAAGGATAGAAAGAAGAACTTGACCCTAACCACAACTTGCCAATAGAACCAAAGTTACCAAAGAAAATGTGACCCTAACCGCAACCAGCCGGTAGAACCAACACTACAAAGTTCTTAACCCAAGAACAAAGGGAAAGCTCTCACAATAGAGAAACACTCAATTTGATTAATCGTACAAATTTTTCCTTGGAAGCTTACAAGAGGTTCCTATTTATAAGTTATGCTAGGCAATCCTTAAAATAGAAGAAGTAAAATTTCACTAACAATCCCCCTAGGCATTAATTGCCAACTAACATTTACTTCCCATTAACCATCACAATGGTTCATTAAGTCTCATTGGAATAACAATGGTTCATTAAGTCCCACTAACCATCACAATGGTTTATTAAGTCCTACTAATCATCACAATGGTTCAAGAAGCCTAAAAACACACTAAAATATGACCTAGAAAAGATGAAAAGACATGTGAACTTATTCCCCCAAGATTAAGTATGAAAATTACATGAAAATAAGAAAAATGAGCTTAACTAACTATTCAACCCAAGAGCTAAGTAATCCATCTAAATAAATTCCAACCCACGGATGCATATTGAGTCTTAAGTGTTGGGCTAATTTTGCTCTCCAAATTATTGTCTTCAAGTTTGTTGAAATAATCCTCAAATTGTAGATATGAGTCAATTCTTGGATTGGGCTTTAACTTAGTTAAACCTTATTTAGCTTGCACCTTTATGATTAAGCTTTGAAAAGCCTTTTTGCTTCTTTTAGCTTCTGCTTTTGTCAATGAGCTTGTAATGAAATGAAGACCCCTGTGCATGTGTGTTTACAACTACATATAGTTTTGATGATGTTGTATTTGTAATAGTTTAAGTGTACTCCATATATATTGAGAACACTAGTCTAATTAGGATGCTTGTTATAGCCTTTAATGTGTGAATGTGTGTGTATCATGCATCTAGGCTAGTTATACTTCTATTCCCTCATGATTGCATTGATTGATCATTGATTCACTATATATTTTGGTTAAGGATTGAATCTGGACGAAAACCTTTTTGAAAATTCTAAGATTTCAATCCAAGAACAAAATAATCGATTATCAGAACATTTTAATCAATTATCTCGAGGCTCTGTTTTATGAAAATTGTTACCCATTCGTAGATAATCGATTATCCACTTGAAATAATCGATTATTTGGCCCTGGAAGAAAAATGAGCCATTCGCAGTTAATCGATTATTTTGCGAAATAATCGACTATTTCGTTCATCAGTGTTTCTAGATCGATAAGAACAAAATAATTGATTATCCTTAGTAATAATCGATTATCTTTGTTTAGAGGGCTATAAACCTAACATTTCAAAAGCTCTCATGTGTGACACCCACTTCTCTCAAATCATTTCGTGATTTTCATCTGAGGGAGCTTAAAAATTGAGTGTCATAATCTCTGAGATTCATTGAACCACACTTTTCTTATCTTCAAGAAATCAATGGATCTTGATCAAGCTACATGAAGGGAATATGAAAGCAAATTAGGAAGAACTTCAACTTTTCATATCTTCTCATTCTAGGTGAATTCTTTCCTTTAACCTTGCCGTGTAATTCATGTATAGGGTAGGTTTCCCTAGTTGCATTGCATGTAGATAGGTTTTCTACATTGTAGTGTTTCTTGATAGGTTTTCAAGCAGATCATTGCATATGGGCTGCATGCGCATGTGAGTTTATGTGTATACAAATTCTAATAGTGGAAAAGGTCTAAGCTAGGGTTGCTTTGGATAACACTGAATGTAGATTTTAGGTCGAAATCGAACCAGTATAAATCTTGTGTCATTCTCCCTTTCCCTTATCTTTTTACATCTTGATCAATATTACTAGCATTGTATTGTGATCATTTGTTAATTTTGTTTCTGGAATTAAGAGATAAGTTAACATAACTGAATCATACACTCTCATCTTCTAACGAATCCAGAATGATTTGATCTTGCGAAAAGTTTTCATCAAGAAAATTGTTTTCAAAGAAAATTTTGAAAGAATCCAATTCACCCCCTCTTGGATTTCTTGTATTACAAGCCATTTTATCTAATAGAGCTTTCCATCCATTGCAAAGGATATTTGAAATAATTGGACCTTGACAAGTTCATATCATTCACTTCCTCTTCGAAGTGATTCGCCCTTAAATCAAATTTAGCATTTACATCAAAAAAGGATATGTCAGTCACAATAAAAGTAACATTTACTTGATAGTTACCATGAAGAACAAGTTCATAAGCTTTATCATTTATATTATAGCAAGCAATGAAGTGCGCCATTTTAGAGAACTTGTCCACAACCTTTTACTTTTGGTCCTTCAAGCCTTGAGGCATTTGCTTTTGTAAAAGCTTAAGTTCATTTTCTTTAGATGTTTTGCTTTCCTCCTTTGGAATCACTTCTTTAAGTTCCTTCAAAAGACAATCATCACTTATAAGCAAAGGGTTAGAATATAAAACATTGCATTCCTCCTTTGAAACAACTTCTTCAATTTCCTTAAAAAGAGACTAATCACAATTAAACAATGGGTTATAATAAAAGTAAGAGTATTCTTCTTTTCCTTTATCTTTTTGTTTTTCTCTCAATTCTTTCTCTTTCATCTCTTTTTCTTTTATCTCATTTTATTTTTCTATTTTTCTCTCCTTTTCTTTTAACTCATTTTCTCTCAACTCATTTTCTTTCTCTTTTTGATTTCTCACTTTCTTCTTCATTCTTTTCTTTTCTTCTTTCACTCTCTTTTTCATTTTCATAAGTGTGTCGCCTTGGACTTCTAGATTTAGAATGGAATTGAAGATTGTCCAATCTTGCATTTAAGGCTTGGAATTGTTTTTGAAATGCCATCATAAACAACTTGAGATCAACTTTTCATTCTACTTCTCCTCCAGTCATGATTAAAGTGCTGGAAAAATTGAGTTAGAAAAATAAAATTCTCACACAAACACTCTCTCACGTGTTTACACTCAAATAATGTTTTAGTCACTCGTGTATTCACTCAATTGGCTTTTTTTTTTCCTCTGATCGCCTTACCACTCTTGCCTTTTACCACTCAATAACACCTTATAAGCTCTTAAGTAAGAACCTTTAAGGATGATTCTATGCAACAAGAAACAATAGAGAATGGTGATATGATAACTTTGGGGAACAAGAACAATAGAAACATAAACAACAAGAAATTCAAGAGATTTTTTTTTAATGAGACAAGATCAAAGAAAGGTGTATAGAACCAACAAAGGAAATAAAAATTGACACTTTGTGAGTAAGAGAATGTAAAATGAATTGATACTTTTCTTTCTTTCTTTCTTTTTTTAGAAATCTTCTTTTGATTGTGCAGTAAGTAATTTGAAGCAAAATATTGAATACTATCAATTTCATTTTCTATTTTTTTTTCTTTCAATCTGAAACTTTTTTTTTTACTTCACAAATTTCTTTTTTTTTTCTTTTTTTTTTGCATGAATTTTTTTTCCTTTTATAATAAGATATAGAAAAGTAGAAGCACAAAGAGAATATAATAAAGGAAGATGAACAAATTTAGACAAAGAGAACAAAGGAATACAAAATATAAGAAATAGACTAGAAATAGAACAAAACACAAAGATTGACAATAAAAGAAATGAAAAACCAACAAGTAGAGACAATTTTATTTTTTTAGATTGAAGAAGATAACAAAGAATGGATAGATATAACCTAAATTCAAGAGCCAAAGCTCTGATGCCAAATGATATGAATCTGACTTATGGATCGTCTTGAAAATAGGCAAAGATTAGAAAGAGGAACTTGACCTTAATCGTGACCTACCGATAGAACCAAAGTTATCAAAGAAAGTGTGACCCTAACCGCGACTTGCCGGTAGAAGCAACACTATAAAGTTCTTAACCCAAGAACAAAGGGAAAACTTTCACAATAAAGAAACACTCAATTTGATTAATATGCAAATTCTGCCTTGAAAGCTTATAAGAAGTTCCTATTTATAGGCTATGATAGGCAGCCCTTAAAATAGAAGAAGCAAAATTCCACTGACAATCCCACTAGGCATTAATTGCCCACTAACATTTACTTCCCACTAACCATCACAATGGTTCATTAAGTCCTTTAGTTCTTTTAAAATGCTAAATTAAGCAATAATTACATATTAATACTTTAGTTCTTTTATATTATATTTTTAAAATTTCATATTTTTATTATTAAAAAGTTCATAAATATAATAAATGAATGCATTAAAACCCATTATTCTCTCCCAAATACCCAACAATAAATGTGTATTTAAAACATACTTTCTATTAAATGTCCCACTAATTAATAATATTTAATAAATAAATAAATAATAAAATAACCAAAAGGGAATTGTCTATTATGCCCTTATTTTGGGAGGAAAATAGTGTGCCAAAACTTTCTTACTTTATATTATAAAAGGTATTCTATTTAGTTTTTATAGATAATATTAAATTAGTTCTTAAGTGACAATTAATAGTCATTAATTTTTATCTTCGAATATATCTTTATCTTAGTAAAAAAAATATAGGAATTTATTTAGTTAAAATAATAAATAATTAATCAGTTTGAATTCAGTTGACTTAAAATAAAATATCTTGTTAATTCATATTAATTCAATTCGATTAATTCTTTTAAAAATGTTCACTAAAGAGATATCATTTATTAGAAAAATCTGATTAAAGAACTCATATGATTTTTTGTTAATTCAAATTAAACTAATCCAATCAAATTGGTAGATTACTAAATTAATATCATTTTATACTATTTTTCCAAAAAAAGTTATTAAGAAACTAATAAATTTTGTTTATTCAAATTAACCCAATTTGATTAAATTGGAATTCTTTTAAAAAATTTACTAACATGATATCATATATATTAATTTTGAATATATAATTAAAAAAGAAATTTGTTTAAAATAACAAAATATAAATTTTGAGTGATGATCTTGAATACGGTCTATCAATTTAAAAAATTACAATAACAATCAAAATAAAGAATTTGAATTCAATTGGTAAAGTTTATAAATTCATTTGCATAAATTTAGTTTTTGATGGAATTGAGATGATCTAATAAAATAAACACTATGGTTCATCATAAGATCTAAAGTTAGCACCTTTTTAGTGCACGTATCATTTGTTAGAAATAGAAGACAATTTGCACAAGGTAGTCAATTTATACTTGGGTGTCTTTTAGGAGTGACAACAACAAGACCTCTTCTTACATTTGTCGTGATGATATCCAATAAAAGATAGGATTTATTTCCATGTTTTCTAATAAATATAATAAATTGAATATAAGCCAAAAATATTTATATGCTAAATTAGAAGAATTCTAAAGACTTTCCTTTTTTTTTTTTGGCTAAATTCTAAAGACTTTCTATATCAGTGAAAACGTGTTCATAGCTGATAAGATTTGAAAATTTTAAATTTAGTATTAGAAACAACGAACCGGTTCGAGTGTGTATATAAAGAAGGGTGAGGAAGTAGATGACAAACCCAACATTGACAATCATCCCTATTTATTACAGTCTCTTATTTTGTTTTTGTTATTTTTATTTTTATTTTTTATGCAGTGAGAGGTAGGTTTAGTGAAGGAATCATGGGTCGTCGAAAGATTGAGATTGCGCCTGTGAAGGATGCCAACACAAGACAAGTCACGTTTTCGAAGCGTCGGACAGGTTTGTTTAAGAAAGCTAACGAATTGTCCATTTTGTGTGGCGCAAAGGTTGCTGTTGTCGTGTTCTCTCCGGGGAACAAGCCTTACTCGTTTGGGCACCCAAGAGTCGACGTTGTTGCCGCCGAATTTCTTCAACAAGAGCACAAATCAAAGAAAGAGCACAAATCAAAGAAAGTCCAACGAGGCCCTAATTCTTTTGATTTTGCTAAGATTGACAAGTTTAATCTACAACTTGCTGATGTGATGAAACAGTTGCGTGAGGATGAAGAGAAAAGTGCAGTGCTTGATGAAGCTATCAATCAACGCATAGGGACCCAACTCTCTGAACTTGAAAAATCACATGATTCTCTTGCGGAGCTCGAGTTGAAAGTGAAAAGTCTTCTCAATGATATTGAGACTGCAGAAACATTGATACTCTTTTCACAGGAGGGAGTAGAATTTTCTGTTGCACAGAAGAAAAAGAAGCAAAAATTTATATGATGTAGCATGAAAATGTTTGCATTAATTCCCCTTTACCCGGAAATTTTATTATTGTTCCTCCTACTTAGAGCGAGAAGAGAGGGATATAGTAGGAGTGATGGAATAAAGTTTTTTTTTTTTTCTTAGATCTACTGAAAAATTTGATTGAATTCAAAGTAGTCTGAAGCAAATCGAGGTGAAAAAGTATTCTATTTAGACTTATTTTTCTAAAAATTCAAAAAATCAATATGTTAAATAATTCTCTTGCTTGTTTCAATCAATTTTGTTATTTGCCCATCAAAGACTATATATACACCATTGTTACACTACAAATCTTGCTATGTACATTTTTTTTTTGCTGAATGGGATGGGACAATGCCCCCAACCCGATGTAGTGTGTGTTTGGATTAGCGGTGATAAAATTGATTTTAAATAAAATTGATTTTACAGAATTAATTATCATTAGAATTGATTATGAAGTAACGTGATTTTTGTTTGGATAACATATATTGATTTTTTAAGAGAATGTTGTTTGGATTTGAATCACAATTGATTTTGAAGGTGTAATGATCAAAATGAATTTTAATGTCTATGTACACTTTTAAAATTAATTTGATGTGAGGGTAAATTAGACAAAATCTAACTAGAATTGATTTTGGTAGTGAGCTTTTAGAAAAATTATTGCATAGGACAAAATTATTTTTATAATATAAATCCTTAATAAACAATAATTTTGAATATATTAAGAATTAATAATATATAAATATTTTTTAATATATAAATTATATTTTAGATTTACAATGAATAATTTATTTTATGATATAAAATTATTTTTAATTATTGATTTTTTTTTTAAAAAAATATATTAAAATTTAATTTAGAGTTAAAAATAAAAATTGGCAGATTAAAAGAGATAAATGGTTAAAAAGAACAAATCAAATATACAAATAAAGATAAAGGGAAGGTTGTTTGATATAATTGAAAGATTTTTTTGGTTAGTTCCTAAAGTAGTGTGTGAAATATATATATATATATATATATATATATATATATATATATATATATATATATAAAGAAGAGAAAAAAGAAAATATTAAGAATGTCTAAGTGAGAAAGTAGAGAGAGTGAGAGCATTACTCTCCAAGTTGTGTATTTCAATTTAAAATGATATTTAATAATTAATTTTACAAACTTGGCCTCCATAAACTAGGCCACATCATCCTCATCCATGTCTTCAGCTTCCTGTTCACCATCATCTTCTGCAGCTCGTGCTCCACCCCCTTGGCCTCTATATGGCTAGTCCCCAGGCAAATGAGGTCATGCAACAAGAGCTGCATATTCTTGTGTGAGGGGAAAGGGTAGTCTAGGTCCTTGTAAGCAATGTAGTTGTGGTACTGATCCACCAAGAACCTAATGGCCCTATTGATGACCAAATTTTGCATCCTCGGATCAGGAATATCACAACGGACTTCCCTCATCTGCTGGGCATAGGCATGGGAGGTGAAGAGGAAGGAGGTGGTGGTGAAGCAAGGGCTCTTCTTTTTCTTGGTGCAAAAGTGAATCCCTGAGTGATGTTTTTGGTTCGAGCCATGGCTGCCACAACAAAGATATACAAAGAACGTGGAAGTTAGCATTGCAAATGGTGAAAATAGAGTATATTATGAACACCTATAAGCAAAGGAGGAACACATGAAGAAAATAGAACAAAAACAGAGGTCAATAACAAATCATTAGCATAAAAAGAAATAAGAAAATAAAGGTGCTTGACAAAAAAAAAAAAAAGGCGCTTAAGCGAAGGCACAATCTCACTTAAGCGTGAAAAGCAGAATTAGGAGTTGAAGTTTCTAGATTCCACGCTTGAGCGACTCATGGAGCGCGCTTAAGCGAGGGTTTCAGAACACCCTATATTCCAAAAATGAACAGAAACAAAAGGAAATGGAAGGGAGGAAAAGAAAGAAAAGAAATACAAAAGGACAGATAAGAAAACAACTCACCCCAACTTAGAGATATAAGCAACAATGCACAAAAAGCAAGAATTAAAAGAAAAAAAATGCATAAAAGTCAAAAGAATGGAAGGGATAAGAAATTGGGTTGCCTCCCAATAAGGCTTATTTAACGTCACTATCTTGACGGATGACAAGGAATCAAGGATCCCTCAAACGATTGCCAATAAGGATTAGAACAATGAAACTCCCCATGTTCTCAAGCTTTGGAAGCAAGTCCATTTGCAAAGACTCTTTTTGTAGCTTCCTCCCTTCTCTTGCAATCTTATTTTTAGTGTTTTTCAACTCTTTTTCTTTTTCATCTAATTTTTCTTTTTCTTCACAATCTTTTTTACTCTTTTCTTTTTCTAACTAATTTTCTTTCTTTTTATTCTCGTCTTCAACTTGCTCCTCACCCTCTTGTGAAATGTAGAGAAATACACTAGAAGGGGGGTTGAATAGTGTATTTAAATTTTCTTTGGAAAACTTTAGCTAGAATGAAGATAGTGTATCTTTTTGTTTTACAGAAGTTTAGTAAAACAGAAAAAATAAGCTATCGTCCAGTCGATTAAAAATAACCGTCCAAAGAAACTACTCTTCTTCTTTTTCGTTTAAATACACTTAATGAATAAACTTGGATAAAGAGGTGTATAGAAACTTTTTCGTAATATGCTGAAGAGATAGTTTAAAAGAAATGCAAGTAAGCTAGAAGTTGAGTGAATAGAATACGTAGTTTTATACTGGTTCACTCAACTGAGCTACGTCCAGTTCTCCTTCAAAAACTTTTGAAGGGTTCTACTAATCAAAACTGATTACACTCAAGTATTCTTAACTTTGCCACTTATGGCTACAAGTATTCTCTATGCCACTTCTGGCACACCCTTAATCTCCTCTTGAGATTAAACACAAAAACCAAGTATTCTTTAACACTAAGCCACTTCTGGCTTTCTAAACAGTAATGTTTGATATTGTAAGTAAAATATAACTCTCAATGAGAGGATATTACAATAAGAATGAGTTTATAGACTCGCTTAGCAAAGCTAAGCTGAATGCTCTTTTTCGCTTATGGTCGTCCAGTCGTTTTTACAGGATTTTTGTTCTTTTCCAAAATTCTCGTCTACTTGATACGTGAGCTCATCCTTCTATATATATAGGAAGTTTGTTGAAAGATATCCGTTGAGGATTCTGTTCCTTTTCCAAGAGCGATTCTTTCTGTAGCTTATTGCCGTTGTCACATTTTGACCTTGAGTGAAGTGATGGATGTGACAGCCGTACTCGTAGCGCCTCTCTCCTACTTGTACTTTCTCTGCAGAGAGTAGCTTCTTCTTTTCCTGTTCAATACTTTTCGAAAAGATCATGGCACGTTAAAATATGATATAGTGAACGTTGCCTTATATTATAGAAAGCGTATTTTAAATGATCGAAAACACTGAGTGTTACTCAAGCGTTGGACGCTTGTTCTCACAGGAGCATTGGACGCTGCCTGTATGTTTCTTATAAAACTCAATTGGACGATCACTTTATTAAAACATAGAGTCCAGGTTTGAGAGATACAATACCATTGCGGGATTGGACGATGTAAATCCTATAACACTCAAACTAGATCATTAGATACCTCAAAATTTATCCTTTAGTTATTATCATCAAAACCGTAATAGGAGAGGTTGGACATCGTCCAAGGTTTTAGAACCTAACATCTTGTTCACCCACTTTTCTCTTTTCATCACTCAATTTTTCACTCATCACACCTAGATCGTTCCCACTCCTTATGATAATGGCATTATCATGCTCATTCTTAGAAGTCTCTTCTATGTTTGTAAGAGGATTTCCACTAGACTCCCTTACCAATTGTTTGGTCAATTGCCCAACTTGAACCTCCAAATTTTTTAGAGAAGCTTCATTGCACTTGTGATTGGAGATAAAAACTTGCATAAATTGGATGAGTGTATCCTCAAGCATGCTAGTCCTTCTATACAAATTAGGCACTTGTGATTGGAACACTTGAGAAGTTGAATGCTATGTTTGAAGTTGTTGTGGAAGATTGGAGATTTGCATGGTAAGTGCATCAAGTTGTTGAGTTAACATCCGATTTTGGGCAAGTATAGCATCTTGAAATGTAAGCTCCAAAATTACTCTTTTAGGAATAAGCTCCCTATCATAAGTAGCTTCATAATCATTAGCCGCCATGTTTTCAATCAAGATAATGGCCTCATCTGAAGTCTTCAACTTGATTCTTCCACTGGTTGAAGCATCAGTGTGTGATCTCAAGCCATCCAAGAACATGTTGACTTGGAGAGGTGCACTAAAGCCGTGAGCAGGGGTTTTTCTCAACAAACCACAATATCTATCCCAAGCCTTCTTAGAGACTTATCTACCCCTTGTTGGAATGAAGATATGTCGATCCTACCTTGCTTGATCTTAGATTGAGGAAAGAATTTGGCCAAGAATTTGGAGGCAACATCATCCCAATCAACCAAGCTATGCTCTGGATAAGAATATAGCCACTCCTTGGCTTTGCCGACAAGAGAGAAGGGAAATAAGATCAACCAGATGGCTTCATCGGGAACTTGGTGCATTATTGCCATGTTACAAATCTCAATGAAGGTAGTCAAATGAGTGTAAGGATCTTCATGAGGTGAGCCATGAAACTGGTTTTGCTGAACAAGAATGATAAGAGCTGGATCCACTACCATATTAGCTGCTTGCACCACGGGCCTAGCAATGCTAGTGAAATGCCTAAGGACCGTGTGCAGGTAGCATAATCATCAAGAGTTCTTCGTGGTGGCTCTTTTTCCACTGTAGTTGCTTCCTCTTGAATTGGAGAAAGAGGAAAGGTAGGAGGAATTGGAGAAGAGAAAGGTCTTTGGCTTACTAACTTGGTTTGTTGGGTTTTTTCCCTCCTTGCGGATTTTCCAATTTTAGGATAAAAAAGGAAGTCTTTAAGAGAAACAATACCTCACATATACAAAGGAAACACCGATACTAAAGCAAGAAGGTTAGCCAAAGAAACAAAGAATATGCAGAAAAAATAAAAGGCAAAAGAATGAAAGAATAAATGAATAGAACCTAAGCCACCAAAAACTGTGCAAATGCCTAATATTGAGACACCAGTCCCCGGCAACGGCGCCGAAAACTTGATCACCATTTGGCAAGTGTACCAATCGTGATAAGTAACGATGAATACTCCAAGTCGTCTCCCAAGGAACTAGTTTAATATCAAGAAATTTGTACACAATTCATCAACTAAGGCTAAAGAATTTATAAAAGCAGTTATGAGAATTAATTGTGAAGTAAACGAATTAAAGAGAATTGGCTAATTAAATGCTAATATAGAAAACTCTTTATATGATTTTCACAAACACTTAGTATGCAATGGATAAAGTTTTTCAACAAATAAGATAAAAACGTGTCCAGGGTTGGATTTCATGTTACCTCTCCTTACTTGCATTCAAGATAATTAATAACATTCAAGATCATCAATCATGCATCAATCATAAATATCCCTAAAATCCTAATTCCTTAGTGATTAAAGGCTAAATCTCATAATTCATAATTAATCCTTTATTCCTTAATGAATCAATTATGTGATTTGCATTAAGCACAAGATCTAACCAAGATGACTAAATATTTATACACCATTCCTAGTGATGGATCCTTAACTATCTCACTCTAGATCTAGGTTTTATAGACATTTTCTAATGAATCAAAACCCACAAATATGTGGTTGATCAATCCACAATTAAAATAATAAGCAAGAGAGTGAGATAGAAGATTGTGAAATTGAACATATATTAAAATATCAAAAGAAATACAAGAGGTTCAGTGACATTACATCCAACCCCAAACACTAGGGGAATCTAGCTACACATAAACATCAAAAGCTCAAAAGACGGTGATGGAATGCAAAATCTTGAAGAAGGAGGCATGGAGAGAGCTCTGCAAAAAGTACTGGGATGGTAGGTATGGTACTCTGACGTCCCCTGCTCAAATCCCGATGTCCTTGCCTTAAATAGGACCTGTCATGAGCCGTTTAAAAAAAACACGTGTCGCACTCACGCTTAAGCGCCATAGAAAGCTCACTTAAGCATGAGTGGAGCTGATGGAGATCTGGGCTCTAGACATGTAGCGCTTAAGCGCGGAACAAGGCACACTTAAACATGACCAACACTGAAGCTAGGTCCTCTTCTGGAATCCATGCTTAAGCTTGGAAGTGAGCTCGCTTAAGTGTGGCTTTCTCTTCAAACATGGTAACTACTAGAATTCGTGCTTAAGCGAGGTTGAGGGCTTGCTTAAGTGTGGATTATTCTTCAAATTTGTCTTGCATTGGCTCCATCTTCAACTGCCACTTTCATCCTTTTGCTTCTACATACAAAAATAAACCTAATAAGAAGAAAATTACCTAATTAACTATCCTAGTGACATTCTAATTTTATTTGCTAATTCATTATTAACAAGACAAAACAAGTTTAAAAGAATAGAAATATTAAGATAATTGCCTCAATTATGGTTATTGAACTAATGTTCTCAAGGCAATTATCTCATTTGTTATTGGAATTTGAATCTTGAAGGTACTTTTATTGAGTCTAGCATGAGAATAGTCTGCACTAATTTGACCTTAAAATACTTCTCTTAGTATTCATCCAATATTTGTTGGAATTTGATATTGGGTAATTTGCTTTCCAGAGTAACAGCAGAATCATCATGGATGATCCATTTATCAGAAATTACATTGAGGATCTGCTAAAGAATATCATAACTCAAGTGTTGCTAAAGCTCATCAAACCATATACAAGGACAAGGATCCCATTTATATCTAAGGTAAATGTACCCACACTACTCTTGTACTTTATCTTCATTTCCTAGCTTTTCCTCCCTCCAAGCCTATAATATAAATTAATGGAATAAAAAAAGGAAAATAAATAGTCAAATACACCTTTTCTATAAAAAAAATAGTCAAATATACCTTAACAACAACCACTCCCTTCAGTCTATGGTTTAAGGGGTGATGGTATAATGTTTAGTTGGGTAAGCCTCTCTTCATTGTGAAGAGAATGAGCCAAACATTATTCTATGGACTCTTTCCTTACTATATTTTTCCTCCTTTGCCTTGCTCAAATGGTCAAGTTAAAATTAATATTGCTTTTTCCTCTTAGTAGTAATGTTTATCTGTTGAGTTAATTTATGAGGCACTTAAGTGACAGTTAGTCAAATGTCTAATAGTTTTTATGTAATAAAACCTATTAATTTGCAGGAACTTAATGTGGAATCATTTTTCTTGTCAGCTAAGGTCTGCTAGTGAACTCTCTCTCTCTCTCTCTCTCTCTCTCTCTCTCTCTCTATATATATATATATATATATATATATATATATATATATATATATATATATATATCTATAGGACCTGGTTCCAATTTACTTTTGCAAATTAGTTTGTAATTTTGCCTAACCTATATATATCAACTCAAATTCTACAAAAAAAAAAAAAAAAAGAACCCATGGATCTCACATTTTGCATTCAAAGCCATGTAAGACTTATTGTAAGACATTGACACAGACACCAATATAGATATCATTCAATATAATTCAGCTCCATATAAAGTCCAAATCATAACAGTACAAAATGAATATTAATATTTCCAATGCAGAGAACACAAAATCTCAATTGGATTTTTCCATTGATGAAAGGTTGATCCCAAAGTGGCATATTCCTTGTGATTTAAACAGTAAAGATACTAGTTCACAGTTTATGAGTTTGACATGCACTCAGCTTCTACATCAAGTTTGCCAGTTAGTTCTGACTTTCCTCTGTTTGTATACAAAGAGCTAATATGTTTTGTTTCTCATGCCTGAAAACACTATGGAAATTGGCAGAGTGATTTAATATTTTTCTTGTTTCAGCTTGCAAATTAATATTGGTGGTGTGAAGAAGGGAGATGCTGTAATTATTTTCTTGTTTCAGCTTGTTTAGTCATGTCAAATTCACTAGGTTACTTGATATGTTTCACTTGCCTTTTAAGTTGATAATGTTAGCCTTTTTATTTGTTTAGGGTATTTTCTAGTTTTCTACATAACTCTTTGGGTGACAGGGAGCATGAAATATAGAGAAATACACTAGAAGGGGGGTTGAATAGTGTATTTAAAAATTCTTTGGAAAACTTTAGCTAATGTGAAGATAGTGTATCTTTACGTTTTACAGGAACTTAGTAAAACAGAAAATCAAGCTATCGTCCAGCAGATTAAAAACAACAGTCCAAAGAAACTACTCTTCTTCCTTTTCGTTAGAATACACGTAATAGATAAACTTAGATAAAAAGTGTATAGAAACCCTTTCGTAGTATGTTGAAGAGATAGTTTAAAAGAAATGCAAGTAAGCTAGAAGGCGAGAGAATAGAATACTTAGTTTTATACTGGTTCACTCAACTGAGCTACGTCCAGTTCTCCTTCAAAAACTTTTGAAGGGTTCTACTAATCAAGATCTGATTACTCTCAAGTATTCTAACCTTGCCACTTCTGGCTACAAGTATTCTCTAGGCCACTTCTGGCACACCCTTAATCTCTCCTTGAGATTAAACACAAAAACCAAGTATTCTTTAACACTAAGCCACTCCTGGCTTTCCAAACAGAATTGTTTGAGATAGTAAGTAAAACTTAACTCTCACAGAGAGGATATTACAGTGAGTACGAATATACAAAATCGCTTAGCAAAGCTAAGATGAAATGCTCTTTTTGCTTAAGTATAGATCGTCCAGTCGTTTTGACAGAGATTCGAGAGCTCTTTAAAAATTTATTCGTCGTTCTGATATGTGAGCTCATTCTTCTATATATAGGAAGCTTGTTGAAAGGTATCCGTTGAGGGATCTGTTCCTTTTCCAAGAGCGGTTCTTTCTGTAGCATATGACCGTTGTCACGTTTTGACTTAGGGTGAAGAGATGGAAGTGACAGCCGTACTTGTAGCGCCTCTCCTACTTGTACTTTTTCTGCAGAGAGAAGCTTCTTCTTTTCCTGTTCAGTACTATTCGAAAAAATCAAATAGAATGGCATGTTAAAATATGAGAGAGTGATCGTTGCCTTATATTGAATCAACATTGAAAACGTATTTTTAAGATAGAAACTACAGAGAGTGTTATTCAAGCGTTGGACGCTTGCTCTCACAGGAGCATTGGACACTGCCTGTAGGATTCTTATAAAACACATTTGGACGCTTTCTTTATTAAAACATAAAGTCCAGGTTTGAGAGATACAATACCATTGCGGAATTGGACGACATAAATCCTATAACACTCAAACTAGATCATTAGATACTTCAAAATTTATCCTTTAGTTATTATCATCAAAACCGAAATTCGATGGGTTGGACATCGTCCAAGGTCTTAGAACCTAACAGAGCAAAGTGCTTAGGTTTCACATGCTATGGTGGACTAACAAATTAGGTACCCAATATATTGATACTATGTGCCTTATTCCCTAAAGGTATCTTTTAACTTCTACAAGAGGTTTCAATTTTTTTTTCTTGAGATCGTATTTTTTAATACTCGTCATCTTTGCTGATGTTAGATAGTTGAAGGAAGACAAAGTTTATGTGTTTTGGGGTACTCTCTTGTGATGAACCCACCATTGCTGAAAATCTTGCTTTCAGGGTCTCCTCATTCAGGTTCATTTAAATGTTCCATTTTGATTTCCTTTTTTCTATTTGTGATGTTGAACAAATCATTAGTTTTTTTCTATTTCAATGTGCCACCTCAGCTGGCTTCAATTATATCTTAACAGTGAAAAGTGAGCGAGGTCAGTGGAACTAATGGTTTATAGCAATTATATTTGATTCATCTTCTTGCATAGATTGTATATCTAGTAGGACAGAGTGGGAGACTTGTTTTATTTGTCATGCATGTGGGTGACTTATTAATAAATTCTAATATCAACTACGATAAATTGTTTGTTAAGTTGCCCTTTGTGCTTATTGTAAAGTGATTGCATTTTAGATTCTAAATCAATTGTGAGGGGAGACGGCCTCTATTTTGAAGTCAGATGCAGGAGATTTAAAAAAAAACTGTGAATGCATTTTCTGGCGGCTATAAGCTACCAGCAAATGCTAGTTTAAAACTGATTCAAAATGCATTTTTTGGCGATTTTTAACCGCCAGCAATTGTCTATGCATGTTCTAGCGGCTTCTTAAAGGTCCATACCAGTGGCTATTTTAAATCCTTCAAAAGCGGGTTGTGACGCACGTAGTCATGACAATTTTTTTAGTCGTCAGAAATGTCATTTGTAAGCCGCTAGAAATTGCATTTTAAGCTGCCACAAATTACATCTTTTTTTTTTTTTGTAGTGTGGTCCTTTATGTTTTAGTGTTTTTTTCATTTTGGTCCTTTAAGTTTTAAAAGTCTCATTTTGGTCCTTTATGTTTTCAAATGGTTCCATTTTGGTCTTTTCTTCTGTTTTCCGTTAACAATATTAGTGTTCCATTAACACTGTCGATCAGTGTTTTAAATTATGAAATAATTAATTTAAAATAGTGGTGACTAAAAACTATCACTATTTTTATTTTATTTTAAAAATTATAAACCACTAAAAAAATCATCATCTCCTCCAACCATGTCGTTTTGTCTCTGCCTCTGGCTTCCTTTCTTTCTTTGACGTTTTAGAAACACACCAACACCAATAGTGGCAAAACACATCAAATGGAGAAGACCAAGAAATCAATTCAACCACCACCATCATCACCATCACCACCCCATTTCAAAAATAGACCCAAACCCTCAAATCCCTTCCATAATCAGTGCTCAAAATATTTAAATTAAGTAGTCACATTAGAAAAGGGTTACTTCTTCAATTAAAGCTGCTCTGCTTCAATTGTTTGCAAATAAAGCAACGAGACTGTGAGAGATTGAAAAATGAAGAATGAAGAGAGAAAGAGCGAGAGAGAGAGAACCTGTTTGGTGTAACTGATAATGGAAGATTCTCTAGGAAAACCATCGGGTCCGATCTCGACGGACAAACCTCCTTGCTTCTCCTTTAATAATGACACCCTCAACATTAATGGCACTACCCATGGCAAGAAAAAAAAACAACTTTTTTTGTAGCAACCTTCTGAGGGTTGGGTTGCACCGCCGACGCGTCACAATAGGTGTTGGTCTGTTGTCAATTGGCAAGGGAAGAAAACCAGAAAAAAAAAATCACAAGAAAAGCAACAACAGTAGCAAGAACGAGACTTTCCATGGCAAGGGTTCTAAAAGGTTCCGATATGAGGAAAACACTAGAAGCGTTGGTTGAAGATCGGTGTAACACTCTAAAAATTACAACTCAATAAGTATGTACTTGTATGATTTAATTATAATTTATTTGGGATTTACTTGTTTTAAATAAGAAAAATGTGTTTAGAGTAGTTAAAAATAATTAGTGATTAATTAAGTAATTAAGAAAATAATGGAAAATAATTAAAATAAGTATTACTTAATAATGCTTAAGTAAAGGTATTAAAAATTTGTGGAGGGAAGTTCAAAATTTGAAAAGTCAAAGATATACTCATCTTGGTCAAAGTCAACGGGAAAAGATTTTGTCAACTCATTAATGACATTATAGTAAATATGTGAAACTTTTGTCTAG
This sequence comes from Pueraria montana var. lobata, assembly GCA_026413185.1. Classification (NCBI taxonomy): domain Eukaryota; kingdom Viridiplantae; phylum Streptophyta; class Magnoliopsida; order Fabales; family Fabaceae; genus Pueraria; species Pueraria montana. The sequence goes on from CM048652.1 coordinate 35,700,286, forward strand.
AATGGAAAATTAGAATTTTAATGGCACAAATGACTTACTAATAAGTTAGTAATAACTTTAATTAGTGAAATTAAACGTTCTAAAGTAATTAGTGATTTATAAATTTTTAATTAAAGTAATTAAACTTAATTAAGCCCAATTTTATTAATTCAAGTCTAGAAAGAATTAGATAGAAATAAAAATAGAATTAGTGATTTATATGACTTAATTAATTTGTTTTACTGTTGAATTAATTATAGATGATAGATTAACTAATGAATTAACAAAATTGATGGAAATAAATTTATTAGGTATTTAACTAATTAGATTATGTCTTAGAAAAAAATAATTGAAGTAAGATTGAATTAAAATTCCATCTAAGTAATTGTTAGTGACCTAGATGACCAAAAATGCACAGAGACCCTAACCTTAATCCTGAGAAACCCTAACCCTAAGAGAAAGTGGTCCCCCTTCTAACTAGGTTTTGGGGCCCCTATAAAAGCAAAAGTTAGACTCCTTCCTCCACAAACCTAGCCACCACATCAAGGAAGAGAGAGAAAGTGTGAGTTGTTTTTTCTCCTTCTTTAGAGCTCATGAAAATTCTCCTCCTTCTCTCTAAATTTCTTCAACTTCTCTCTAAGATTTCATGACCAAGATGAGAGCTTTTCTTCTCCAAATTCTAGTATGTTAAAGAGGAGCTCAAGGGCTTCAAAACCAACCAATTGGATTTCGATTTCATTGAGGTATGGAGGGATTTCTTCTTCTTCTCTGAGCCATTTCCTTTTTCTTCTTGTTTCTTGGTTGTTGATGTTGTTGGTTGCATGTGAACACCATGAGTGCCATGGGAACACTCAAATATCTTGAAATGAGCTATTTTTCATTTTGGTACTGCTGATGTATAATAACTTTCGTGCCCATTTATGTGAGTCGTTTTGGTGATGTAAAATTATTTTCCTAATTTTTTATGCTTCTGGAAGTCATGGTATTATTTTCAGAATTTTTTTAGCACTTCAACTATTTTAAATAGATTTATTTTCGAAAACAGTTAAATCTGTGAAGTTGGCTGTTTTGATTTTTTTAAACATTTTGGGATGTGAACTTGGAAAATTGGAACCATGGTATTATTTTATAAATCATTGAGACCATCCCTAAATTTTTGTGAAACCAGAAAAGCTTGGGAAGTATTTATCTTTGAAAAATCGAAATGCTGGACTGTTGGGAAATTAAATAGAAAAAATTACTTTTCGTGGGAAATTTGTGTTGAAAAAATATATGATACATTTTAGACCATATGGAGTGTCCATAAATGTTTCCAGATTTTTAGAGGAACTTTTTTTATTTATTGGCATTTCCTTAATGTAAACTCTGTTATGTGACAACAGTGACATTTAAATACGAAAATAACATTTTTGGTGGTTTGATGGTGCTGGAAAAATTATATGTGATGTTTTACATGCTAAGGATTCTCTCTGTAAAATTTCATAAAAAAAGGAGTTGATTTAGTAATTTCTAAAAATCTCAAAATGTGTTTTACAGAGTGCATCCAGCCACTGTTTTTAAATTAACAATATTACTTATGTGTTGAATTTTTGGGAGATAAATGTATGTGATGGAATGTGTATGTTAATGAGTGTCTCTGTAAAATTTCGTTGAATTTTAAGTTGATTTAGTATGTCAAATAATTTTTTTTATATGTAAGTTCAGCACTATGCGTATGAGTGAAATTTAACTGAAATAATTGTGTAGGTGATGTTGTTTGACTTAATTGTAATTGTGATGGAGTATTCCTCCTTAAAAGGAGAATATCCATATGAATATGAGCGTATTGATGGTTGATTAGTTGTACTTGAATTGTTGACTTGTTAATTATTTATATTTGTATTATTTATAACTTTAAGTTGGAACCAGGAGGAATGTGATTCTCGGGCAATGAGTGCTGGAAATTTGTTTGTACACGTGAACTGTGTGACGATTTTGTTGATTAAGGAGCAAGAATCTTGAATTCTTGTATGGGAACAAATGAACTCTAGTGGAGCGCATTTGTGGTGCTAGATTATCATTCTAGCAATTAACATCATTCACTATGAAAAGTAGTGAATTAATTATAAATGAAAAGAGTGATAATTTAATAATTATACTGGTTAATAATGAGACACCAATGCATATGGACGATGTCGGTTATTTGGACTTAGAATAAAGATTAGGACCTTTGTACGAACATTGAGAACCGATGACTAAATTAAGCATAAAACTTGAGAGTGAGCAAGGATTTCAATAAGATGGTGAAATCATGAATTGGGTCATGATTGGGTGAAGTGCATTATGCACGTGTTTCTTGTGGTTTGAAGATATTTTTTGCTTCTAGATGTTGTGAGAAACGAAAGGAGAAGGAAGAATCCTTTTCCGTTGGGTCGTGTGTGACCATTGGAAGCAAAATATGTTCCTGAAGGGGATGATACGCTAATCGAGAAGGATAACCTTACGTGATAAAAAGCCGAATGAGCAAGTGTTGAAGATGTCATGTGGAAGCTTTGTCTGCAGTGAGTAATATGCTTGTGAGAGACGGGGTCGTAATGTTTGACCACTGTGATAGTGGAGGAGTTGGATCTCCATGTGATATGTTAGGGACATATGTTAATTGAGGACCGCCATTGAGTACCTTTGGTAGAGAAGCCCACACGGACCTATAAAAGATGAATCCCGATAAGGAAAGTAGTTAAGGAGCCAGTCCTCAAAGATTGGATGACCACACAGAGTGGTACCTGGGGTATGCTTGCTGACTTGCTATTTCTTGGTGGTATGGCACTGAGTTGTGACGAGTTGTATGAGTTGGAAAGTTACTGAGATGGGTTGAGGTTATCGAGTAAGACTCGTGAGAGCACCACAATACTATGGTTGATGTTGCGCGTTTGTGATTGTTTACGACCAGAAGGTCGTTTGGTTATTGGTTTAGAGGATGAGACTCACTCCATATGCCTTTATTTTTTAGATCTAGATGAATGATCCTGTGCAAACAACGAAGATGGAATGGAAAATCTATGACAAAGGCTATGTTTGGATTGCAGTTTGGGAGCTTCAAACTTACGTTTGAAGCTCCAAACTCAGTTTGACATCATGTTTGGGAGTTCCAAAAATTAATTCTGCAACTTACGTTTGGGCCAAACCCGGGTTTGGATCAGAAGATGCTTTTAAAGTAAAAGTACTTTTGATTTGTATATTTATAATAGAAACATGAAGTAAAAGTACTTTTCATTGCTATTATCCAAACAAGTTTCATTTTATCAACATACTTTTGAACAAAAAATACCCAAACATAAATCATGTTATAGTAAACTCATTTTTATCAAACTTAAGTTTGCAACATACTTTTAATTCAAACTTACATTTGCAAACTTTAATCCAAACATGCACAAACACTGTTGACATGGACGAATGTTTTAAGAGAAAGAAGAGGATCCTTCCAGGATGCTTCATGGGTTAACAGGGTATTTTAGATTTTCATTGAGTCACTGCTCTGAGTTTCAGTCCTTTCTTGTATAAAAGAGGGTAGACTAGGTTTAAATATCAAGATGTATCGATTCCTTATATGTGACTCAAATGTATAATGTGTTTAATTCCAAGAATGTAAATGCATAAGTATATCCTGTGTAATAGAATAGTATAATGACAGATGGATGTTCTTAATTAAGGAAGATTTTGTTATGTTTCATGGTTTACAACGAAGTTAATGTCTTATAAATTGAGTTTGATTTATTAAGACCGATATTTCATTGAAAAGGGGTTTTAATATGACGATAAGTTATTATGGATGATCCTCGTTTGGAATTTGAAGTAGTCACATTTTAAAGGAAAACAAATTTTCCCGTATTTTAAAGGTTATTTTCAATAATTGTGTATCAATTTACATCACAAATTTCTTAATTAATAAGAAAATCTTTAATAGTAACAAGGGGTGTTACAATCAAAAACACCGGACTAGCAGCGCCGAGGAAAACACTGTCGGCAAAGGGGGAAACAAGTCCGTTGAGGAAAACTCACCCTGACGCCACCCTCTGGCGACCTCCCCATGATGTTGAGCGGCTCTTAGAAGTGCATCTACATTCTGATTTTGATTAGATCTAGGATTTGTGACGTTGGTTGTAACACCCTGAAAATTCCAATCCAGTAAGTACGTACTTAAGTTATTTGATTTCGATTTAATTGAGATTTTTCTGTTTGTTTTAAATAAGAAAAATCTGTGTTGTGAGTAATTAAATATAATAGGCGATTAATTCAATAATTAAGAAAAATAATGGAAAGTAAATAAAATGAGGATTTCTTAATAATGGTTAAGTAGAAGAATTTACAAAATCAAATACATAAAATTCTCTACAATTAAAATTTTAGTACTGGTTGCCTATAATTAAATTCGCTGTGATGAATTTCTTGAACTGTCTGCTTGTAACTAAAATTGTCTGTAATGTGGTCTATAAGGAATTTCCTATAGTATTTTATTTAATTATTTAATTGTAGTGTTTTTATCTAATTATTTGTCTGCAGTGTTGACTGTAATTAATTGTTTATAATGCTTTGAATTAAATTATTTAATTTTAATGTTTTGCCTGTTAATTAATTTTTGGTGAAGTTGTGCCTATCATTAAATTCTTTACAGATAAAAAAAATTATTTGATCAACTAGAATAAATTTCATTACACAAGTGATATATTAGAGAACAAGTTTTATAAAATTTTAATTGGTTGATTTCAATTTCTAAAATTTTAATTGCATTGCATCACAATTACACAGTGTAAAATTACATTGTGTAAACTATACCTTGTGTACCTAAAACCCCTAAATCCTAGAGGATTACCCTTTTAACCACAAAATAAAAGACAACACCCATCCCATCACCCTTAATCCCCATGGCCAACACCTAGCATCCCACCTACCACCACTAATCATCTCTCCTAATCTAACTTAAATTCCCACAAACACAACACCAACACAAGGCACAACACAAGCACAAATTAGTGATCTTTTTCCCTTGAGAGTGAGGAGGCCATGGAGGAGAAGAGAAGGAGGAAGGGAGCTTGCTTCCATTGTTGTTTCTTGTTGCATGCATGGTTTATCTCCATCACCACCACCATCCTACTACATTCTTCCACTTTCATCTTCTTCTTCTTCCATTTGAGCTTAAGCTTTGGTAAGGGGGAGTTCTCCTTATGGACTCAAAACCATGACTGTCTTTGGGGGTTTCATCCATGGTAATTGCATGTTGCCTCCATTGTTTGTGATTGATTGCATTGCATGTTGAATTGGATGGTGGAAATCCTTGTTTTGAAATTCTGTTTGGGGTTTTGGTGGCTGTCCTGTTGGGTTGAGTGCATGCATGTAAATGCTCTTCATCTTTTTGACTCTCTAATTCTTCGGGGATGCTCCAATTACAAAGGAGACTCTGCCCAATTTTTATCAAAATCTTAAGCCAAGGTTTTCTCTTTGAACTCAAGGCCAAATTTGATGACGCAGTGGCTGTACCTACGTTTTGGCCTGAGCAGGTGCCACTTTCTCGAGGTTTTCTAAAATATAACTGTTGGATTTGAGTAAAACCAACTTTAAATGAAACTAGACACAAAAACCTACAACTTTGCTTTTGGGGACGTTGTGAGATAAGCTCAAAATGAAGCTCATCTGGGACATGCAAACTGACCTCTCTGTTTTCATTTTTGGGCCTGGCAGTGATCGGTTTTTCTTAATTCTGTATTTTTGTGTTCATCTTATTCAAAATGTGGTTACCAATCCTTAAACTAGACAAGACAATCTTTCCAACCATGTATCTTAGGTTAATTTTTAATGTCATCTTCTATTTTTAAAATTTGTCACAAGACAGAGGTGATGTGCTGTGAAAACTGTTTTTAAGTCTGAAAAAGGGCTTTAAAGAAAAATTTACTGGGAAGTTTAAGAAAGGAATTAGAAAACCAATTTTACCTTTTTGGAATGATAATTGTGTTAGCTTTCATCTGGAAAAAGTACAGCTCAATTTACTTTTGGGAATGTCCAGAAAAGTGCAAATCTTTGAACTAGTGTAAATTTGGCACCAAAACTGCTTACTGCCTTGTACAATTTTTAGGAATTTTTGTAGATTTTTCCTAGACAATTGGGATACCATTCCAGAAAAAAATATTTAAAGAGCTTTGACTCTATATATATAAAAGTTTTGGTGTTTAAATTTTTTTTACTAATTTTAGTTTAAACTAACTTTCAGTTCTGTTTTTCAGAAAATGGATTTAGAGCCATTGCATTCATATGGGAATTTTTAATACTTTTTGCTAAGTTAATATGATGTGATATTTTTACCTGGGGAATATGTGATGTCTATACTATTTTAATTTAATTGGAAGATCCAAGAAGTGTGAACCTCGAGTAATTATAAATTGATACGTGTGATGCCTTTACTTTAATTAAACTGTATTGGAGACCGGGAGGAGTGTGAACCTCAGGCACTGGAATTGTGTGTGCATGTGATTTCTTTGTGATACAGTTGACTTTCAACTATAGTTTGAAATTGTTATTACTGTGGTGGTTATTTTTGTGGTGCTATCACAGGGACTCGAGTGCGAGAACCTGTGATACTAGAACTTCGTTCTAGTATTAATAGCGATTTTTGGCGATAAACGATAAATAAGCTTTAAACAGAGTGTGAAAATACCTAGGCGATGAACTTTTAAACTTAATAATAATTTTTACATAATTGAACTCTTTATTTGAGCTTTGGACATAGAATGGACTTAGGACCCTTGCGTAGAGGAACCAACGGTAAGTATGCATATACATAAGACTTGAGAGGGTGAGGTATGCATAAAACTTAATGAAAATATTATACAACGTGGACGTTTGTGTGATTTGAGTGGTTACTTCTTAGTGATGAAAATTGTTGTGATTTTGATATATATATATATATATATATATATATATATATATATATATATATATATATATATATATAGTGAGAGAGCTTATCTTATATGAGAGTGAGAGGAACAAATATTGACCATTAGATCTTGTTTGAATGGTCAAGATTAAAAGACACTAGGTCATGCGAGTTTTTTAAAAAGTCACATGACTTTTTTAAGTAATCACATAACATTAAATCTTGACCCTCCATGTATGGTTATACGGTCCAGATTTAACCCTTTCACTCTCATATAAGACACCTTCCTCTCATAAGATATGTCCTCATACATACATACATACATACATACATACATACACACACAGACACACACACACACACAGACACACACATATATATATATATATATATATATATATATATATATATAGCTCGTGAAACAGAGGTCGAATGGCAGTGTTCACCTAGTGTGGTGAGGGAGGTAAGAGTCCTCAGAATGACGCGATTACGGAACTAGAGACGAGGTCTCGATGCTTGTGTGCCAGTTCATCGTCGTCCGGTATCAAGAGCAGTGGAACCCCACAATGACAAAGGAAGGACAAGTGTAAAGATTTCGTGTGAAAGCTTCATCTGCAGTGAGCAACATGCTTGTGAGGGACGGGGACATAATGTTGACCACTGTGATAGTGGGGGAGTTGAATCTTCGTGTGATATGTCAGGAGCATATGTTGTTTGAGGACCACCATTAGGTACTTTTGGCAGAGAAGCCCACACGGACTTGTAAGAGACGAATCCCGATAGGGAGAGTTGTTGAGAAGTCAGTCCTCAAAGATTGGATGGCCACACAGATTGGTACCTGAGGTATGCTCGCTGACTTGCGGTTTCTTGGGGATTTGGCACCGAGTTTTGGTCATGTTTCCATAGAGTCGAATTGGCAATCTCGACAAATACGAGGCATAACCTTATTGGTGAGAGCCCGCCATTGTACCATGGTGAGGGTGTACTCCCTATAGTCATCCAGTTTAAATTGTGTAAGACCACTGAGTTCTGGGAGTTCCAGGGGTAGCTGGCTAGTGAGAAAATGATTCAAAGAGTTAGTAATAAAAGCGATTAGGGTTACAAGTGAGACCTATTAGACAACCACACCGCTATGGTTAGTGTGTTATGTGTGACTTTAAGTCATTTTGTGTGTGTGGCATTGACGAAGCATGAAGGCTTACTCCTTACATTTTTATTTTTAGGATCAGATGGCATTACTTATAGAGATTGTGGAGATTCTGTCTTCTTCATCTTCTTCGTCCTCGTCATCATCATTTTCTTTTGACGTATCTTCAGAGGGTCCATCTGTCCCCACTACTGTTCCCGATGCCACACCATCCAATGAGCTCATGCCTAGGACGAAGCTTCCCACTTTCCGCCCGAACCCTTTTTGGGTCCGGAATCTGACACGTGCCTGGATAAGTGCCCGTAAGGGGAAGGTGTCACTAGTCGTAGACTTGGGGGATAGTGAGTCAGAGGATTTTGAGGAGGATCTTGTGGACGATGGCCACAAGATTTCTTCTCAAGGATCTTACTAGAGATCCTCTGTTGACACGTTTCTTTTGGGTTTAGTCTGACATGCAGGGTTGGGTTTAGAGATGACTGCTTTGAAACTAGTTTTTGTTTTTCCCTTTTTGAGTATTTGATATGGGTAGGCTTAGGTTTCAGACTTTTGTATGTATTTCAGTTATTATATTTTCTTACCACTTGTATTTTGTTTATTTTAGGTTGTATATGTTACTATTGTCCATAGGGATGCATATATTTGGTACTCCCGTTCTAAAACTCAAGACTCTTGTATGTATATATATATATATATATATATATATATATATATATATTCTGACCTAATACTTTTATGATATGATGACGTACATTATATGTAGGAAAGTAAGTGTGTGTATATATGTGTGTGTGTGTGTGTGTGTGTGTGTGTGTGTGTTAAATGTGAAGAAAAAATTTCTTGGTAGTTTCATATGATAATATTTAACAAAATGTTTTAGTATAACAAATCTGTAACGAAGATAGGTCGTTACACCTTGTGCATTCTACTCTCTTTCAAGTCGTGTAGTGATGTTGGATACCTCCTACCACTATATTTTGAGAAAATAAGTCAATTGGACATGTTCTAGGTAGCCTACTTTGAGTAGCCTACCGCTCTTGTAAATAATTTCTCTTCGTCCTCACGAGGGTTGTTTGATTTCGTGTAAGTGCCTTACCAATGATATTCTTTTCCAAATCATGTAGTGGTGAGAACTTCTTTCTAAGACTACATCTTTTGTGGCACTGAGTTGATTGAACATGTTTTGAGCAGTTGTTGCCTTGTGGATAAATTGTCTCCAACCTCGGTGTGAGTCGTTTGATCCACAATGGATGAGTTGTTTCTTTTATCATTCTTGCTTTTGAGCAAGGTGAATGTTTCAAAGGAAGAAAGAAAATCTTGATAGGGTTGTGAGGGTGCACACCCAGGACTCGGCCGAGACGACTTTCTCTCCTATTACCAAATTTCTTGGAAATATTGTCCTGGTGGTTTGTCTGTTCTTGTTCCCCATAGTGTGAGATTATGAGTTTATATATATATATATATATATATATATATATATATATATATATATATATATATATCCCTGAGTTATATGAAAAAGGTGTTCCAAGATCCAAGTTAGTAGATTGAGGTGGAGTAGGGAAAATGAGGATGAGAAGTTTGAAGGTGTCTTGATAATTGGGAAGACCAGAAGAGGCTAGAGATGTAGTTGCTACCCTATAGTGTTGTTAGTTGTTTTCACGTGTGTCACTAACACTCCAAAAATTACAACCTAATAAGTAGGAATGTGAGTAATTTAATTAGGAATTAATTGGGACTTAATTGTTTGTTTTAAATAAGAAAAGGCTATGTTTTGAGAAATCAAATATCGTTAATGATTAATTGAGTAAATAAGAAATAGGATGGAAAATAAAATAACATAATATAAGTATTTCTTTATAAGGGTCAAATAGGAAAAACATTTATAAAATCAAAGGATATAATATCCTCGGTAATTAAAATTTATGTGATTAATTCAATGAAATTTATTGCTTGTAGTAAAAGTTTCTCTGTGGGTAACTCTTTGTAATTAATTCTCTAGAATTAATTATCTATAGTTACTTTTCCATACTACTTGTCTGTAAGTTTGTCTGTAGTTAGAATTATGTTTACTTAAATTGTCTGCATTATTTTCTTTGTTTAAGTAATGTGCAGTGTAATACGTATTTAAATTCAAGTGCTCAAAGTTGTCTGTGATTGATTGCTTGGAATGTCTGCTAGTAATTATTTGATTTGTGATTAATTACTTGTGGTGATTATTTAGATATTTATTGAATGTATTAATTAATTAATTGATTGCGAATTGGTTTTAATTATTTTAATTATTTTTAATTCTAGTAACTTGCACAATAAGTTATTTCTTATAAAGTTTATCTGTAAACAATTTTTTTATAGAGAAAATTTTATTTAAGAAACTAGAAAAGTTTTCATTACAAACTGTTTTAATAAAATTATTTGGATGTTTGAAATTAAGTTTTAAAATTTTAAATTACATTATAGTACGATTACACAATGTAAAATTATACTGTGTAGACTAAACTTGGTAATTAAAGTCCCTAATCCTAAACTAATGACACCTCACCATGCATGCAATCCATAACCAAATGACACCTAGCCTAATCCCTCCACTCAACTCATGGACGCAACACACACACACACACAAACTAACATCACTCATTTCTCTCACTCCCAATTCCAACTTAGCCAACAAGTAGCTAAATCCAACTTGGCCAACAAGTAATTAAAACACCAAGCTCCCTTCTCTCACCTCACAACACCACATGGCCAAGTCTTCCAAAAGCAACCCAAACTCTCATTTTCTCTTAACTCCTTTCTCACTCTACACAACACAACTTGCTCATTAAGTTAGCTAGCCAAAAAGCTCTCTTCTCTCTCTTGTTTTGCTGCTGGCCGAGAGCTACCAAGGGAGAAGGGAGACCATTTTTGTGGAGCCTTGGCTGCTTGCATGTGCAGCTTGGAGGTCCCCTCTTCACCACCACAAGCTTGTCTTCTCCTTCTCACCCTCTCTTCTTCCATTTGAGCTTTGGAGCTAGGTAAGGGGGACTCTTTGTGGATTCTCTTGTTTCTGTTGAAATGTGATTGAGGGTTAGGGGTCTCAACCACAACATGCATGCATGCCCTCTTGTTGATTGTGTTGTGTTTGCTTGGTGTTTGAACTTGAGAAATTGATGGAATGGGTTGAAAACCCTCTTGGCAGTGGCTATGTGAGTTTGCATGTGGTGTTTTGTTTTGTTTTTTATCATTTAAATTGATTGGGAAGACTCCTAAAACAAAGGAGACCATGCGCCAAATTTTCTCAAAATTGTTTGGCAAGGTTTCCATGGTGAAAATCAAACCACCAACTAAGTGGCAGTTGCTGTTGGGTTCGTCTAGCCTTGGACAACCCCCACTGTTTTACAATTTTTGAAAGATCCAACCGTTGGTTTTTATTGAAACTTGTTTTGAATGAAAATAAACACAAAATGTGACAACTTTCATTTATAAACCTTGGGGAGATAACTTTAAATCGGGGTTCATCCATGACCCACAAGGTGGCTGTCCTGTTCTCGTGTCCTGTTGGAACATGCCTCGGTTTTTCCCAATTTTACACTTGTGTACTTATCTTTTCTTTTTCATGTTTATACCATTAAAAACTAGACAAAACAAGATTTTTAACCATATAATTTACAAAAATTATCATGTCCAATTTCTAAATTAACTTTTTAGATTGAGACAGGGCAAGGGTTTTAAGCTCTGTTTTGAGTCTGAAACTTAGGCTGTTAGAAATCAATTTACTGGGAACACTAGGGAAATAATATGAGGCCATGGGATACCATTTTAGAAAAACCAATGTGTTACCTTTCTATTGTAAATATTTCAGCTCAAAACAAGTTTGGTAAGTGTTATGAAATTTAATTTCTTTGAACCATGTCCACTGGAAAGTCAAATTCGGTACTGCCAACTTGTAGGAATTTTAGAAAATTCTCTAGATGTCTATTTTACAATTGGGATACCATTTTGAAAAACAGGATTCAAGAGCTTTAATTCCATATAAAAAAATTTCAATTCCGAGGTCATTTGCTACAATCAGTGAGAGCTCACATTCAGTGTTGCCAAAGAGAAATCGTACTTATTTAGTCAAACCTTATGGAAGAAATATATATATATATATATATATATATATATATATGTGTGTGTGTGTGTGTGTGTGTGTGTGTGTGTGTGTGTGTGTGTTCACTTTGAATTGTGGTATTTAATTAGTAATTGTGATTTTATAAGGCAATGGATATGTTATATCCATTGACCTGTTCTGTTTTGTCTCAAGTCCCAATGATGTGAATCTTGGGTATTTGATATTTGAAAGTTGTGATGGTGTGTGCTTTTGTGATATAGTCTTTGATTGTAGGTTGAACATTGTGATAATGTTGTTTGTCTATGTGATGTGTTCACAAGACTCGGGCGCGAGTGCTTGTGAAGACTAGAACTTTGTTCTAGTATTTATGGCAAGTTTGTCATTTAAAGATAAATGAAACCTTAACAGTGAGCACAATTAATTAGGCTAAAAGATTTTATTTTATTAAATAGAAATTAAATAATCAACTCTTTATTTTGTGCGTTGGACATAGAAAGAACTTAGGACCTTTGCGTGAAGGAATAAACGGTAAGTTTAATATTTTATAAACATTATAAAGTTTGAGAGAGAGTAAGGAATGCATAAGACATAAAAGTTTTGCTACGCGTTGTGAATCATGTTGAGTTGAGAGTCGTACAAGAATGATACGAGTGTACGACAGATTGCTGGAACTGCAAGATGAAAAGAGAGTCATGTGGGGCATTTCCAGCTGTGATAATACCAAAGAGAAGGGGCGGAGTTCGAATGATGCGTCACAAGCGGTGATGGCCACCATGGGGTGGTGATGGAGGCAATGTCCTCGTATATATATATATATATATATATATATATATATATATATATATATATATATATTTGTTTTTTAGCAGAGACGGGTTCTCATGCTCGGCATCTATTCGACCGTCGTCCAATACCATGTGCAGCGGAACCCCACAGTGACGAGAAAGAATAATCCCTGTGAGGAGAGTTGTTGAGGAGTCAGTCCTTAGAGTAATGGATGACCACAGTTGGTACCTGGTAGATGATCGCAAGGCATTGCGACCTTGGAGGATAGGCGTTGAGTTGTGACATCAGTTCACATAGCCGACTTGGCAACCCTGACAATAATACAAGCCATCATCGGTTGGTGAGAGCCCGCCATTGTACCATGGTGAAGAGTGTACTCCCAACAGTCATTCAACTTAATTGTGTAAGACCACTGAGTTCTGAGAGTTCCAATGGCAACTGACAAGTAAGAAAGGATTTACAGAAATAGTAATGGAAATGATTAGGTTTTGAGTGTGATCGTTAGACAACCATATCGTAATGGTTAGTAGAATGTGCATGTGACTTTTTAAGTCATTTTGTGTGTCTGCTAGACAAAGCAAAGAGTTCACCCTTACATTTTTATTTTAGGAACCGATGGTAGTACCTGTGGAGAACGCAAAGATGCTATCGTCATCGTCTTTCTCTTTCGGAGTGTCTTCGAAGGGGTCATCTGTACCCGTTACGGTTTCCAATGCCACACCATCAGAGGAGTTCATGTTTGGTCCGACGCTTCCCACCTTTCGCGGAACCCTTTTAAGTCAAGAATTGGAGGCGTAATTGGGCGAGTGCTCGTCATGGAGATCCGCCGCCATTGTGAACTTAGGGAACAGTGAATCAAGTTTTTTTTTTTTTAGAAGGATTTGGAGAACTTTGAGAAAGATTCCGTGAAGGATCCTGTGGACGATGACCACTAGATTTCTTCTCAGGGATCTTGTTAAAGACCCTCCGCTATCCTATTTCTTTGTATTAGTCTAACATTCAGGGTTGGGTTTTAGAAATGACGGCTCTAAGACTAGGTTTTTCCCTTTTTATGTATTTGGATATGGGTAGACCTAGATTTCATATTTTTGGTATGTATACTCAGTCTTCGTACTCCATTACCCTTTGTATTTGGTATGCACTTTGGGGAAGTATATATTACTATTGCTCCGGAAATATTTGAGTTATGAAATTCTCTACTTCATGTATATGTATATTTTGTAACCGAAAATATCCTGTTTTATTTATTCTAATCAACTTGAAAATTTAATGCTTATTTGTGATCGAAACAATGCTACATGGCTTTCTTGCAAATCTAAATAACACGTTTTAATTATTAAGCGAAACGCAACTTTCGAAAATAAAATGACATAAAAAGTTTTAAAAAAGTTGCCAAAAATTCCCATTAAGATCTTTATTAACTTTACTTGATTTACGAAATCAAGCAAACTGTCGCACCTTATAAAATAAATTATCAAATAATTCTTTCTTTCTTTTAATAGAATTGAATGAAACACGTTTATTTTATTAAATTAAAATAAGTTTAAAATGCGAATATATGTAAACCCGGATTTAGGATGTAGAAGGTTGAAGCTAGGTTTTATGGCTTAGAGTTATCATAGGATCGATACCTTAACCACTAAGACTTGAAACTTTGTGTGGTGAGCTCGTCTTGGAAACGAAATAGTGCACTTTTCTAGTGCGATAGATTGACCCACAAGCTTAGTATGTTGATTTCATTTCAATGAGGTAAGTGATCGTTAACACTTGTATTATAGCGCACAACGGAAGCATAGTGTTGAAGTACAACGGTTCTTCATGGTTAGGTCATGACTTAATGGGTGGAATAAGATACAAATGCTAGAACAGTAGCAGAGAGTTTAAGATGGAAAGTGGGGGATTGAAAGACTTAAGAGTGTGATTGGATGTTAGAAGTTGAATTCAATAAGTAATTAAAATGGTAATAGTATATTAAAATGGGTTGAGGCACTTTAGAAGTCATTATAATGGTGACTTGGTTGAAATTATGGTAATAGGATGTCGTTGTAAGTTAGAGACTTAAATCATGATTGAGATATCTACTGTGACGAGGAAAAAGTAAGGAAATGATGGGAAAAGTCTTTGGTAGTGTTTAGGCATAGAGAGTTAAAGTTTAGACAGGTATTAAAGATGTTGGAAGTGTCGTTGAGCTTATAGTTTGGGGATGAAGCTGCATAGGTAAACCTAGTATATAGCCTTTTAGAACGAATCTTACCTATACACTTATGTCAGAAAGGATAGTAAGTTACAATTGAACTCTGTTAATGGAAATGACTTCTTATAGGAGCCGCATAAGACTAGCTGTAGAGCGATAGACTAGCGGAGAATAGACAAAAAGGACTATAAGTTTAGCTTAGCTTACCTTACACTCAGTGAATTTCGGGGACGAAATTCATAAAAGGGTGGAAGTGTTGTAACACCCTGAAAATTTCAACCCAGTAAGTACGTACTTGAGTGATTTGATTTCGATTTAATTAAGATTTATATGCTTGTTTTAAATAAGAAAAACATGTGTTATGAGTAATTAAATATAATAGGTGATTAATTGAGTAATTAAGAAAAATAATGGAAATTAAATAAAATGAGTATTTCTTGATAATGGTTAAGTAGAAGAATTTACCAAATCACATATATAAAATTCTCTTCAATTAAAATTTTAGTACTGAGTGAAAAGAGTGAGGGAAGGTTAGAATATTAGGTCTGAGCGTTTACACATAGTAGCAGTTTTTAGCTGCCACAATGTTAAATTAATTATTTTAAAAACAAAAAGCATTGTATGACAGGTTAGAGTCACTATAACAAGGGGTGTTATACTCAATAGTATCAAAGCAGTTCGGGGATACGGTCATACAACGCTTCTCATTTTTAAAAATAAATGTAACATCCCTTGTTACATGTTAGATTTTTAATAAGTACAATTCTCTTACTGAAAAGTCACATTATAATTCGTTAAGACACAATAAGTATAATTTGTGGTTGTTAAGACACAATAAATATAATTTTGAAAAGTCTTTTATTGCCATAGGTATAAAAATTCTCTTATTTTCAAATTTATTCACCAATTGCCATATAGAAAGGCTAGATTTTTAGGTTTTAGTGAAAAATTATTCTTTTCTAATACTTATATTTAATAATATTTACATACTAATTATTATTTTTCAATAACTCACATTTTAATTAAAATGGGTCACTTAATTACAAACTAATCATTAATATATAAATGCTAATTCAAATTGTAACAACATTATCATGTCTTTTAATTACAAATTAATCATTAACATATAATTGTTGATTCCTATTGTGAGAACATTATCATGTCTCTTAATTTTAGATTAATCATTAGTATATAACTTTCAATTAAATACAAAACAAAATTATACTTATCATAAAGTGTAACTGCATAGTTATGCTAAGTTTTTAGTTTTTTTGTTGTTGACAAAAGTCAAACAAAATTTATTAGCAGTTATGCTAAGTTTTCATTAATTTTTTTTTTCTCACACCTCACACAATTTGGGATTTTATAGCCTATTTTGCATGCTTTCTAAATGATTGTTATTATTACAATAAATTAAGTAACAATGAGTTTATTATCTTATATATGATGGGGCATTGCACAGAGTCCCGAGGGAGCATTATAAAATTACAAAGTTAAAAGTTGAGGATATTTCAAACTTTTTATGTGGCATTTCTATAAACATGTGTTGTATAAAATTTGTAGACGTATTATATTTATTGTGTCTTCACAACCACAAATTCAAATTAATTATAATGTAATTCAAACACTATTATCATATTCATTATTTTTATACATTATATATGAGTCATATTGTCTCACTATTTTAATAAATTGAAAACTGTTTTATTGTGAAAAGGTATAAAACTTCTCTTATTTTCACCAATTGTCATGTAGAAAGGGTAGATTTTTAGCTTTTAGTGAAAACTATTCTTTTCTAATAATATTTACATACTAATTATTAATTTTCAAGAACTCACATTTTAATTAAAATGGGTCACTTAATTACAAACTAATAGTTAATATATAACTACTAAGAGGAGGGATCAGATTATACCAGTATAACTTGAACAACTATCACACCATTCAATAACTTGATACATAATGTGATTTTTATTGATCCAACCGTTGAATTATATCTACATATTACCAAGATTGTCTGTGTCAAATTTTGTCAAAATTGAACAACAATAAGAAGGTAGGTAATCAAATTATTCATATTTTAGTATATTTTGAAAAGTTTATATTACGTTGATTTAAATTTATATGAATGAGGTAGCAAATAATTTGGGATTAATATGAAATTTTGTATATATGATCTATGTGAAAGGAACTTTCAATCCAACGGTGGATTTTAAGAAAACATAATCCAATTGAAAGTTATTGAATGGTGTAATAGTTTATCAAAGTTACACTTGTGTAATTTGATCCCTCCTCAACTAGTAATTCAAATTAGTCATTATCATATAATTGTTAATTCCAATTATGAGAACATTATCATGTCTCTTAATTTTAGATTAATAATTATTATATAACTTTCAATTAAATACACAACAAAATTATACTTATTACAAATTGTAACTACATTGTTATGCTAAGTTTTCATTAATTTGTTTTCCTCATACCTCACACTATTTGGGATTATCACCTGTTTTGCATACTTTCTAAATGATTGTTAACATTGCATTAAATTAATTAACAATGAGTTTATTATCAAATAAATGAGGGGGCATTGCACGGAGTCCCAAGGGAGCGTTATAAAATTTCAAAGTTAAAAGTAGAGGATATTTCTAACTTTTATGTGGCGTTTCTATTAATATGTGTTTTATAAAATTTATAGATGTATTATATTTATTGTGTCTTAACAACCACATATTCAAATTAATTATAATGTAATTCAAACACTATTATTAAATTCATTATTTTTATATATTATATATAAGCCATATTACCTCACCATTTTAATAAATTGATAAGTCTTTTGTTGCCATAGCTATAAAAATTCTCTTATTTTCAAATTTATTCACCAATTGCCATATAGAAAGGCTAGATTTTTAGGTTTTATTGAAAAATTATTCTTTTCTAATATATATATATTTAATAATATTTACATACTAATTATTATTTTTCAATAATTAACATTTTAATTAAAATGGGTTATTTAATTACAAACTAATAATTAATATATGACTGCTAATTCAAATTGTAACAACATTATCAAGTCTTTTAATTACAAATTAATCATTAACATATAATTGTTGATTCCAATTGTGACAACATTATTATGTCTCTTAATTTTAGATTAATCATTAGTATATAGCTTTCAATTAAATAGAAAACAAAATTATACTTATTACAAATTATAACTTCATTGTTCTATTAAGTTTTTGTTAATTTGTTTTCCTCACACTTCACACAATTTGGGATTATATCGCTTGTGTTGCATGTTTTCTAAATGATTGTTATTATTGCATAAAATTAAGTAACCGTGAGTTTATTATGTTATATATATAAAATTACAAAATTAAAACTTGAGAATATTTCAAACTTTTATTTGGCGTTTCTATTAACATGCGTTGTATAAAATTTGTAGATATATTATATTTATTGTGGCTTCACAACCACATATTCAAATTAATTATAATGTAATTGAAACACTACTATTGGATTCATTATTTTTATACATTATATATGAGTCATATTGTGTCACCATTTTAATAAATTGAAAATTCTTTTATTGCCAAAGGTATAAAAATTCTCTTATTTTCAAATTTATTCACCAATTGTGATATAGAAAGGCTAGATTTTTTGGTTTTAGTGAAAATTTATTCTTTTCTAATATTTGTATTTAATAATATTTACATACTAATTATTAAATTCCAATAACTCACATTTTAATTAAAATGGGTCACTTAATTACAAACTAATAATTAATATATAACTACTAATTCAAATTGTAAGAACATTATCATGTCTTTTAATTACAAATTAATCATTAACATATAATTGTTGATTCCAATTGTGACAACACTATAATGTCGCTTAATTTTAGATTAATCATTAGTATATAACATTCAATTAAATACAAAACAAAATTATACTTAATACAAATTGTAACTGTATTGTTATGCTAAGTTTTCATCAATTTGTTGACCACACACCTCACACAATTTGGGATTTTATCGCCTGTGTTGCATGCTTTCTAAATAATTGTTATTACTGCATTAAATTAAGTAACGATGAGTTTATTATCTTATAAATGAGGGGGCATTGCACGGAGTCCCAAAGGAGTGCTATAAAATTACAAAGTTAAAAGTTGAGGATATTTCTAACTTTTATGTGATGTTTCTATTAACATGTGTTGTATAAAATTTATACATGTATTATTATATTTATTGTGTCTTAACATCCACATATTCAAATTAATTATATTAACATATAATTGTTGATTCTAATTGTGACAACATTATCATGTCTCTTAATTTTAGATTAATCATTAGTATATAACTTTCAATTAAATACAAAACAAAATTATACTTATTACAAATTGTAACTGCATTGTTATGCTAAGTTTTCATTAATTTGTTTTCGTCACACCTCACACAATTTGGGATTTTATCGCCTGTTTTGCTTGCTTTCTAAATGATTCTTATTATTGCATTAAATTAATTAACAATGAGTTTATTATCTTATATATGTGGGGGCATTGCACGGAGTCCCGAGGGAGCGTTATAAAATTACAAAGTTAAAAGTTGAGGATATTTCACACTTTTATGTTGCATTTCTATTAACATGTGTTGTATAAAATTTATAGATGTCTTATATTTATTATGTCTTAACAATCACATATTCAAATTAATTATATTGTAATTGAAACACTATTATTAGATTCATTATTTTTATAGATTATATATGAGCCATATTCCCTCACCATTTAATAAATTGAAAAGTCTTTTATTGCCATAGGTATAAAAATTCTCTTATTTTCAAATTTATTCACCAATTGGCATATAGAAATGCTAGATTTTTAGGTTTTAGTGAAAAACTATTCCTTTCTAATATTTATATTTAATATTATTTACATACTAATTATTATTTTTCAATAACTGGCATTTTAATTAAAATGAGTTACTTAATTTTTTTTAATCAAAGGCTAGGAATTAGGAAGCATCACTATAGAACCTCGCATCCCAACTAGGTTGGCACCTGAAGAACTATAGATCCTATGCAACCACAATCCCAAATTTATTAAAATCAAATAAAGGAGTAAGAGACAAGTTACATCATGGGGCGACCAAACCAAACCCATAAAAAAAACTAACAAAATCTGTAATTTGACATTCCTATTTTATTTTGTAAAAAATCTGCATTGAGAAAACTGGGTAGTACATCCCACCAAGTGAAGCTTGCATTCAAAATAGCAAAGGAAGCTATCTTGTTTGCACAGCAATTCCCTTCCCGAAATATATGAGTAACCATAAAACGAAGCATTCTAGTCCTGACAATGCAATTCTCCCATTTATTCCTCAATTTCCATGGAACTAAATTTGGTCTTTGAAATGCTTGAACCACAAGAGTGGAGTCAGTTTCTAACCAAATACCAGACCAACCTTTTTCTTGAGCAATGTCTATAGCCTTCAATACTGTTATCAATTCCGCCTGAAATGAAAAATTAACTCTCAAGTGTAAAGCAAAGCCTCCCAAAAAACCACCAAGACAATCTCGAAATATTCCCCCGCATGCAGCCAAGCCAGGAGACCCACAAGCAGTGCCATCAGTGTTAACTTTTATCCATCCATAAGTAGGAGGCTGCCAACACACCTCTTTAATACACTGAGCCTTACGTGGAGGAACTTGAACATAAAAAGGTTTAACAATATTAAACTCATACATATTAGAGTACATGGTACTAGAAGAAAAATTCCCAGAAAGAGAAATAAATGCCACTATTTTATGAAGAAGCACATGTTTGGGAACAACACAATTATCAAATCTCCATTTATTTCTGCTATACCACACAAACCATGTCATATTAATGATCCCAGCCAACACCACATCAAGAGCTTGCAAACTAAAATGTTGATTACATATGGACAGAATGGAAAGAGACAAAGATAAATCAATTCCAACATGTAAAACTGAACTTAACCATTGCCATAATTCAACTACCAGAGGACAAGAAAGAAATAAGCGATCAGTTATTTCAAAGTGATTACCACAATGTGAACAAACTGATACCATGACTAAACCACTTTCTCGCAATTTATCATCTGTTGGTATCTTCCCATGAATGAATCTCTAGAATAGGAAAGATCTGGATGATGGAATAGCTTTCCTCGAAATAAGTTTATGCCACAAAATTGTTGGATAATTTGACTGAACAAAGCAATAGGCTTCTCTAAAGTTAAGTTCTCCTGAAGAAGCCGGAGACTAGATCGCTACATCATTCTTAGGGAAAATAGGAATGATAATTTCTTTATGGCCATACTAACAGCAGGAAGATTTATTTCAAATTCCTAGGGAATATGCCAAACACCATTATCTATGAAATTACTAACCTTAGCAAGCAACTGCTTACTTATTATGGATTCAGGGATATTTGCTAACTTTGAAATTGGACTATCTAACCATATGTCTGTCCAAAAGCTAATTGATTCCCCATTCCCTATTTGCCAACAAATATTCTCCTCCACAACCGGCAACCATGCTTTAATCCCTAGCCAAACAGAAGATCTCACATAGGAAGATACATTTCCCCTCAAAAAACGCTTCCTAGAAAGCTCAGCCCATGCTTCATTTGAAGTAACCATTCGCCAGCATAACCTGAGAGTGGCTGCTTTATTAATATTCTTCAAAGGACGAATACCCAAACCACCAGTTGAAAGCTAGGAACAAACCTTATCCCAAGCGACAGTGATTAACTTGCGCTTTTGAATATCACCTGTCCAAATAAAGTTGTGAATGCGAGCATCTAAATGCTTTAATAATGCAGAAGGCCAAGAGTAGATGAAAAAACTGTGTAGAAGCATGCCTTGGATAGTGGATTTAACTAATTGTACTCTCCCCATATAAGAGAGAAGAAGACCTTTCCATGAAACCAACTTGGACTTAATCCTATCAGTGATAGGCTATAAATAGCACCGCTTTGGCTTTCCCTAAAAAACAGGAACTCCAAGGTAAATAAAAGGAAGAGAGCCCTCTGCAAAACCAAGTTGATCTCGAATGCTATTAAGTTTGGCATGAGACAAACCACTGTGAAAAAAGTGACATTTCTCAACACTCAACCACTGACCAGAAGCCTCTCGATAGGCTTTAAACAAGTTCATCGGATTTTGTAAAGTGTTTTTTCTTTCCACTACTACAAATCATAATGTCATCACCAAAATAAGCGTGACTAGGAACCTTGTAGCCCGTCAGACCAATCATTCCATGCATAAGATCATTCTGGACCAGTAAAGAGATACCTCTACTAAGAGTTTCTTCAACCAGGCAAAAGAGAAGTGGCGAAAGTGGATCACCCTGCCTCACTCTACACTTGCAGGAAAAGAATCCCGCCGGCTTACCATCGACCATAAAAGATAATTTTGCTGAGTGCAGAATGGTCTTGATCCAATCACAAAAAACAAAGTTAAACCTAAAAGCTTCCAAAACTTTCACTAGGAAACCCCAATCCAAGGTGTCAAATGCCTTCCTAATATCAATTTTTAAAGCAAGATTGCCACCAAACACTCTATGTTTTAGTAAGTTGATGGCCTCAGAACTGGTACCAATGCAATCACTTATTTGACGACCCTTCACAAAACCATACTAGTGAGGAGAAATCAACTTAGGTGCAATTTGTGCCAAACGGTCCACTAGTACCTTTGAAATTACTTTAAATTGAAAATTGGCCAAAGCTATTGGTGTAACACCCTGAAAATTACAATCCACTAAGTAGGAACGTGAGACATTTAATTAGAATTAATGGGAATCTAATTGTTTGTTTTAAATAAGAAAAAGATAGATTTTGAGTAATTAAAATATAGTTAGTAATTAATTGAGTAATGAAGTAAAATGATGGAAAATAAAATAATAAAAGTATTTCTATATAATGGTCAAATAGGAAAAGATTGATAAAGTCAAAGGATATAATATTCTCGGTAAATAAAATCTATGTGACTAATTCAATGAAATTAATTGTTTGTGATAAAAGTTTCTCTGTGGGTAACTCTTTGCAATTAATTCTCTAGAATTAATTCTCTGTAGTTACTTTTTTGTACTACTTGTCTGTAAGATTTCCTGTGATTCAATTGTCTGTGTTATTTTATTTATTTCCTTATTGCAGTGTGATAAGTATTTAAGGTTTAAATACTTAAAATTGTCTGTGAATGATTATCTGATATGTCTGCTAGTAATTAATTGGGCTGAGATTAATTACTAGTAGTAAATATTAAAAATATATGTTACTATGCACTAATTAATTTATTGGTTGCAAAGTGATTTTAATTATTTTAATTAAATTAAATGTTAGTAACTTGCACGCCAAGTTATCTTTCATAAAAATTCATCTGTGAGCAATTACTGTACAGAGAATATTTTATGAGAGTTATTAAAAAGTTTCATTTCATAAGTTTTATAAAAATTAAAAAAAATATATTATTATTAGATGTTTAAAAGTTTGGTTTTAAAATTAAAATCGCGTTTCGTTTCAATTACACAGTGCATTCCTACACTGTGTAAATTAAACTCGGTACCTAGACTATCAAATCACATTCCCTTAACCAATTGAATTTCATGCAAAATCTTTCCCATTCTCAATCAAATCCCACAGCCTCACCCCACTCACTCTCTCACTTAAACCCCAAAACTTAACGACCAAGCTAAAAAAAAAAAGAACAAAAAGAAAAAAAAAATAGAAAAAAAGGGAAAACCACTTCTCTCTCTCTTCACTCCATGGCAGCACACACACACACACCACTGAAAACCTTATCTCACTCACTTACACTTTCAACTTCAGCACCAAGTAAAAACCAAAATCCCCTTCCTCTCTTCTTACTCACTCACACGGACCCAACAACAACATGCAACACCCAAACCCTTTTTGATTTTCTCTCTTCTCTATCCTTCTCCTCTTCTTTGGCTGAGACCCCATTGAAGGGAAGGAACCACAGCTGTGTGTTGGACCTTGCATGCAAGCCAAGGAGCAAGCTTTCCACCACCAAACTCAGCCAGCTTCATCCCCTCTCCTTCCTCTTTCTCCTCCACGGCCCAACCACCCCAAAGGTGAGGGAAACTTCTTTGTGGATTCAGTTTTTCAATTAAGTGTGATTGAGAGTTAGGAGGCTCAACCACACACAGCATGCATGTCCCTCATCTGGACTGTTTGTCTGTGTGTTTGAAATGCTTGCATGTGAGAAATTTTAAAGGGAAATGTTGAATCTTTGGTAGTGGCTATTTGTGTGAGTGCATGCATGGCCTTGATGGAGTTTTGATCTCTTTAAACTGTAAGGGATGGTCCTTGGAATGAGGGAAGCCATACCCATTTTCCACAAAACTCATTTTTGTGTGTTGCATGTAGCAGGAGACTCCAAAATCCAAGAGACAGTGGCCGTAGCTTCGGGTTGCCCTGGATAACCTCCACTGTTTCATGAATTTTGGAAGATCCAACCGTTGATTTTTTAGAAAATTTGTTTTGAATGAAAATAGACACAAAGAGAAACAACTTTTATTTTGATACCAATGAGATAAAACCTCTTCTTGAAGTTCATCTGTGGCTTACAAAATGGTTGTTCTGTTTTCGAGTTCCCCTGGAACATGTCTCGATTTTTCTTAAATTTCTAATTGTAAACTTAATTTTTTTGTTTTCATTTTTGTGCCATTAAAAACTAGACAAAACAAAATTTTTAACCATGTAATTTAAAAAAATTATCAAGCACAATTTATAAATCAATTTTTTTGAAGAGAGACAGAGCAATGGTTTTGAAGCTTTGTCTGGAACCCGATTTTTAGGCTGTACATAAAAATTTTCTGGAAAAAATTGGGGAAGAATTGGAAGGTATGGGATACCATTTTGGAAATAACCAGATGTTTCCTTTATGCTGTAAAAATTTCAATTCAAAATTATTTTTGGAAGTACCCGAAAATAAAATTTATTCAAAACATGTTTCTGGAAAGGATTTGACTAACCTATCCACTTGTGGAATTTTTAATAATTTTTATAGATTTTTACTAATTAAGTGGGATACCAATATAAAAAATAGACTTCAAGAGATTTCATTTAATATAAAACTTTCCTAGTTTTGAGGCCATTTAATACAATCAATTTGATCTCACATTCAGTACTGCAAAAGGGAAACTTTCCCTTTTTAGTCAAATTTTGTTTTAATTTTTTTTTTACTGTGGCCGTGATATAGTGTGTGACTTGTGTGAAATGTTTATGGTTATTTTTGTGAATGAAAGGGGAAATGGATACCATGTATCCAAGTACCCAATTTGTGATTTTAAGTCCTAAAGAACAAAGTTCTTGGGCAGTGGAGACTTTGAACGATTGTGTGGAATTATTCCTTGAATGTGTGATTTGTCTCTGTGATGTGTTCGCAAGGCTCGGGCGCGAGTACTTGCGATACTGGAATTTGATTTCGGTGATTATGGTAGGATTGCCATTAAACGATAATGATAAATGAAATTATAAACAGAGAGTATTATTAATTAGCTTCAAGATTTTATTTCATTATTTAATTTTTTTATAGGAATTAATTTTAAATTAACTCTTTATTTTTATGCACTGGACATAGAAATAATTTTAGGGCCTTTGTGCGGAGGAATCGTCGGTAAGTTACTAATTATAAAAAAATTTAGAAATTGAGAGGGTAAGGCAAGAATAAAACTTAATAAGATTTGTGATGCGCGTTGTGAAAGTATGCTTTTCAAGAGTCGTGCAATAGAGATGCGTGTGTACGACGGAGCAATGGAATTGTGAAGAGAGTCGCGTGGGATATTTCCAGCTATGAAAGAAAGTTGTTAGAGATGAAAGAGGTGCTCGAATGATGTGTTCACCCATGAGGTGATGGAGACGACAATCTCATATATATATATATATATATATGTGTGTGTGTGTGTGTGTGTGTGTGTGTGTGTGTGTGTGTGGAGCCGATGAGGGTCTCATCTTGCCGTCAATTCATCCCGTCTTGTACCATGGGCAACGGAAACCCACAGTGACGAGTATGGATAAAGCTCTATGAGAGAGTGTTTAAGGAATAAATCCTCGGAGTATGAATGACCACAGATTGATACCTGGGAGATGATCGTGAGACATTATGACCTTGGAAGGTGGGCACCAAGTTGTGACATTTCGTGCACATAGCCAACTTGACAACCCTAACATAACCATGAAAAATTCTCGGTTGGTGAGAGCCCGCCTTATACCACGGTGAGGGTGTACTCCCAAAAGTCATTCAACTCAAAAGTACATAAGACCATTGAGTTCTGGGAGTTCCAGTGGCAGCTAGCCAGTGAGTTACAATTTACAGATATTAGTTCTGGGTACGAGTAGGATCTGAGTGTGATCGTTAGAAAAACCCATCATGGTGGTTAGTAGGATTGTACTGTGACTTTTAAAGTCGTTCTGTGTGTACTACTTGATGAAGCAACAAGTTTACCCTCTGTTTATTTTTTTTCTTTTAGGAACCAGTGGCAGTACCTGTGGAGATCGTAAAGAGGCTATCGTCATCGTCTTTCTCTTTCGGAGAGTCTTCGAATGGGTCATTTATGCCCATTACTGTTCTCGATGCCACACCATCCAAGGAGTTCATGCTTAGTCCGACGCTTCCTACCATTCGCCCAAACCCTTTTTATGTTAAGAATTGGCAGTGTATTTGGGTGAGTGCCTGTCAGGGGGATCCGCTGCTAGCCGTGAACTTAGGGAACGGTGAGTCGAGATTTTTAAGAAGGATTTGGAGAACTTTGAGGAAGATTCTGTGAAGGATCCTGTGGACGACGATCACTAGATTTCTTCTTAGGAATCTTGTCAAAGGCCCTCCGCTATCCTATTTCTGGGATTAGTCTAACATGCAGGGTTGGGTTTAGAGATGACTGCTCTAAGACTAGGTTTTCCCCTTTTTATGTATTTGGATATGGGTAGACCTAGTTTTCAGATTTTTGGTATGTACATTCAACTTTCGTACTCTATTACCCCATATATTTGGTATACACTTTGGGAATGTACATATTACTATTACTCCGAAAAATATTTGGATTATGAAAATCTCTATTTCATGTATATATGTATATTTTATAGCCAGAGCTATTTACTTTATTTATTCTGTTTTACTCGCTTTAAATGTATATTTACAATTGAGGCGACGATACGCAACTTCCGAAATTAATTAATCAAAAATTTTAAAAACTTAGTAAAATTCTGATATATGTTTTTATTAACTTCACATTTTTTGGAAAAATTAAAATTAGTTAACACGTTTTCCAAATAATTAAAGGAGTTTTTCCATACCTTTTCCGAAGATTGAATAAAGTAACACGCCTATTGAATTAAAATAAGTCTAAAAGGAGAATATATGTAAACCCGGATTTAAGGTGTTACAATTGGCCTATATTTATCAATGGAATCTGAACTTAATTACAAACTAATAATTAATATATAACTGTTAGTTCAAATTGTAACAACATTATTATGTCTTTTAATTACAAATTAATCATTAACATATAATTGTTGATTCTAACATCATTATCATGTCTCTTAATTTTAGATTAATCATTAGTATATAACTTTCAATTAAATACGAAACAAAATTATACTTATTACAAATGGTAATTGTATTGTTATGCTAAGTTTTCATTAATTTGTTTTCCTTACACCTCACTCAATTTGGGATTTTATAGCTTGTTTTGCATGCTTTCTAAATGATTGTTATTATTGCAATAAATTAAGTAACAATGAGTTTATTATCTTATATATGAGGGACCATTGCACGGAGTCCTGAGGGAGTGTTATAAAATTACAAAGTTAAAAGTTGAAGATATTTCAAACTTTTATGTGATATTTCTATTGACATGTGTTGTATAAAATTTATAGATGTATTATATTTATTGTCTTAACAACCACATATTCAAATTAATTATAATGTATTTCAAACACTATTATTAGATTCATTATTTTTATACATTATATATGAGCCATATTGGCTCACCATTTTAATAAATTGAAAAGTCTTTTTATTAACATAGGTATAAAGATTATCTTATTTTCAAATTTATTCACCAATTGCCATATAGAAAGACTAGATTTTTAGGTTTTAGTGAAAAATTATTCTTTTCAAATATTTATATTTAATAATATTTACATACTAATTATTATTTTTCAATAACTGACATTTTAATTAAAATGGGTCACTTAATTACAAACTATTAATTAATATATAACTGCTAATTCAAATTGTAACAACATTATCATGTCTTTTAATTACAAATTAATCATTAACATATAATTTTTTATTCTAATTGTGACAACATTATCATGTCTCTTAATTTTAGATTAATCATTAGTATATAACTTTCAATTAAATACAAAACAAAATTATACCGATTACAAATTGTAACTGCATTGTTATGCTAAGTTTTCATTAATTTGTTTTCCTCACACCTCACACAATTTGAGATTTTATGTGGCAAATTTCGGTAAAATTCTAATTAAACTAAAATTTAATTATACTATGCATAATTACACTTCATAAATTTTTACTGTGTAGAGATAATTTGATTACACATTTTCCTAAGATAATTATTAACAATGAAAATTTAATTCAATTGATTAAGAAATTTTTTAATTATATGCATGTTATTTTACGGGACAAGTTTAATATAAAAAAATTGACTTAATTAGAATCTAATTTTTACACGATGTAAAATTCCAACGTGCAATATTACACTGAATATTACACTATGTAAATTAACACTGAATGAGATTGATTTGAATTACACATTACCCTAGATAATTAACACAATGATCTATGTTAATTAGCTAGAAATTAACTACTTTTAGTAAAAGCAAAATTTCCATTTGTGCCTTATGTAACACCTTGAAAATTTCAACTCAATAAGTAGGTACGTGAGTAATTTGATTAGGATTTAATTAAGATTTATTTGTTTGTGTTAAATAAGAAAAAATATGTGTTGTGAGTAATTAAATATAGTTAGTGAGTAATTTAGTAATTAAGAAAAATAATGAAAAATAAATAATATAAGTATTTCTTAATAATG
Source organism: Pueraria montana var. lobata (assembly GCA_026413185.1). Taxonomy (NCBI): domain Eukaryota; kingdom Viridiplantae; phylum Streptophyta; class Magnoliopsida; order Fabales; family Fabaceae; genus Pueraria; species Pueraria montana. The sequence continues at coordinate 35,729,498 of CM048652.1, forward strand.
GTTAAGTAGAAAAATTTACAAAAGCAAATATATAAAATTCTCTACAATTAAATTCCTATACTGGTTGCTTGTAATTAATTTGTTGTGATTAATCTCTTGTGTTGTTTGCTCATAATTAAATTTTGTCTGTAATGTTGTCTGTAAGGAATTAATTGTAGTGTTTTATTTAATTATCTAATTGCAGTGTGTTCTCTAAATTAATTGCTTGTAATTCAATTGACTGTGATTATTTTCTTATGATGTTTTGATTTAAATTGTTTAATTGTTATGTTTTGCATGATAATTAGTTTCATATGAAATTTGTCTATAATTAATTTCTTTACAGATGAAATTTTTTTTGGACAATTAGAACTAAATTAATTATACAAGTAATATATTAGATAGCAAGTTTTATAAAAAAAATTAATTGTTTGAATTCAAGTTCTAAAATTATTAATTGCATTGCATCAAAATTAAATAGTGTAAAATTACACTATGTAAACAATACTCAGGTACCTAAAACCCTTAATCCTAGAGGATTAACTCTTTTAACCACTAGTTAAAAGAGCTAACCCATCACCTCCTCACTAATCCACACGGCCACAACACCTCATCACCCATCTAACACCACTTATTATCTCTCCTAACCTCATTTAAGGCATCACAACCTCACACTCATCACACAACACAACCAACATGCAAAAGTCAAACACATTCTTCCTCTTTTACAGAGCAAACCCGTGGAGGAGAAGAAGGAAAGGAGGGCTGCCATTGTTGTTGTGTTGATTTGCATGTAAGCTTGTTGATCTCCACCACCTTCATCCTTCTACCTTGTCGTCTTCACTTCCTTCTTCACTACTTCATCTTCCTCTTTTGAACATCTAAGTTAGGTAAGGGGGATTTCTTCTTGTAGACTCAAAACCATGGTTTTCTTTGGGGGTTTCAACCATGGTATTGCATGAATGCCTCCATTGTTGGTGTTGATCAATTTGCACGTTGAATTGGATGGGTGGAAACCCTTGTTTGCATTTTCTGTTTTGATTTGGTGGCTGTGCCGTGAGTACATGTGCCTTTCTTTTCATCTTTTGACTCTTTAACTCTTTGGAGATGCTCCAATTACAAAGGAGACTTTGCCCAATTTTTATCAAAATTTTAAACCAAGGTTTTCTCTTTGAACTCAAGGCCAAATTGTATGAGGCAGTGGCTGTACCTACGTTTTGGCCTGAGCAAGTGCCACTTTCCAGAGGTTTTCTAAAAATATACCTGTTATATTTGAGCGAAACCAACTTTAAATGAAACTAGACACAAAAAACTACAACTTTTCTTTTGAGGTTGTTGTGAGATAAGCTCAATATGAGGCTCATCTGGGACATGCAAACTGACCTCTCTATTTTCGTTTTTGAGCTTGGCAGTGCTCGATTTTCCTAATTCTATATTTTTTCGTTGATCTTTTTCAAAATTTGGTTACCAAACCTTAAATTAGACATGATAAAATTTCCAACCATGTATCTTAAGTTAATTTTTAATTTCATCTTCTAATTTTAAGAGCAATTACAAGATAGAGGTGATATGCCGAGGAAACTATTTTAAGTATGTAAAAGGGATTTAAAGAGAATTTTACTGGAAATTGTAGAAAAATAATTTGAGTACAAATTTTACCTTTTTGGAAAGATAATTGCGTTAGCTTTCATCTGGAAAAATTGCAACTCAATTTTGTTTTGGTAAGGTTAAGAAAAGTGCAAATCTTTGAAGTTGTGTAAATTTTGGATCAAAACTATTTTACTTCCTTGTCCAATTTTTAGGAATTTTTGTAGATATTTTCTAGACAATTGGGATACCATCACAGAAAATAGGTTTAAAGAGCTTTGATTCTACATAAAAATTTTGGTGTTTAAAAATTGTTTACTAATTTTGTTTGAGCTCACATTCTGTCTTGTTTTTAGAAAAATAGGATTAGAGTCATTGTGTTAATGTGAAAACTTTTAACACTTTTTTTGCTAAATTGGTTTAATGTGCTTTTTGCTTGTGGACTATGGGATATGGTTTATTGTTTTAATTAAATTGAAAGACCCAGGGAGTGTGAACCTTGAGCAATTGTTATTTCATACGTGTGGTGCATTTTATTTTAATTTAATTGTATTGGAGACCAAGAGGAGTGTGAACCTCAGGCACTAGAAATTATATGTGCATGCGATTTCTGTGTGATACGGTTGACTTTCAAAAGTAGTGTGAAATTGTTATTATTGTGGTGGTTATTTTGTGGTGCTATCATAGGGACTGGAGTGAGAGGACCTGTGATGACTAGAACTTAATTTGTTTCAGTATTAATAGCGATTTCTAGCGACAAATGATATATATATATATATATATATATGGGAATTGCTAACATACTCTCACCTATTTTTTAGTTGGAGTAGGTTAGCATTCTACACCAAAAAATTTGGACCAAAAACCCAATTACTTCTTTTGTGAAAGTAAATTTATTTCAGAGACAGTGTGGTAATTTAGTATTTATTTATTTAAAAAAATCATTTTTCTCTCTCCTCTCCCACTCATTCTCTCTCTTCTTTCCACTCTCTCCATCAATAATGAAAATTTTTGCCTACAGGGACTTTGAACCAAGACAAAGAATTTTCATGGCTTTTGAGTTGTTGCCTACAGATTAAAAGTTTTAGAGCTTGATTTTTTGAAGTTGCTACCAGCACCACGTGACTTTTTATTTGTTTTAGTCTGAACCATTAAATTAATTTAAATTCATTCTTGTTGGAGATAAATAATTGCATGTCCACACAGAATCAAATGCACAAATGCTGCAAACATGTCAAACCCAAAGTATGTGCAAAAAGCAATCATAGACTCGATCTTGACATTGACCGTCAAATCCAACCCGTGATGGTAATTGAACCTCACTGGATAGAAGTGAAAACTATGTTTGGAGTTGGGGAGACGTAAAACGAAGATGAATGGCGTGAGTGACGAGAGGAGAGAATGAGTGGGAGGGGAAGGAGAGAGAAAATGTTTTTTTAAATAAATAAATACTAAATTACCACACTATCCTTAAATATATTTACTATCACAAAAGAAGTAATTGGGTTTTTTTGTCTAAATATTTTGTTGTAGGGTGCTAACCTACTCCAACTAAAAAATAGGTGAGAGTATGTTAGCAATCCCACACACACACACACACACACACACACACACACACACACACACATATATATATATATATATATATATATATATATATATATATGTATATATATATATATATAAACATGAGGGTACAGTGAGATACCAAAATTATAAGGTAAAGAGAGTTGCGTGGGGGCGTTCCGGCTGTGGGAACGTTAAAGCTCATGAAATGGAGGTCGAATGGCAGTGTTCACCTAGTGTTGTGAGGGAGGTCTTGTGCTTGTGTGCCAGTTCGTCACCGTCCTATATCGAGAGCAGCGGAACCCTACAGTGACAAAGGAAGGACAAGTGTAAAGAGGTCGCGTGGAAGCTTCATCTGTACTGAGCAATATGTTGTTAAGGGACGAGGTCGTAATGTTGACCACTATGATAGTGGGGGAGTTGAATCTCCATGTGATATATTATGGACATATGTTGTTGAGGATTGTCATCAGGTACCTTTGGCAGAGAATCCCACACAGACCTGTAAAAGATTAATCCCGATAGGGAGAGTTGTTGAGGAGTCAGTCCTCAGAAATTGGATGGCCACACAAATTGGTACTTGAGGTATGCTTGTTGACTTGTAGTTTCTTGGGGATCTAGCGTTGAGTTTATGGTTGCGTTTTCCATAGTACAGACTTGGCAATCCCGACAAATACGAGGCATAACTATGTTGGTGAGAGCCTGCCATTGTACGGTGGTGAGGGTGTACTCCCAATAGTCATCCAGTTTAAATTGTGTAAGACCATTGAGTTTTGGGAGTTCTAGTGGTAGCTAGCCAATGTGAAAATGATTCAAAAAGTTAGTCATGAAAACGAATAGGGTTACAAGTGAGACCCGTTAGACAACCACATCGTTGTGGTTAGTATGTTGTGTGTGACTTTTTAAGTCATTTTGTGTGTGTGGCTTTGACGAAGTAAGAAGACTCACTCCTTACGTTTTTATTTTTAGGATCCAATGGCAGCGCCTGTAGAGGTCGTAGAGATTTCGTCTTCTTCCTCTTCATCGTCCTCGTCATCATCATTTTCTTTTGACGTGTCTTCAAAGGGTCCATTTGTACCCACTATTGTTTCCGATGCCACACCATTCGAGGAGCTCATGCCTAGGCTGTCGTTTTCCACTTTTCGCCCGAACCCTTTTTATGTTCGGGATCTGACACGTGCTTGGATGAGTGCCCGTAGGGGGGAGGTGCCACTAGTCGTGGACTTGGGGGACTGTGAGTCGTAGAATTCCAAGGAGGATCCTGTGGATGATGGTCACGAGATTTCTTCTCAGGGATCTTACTAGAGATCCTCTATCATCACATTTCTTTTGGGTTTATCTGACAAGCAGGGTTGGGTTTAGTGATGACTACTCTGAGACTAGGTTTTTCCCTTTTTATGTATTGTGTAGGCCTAGGTTTCAGACTTTTGTATTTATTTCAGTCATTACATTTTCTTAGCACCTGTACTTTGTTTATTTTGGGGTTGTATATGTTACTTATGTCTTTGGGAACACACATGTTATGTTACTTTCGTCCAAGACTCATTACTCTTATATACATATATATGTATGTATATTTGGTGGCCATGGCCATTGTAGACTAATTCAAACAATCTCATTTTACATGCAGTGAAAGCTAAATCGAGGGACAGAGAGGCTGGGATTGTGGAGGGGATCCAACATCCTTTAAGGGAGGACCTAAAAGAGGTGAGAACTGAAGAAGGAAATGCAAACAAGCAAATGCCACATGGCAGTGTGATGATAAGGCTGGTTCTCACCATGGTTTGGAGGTATCTCATCCGAAATCCTAATACCTATGCTAGTGTTTTAGGACTCGCATGGTCTTTCGTATCATTTAGGTATTTTCCAAGAACTCTTTGCATCTGTTCTGCATCAATAACAGAAAAAACAGTTATTATTATTATTATTATTATTATTATTATTATTATTATTATTATTATTATTTACTGAGGTTCTATTCCCCTTCATCAATCCCTTGTTGTGTGCATGCACAGGTGGAACGTCAAAATGTCATCTATTGTGAATGACTCAATTCTGATACTGTCAACAACAGGGAAAGGAATGGCCATGTTCAGTCTAGGTACTAGTCTTCAACATTTTTATTTTTTATACATAACATATATCAAACTTATGTATATAAATTTTATTAATGTATACCTATTTATTTTTTAAAAATAATATTTAAAAAAAACATAGTTCAAATATTTTAAAATACCCCTTCTACAAACAAATTGAGTGTACATTAGTAAATTTTTTAGTATATAAAGATTTTATAATTTGTTGCATTTTATATCTATACTTATGTCGTATTGCATTTGTGTCATTCTCTCTACTTAATGGTGTATTTCATTAAATAGGTCTATTCATGGCATTGCAACCTAAGATCATTGCTTGTGGAAAAACTTGGATAGCAATTTCTATGGTGGCTCGGTTCATGGTTGGTCCAGCAATAATTGCTGCAACCTCCAAAGTCATCGGTATCCAAGGAATGCCTTTTACGAATTGCAATTATTCAAGTAAACAAAATCTACTTATGAATTCCTCTTATTAATTAGAGAGTAAATAATACTCACCTTCCTCATGCAAGTTTTGAAATAACATCGAGCCTTGTTCTTATTCAAAAATTGCACTCCACCTTAATTTACTTAAATGTTAGTATTAAACTTTTAAAATGTGCTAATGATATATGCTTCCTTAACTCAAATTAAATAATGCAAAAGAAAGAGGTTGATAATACTCCATAGGAGAGGCTTAATAAAAGAGCTCTGAATTCAATTTGGGAAGGGAGGCAAAATTGACAACTCCCTCCACCTCATTTCAAGATAAAGAATAAAAAATTGTCAACTCCTTATATTCATTAACCCAATGCTCATCACCTTAATTAATTGATAAGGTATAATAGGTAATTTTATAATTGTAGACAAACTCTAGAGTTAACAGTGTTTAAAGGATTGGGTAATTTTTTTGACGAAGAAAAGGGCTCATTGTCATTTTTGAATCCTAGATGGAGATGGTTGTTATTAACCCTTAAACTATAATGTCATATATATTAAAAGCCATATAACTATTTATTTCACTATGTTTAATTTTGCAGGCTGTTCTTCCTCAAGCTATCCTCTTTTTGTATTTGCCAAAGAATACAATCTTCATGCAAATGTCATGAGCACAACGTAAGTGTGTATGGTTTTAAAATTTAAAGCTTTTAAAAAATATTTTGTTCCTTGTGAATATAAACAACTAGCTCAACAAAAATTCTAAAAGAGATTTCTCAATGCTTAGGGTTATTTTTGGAACGATGATTTCGTTGCCTATAACAATAATTTATTTCGTGCTTCTTGGACTTTAACTAACTCGTCGTTCGAAGGCAAGAGAAGAAGAAAATAAAAGCACCACTACTACAAGGAACACATTTAACATTAGTTCTGTAAGGAATACTACATCGATCGGTTCCAGAACTGATATTGATCAGCACGATGTAAAATATAGGATACATTTACATTGATTCAGAACCGATGTAGAATTTGTAACATCCTGTTATATTAGACAAAACCTATATCCATTTGTTTATTTATTTTAGTTATTATGAAAATGCAAGTAAATTTTTCGCGTTGTTTCGAGACTTATAAAATATAGAATTTGGAAATGGGATAAGGAATAAATAAGATGACATTTTTCTCTTGATTCTTTAAGGAAAAGCATAGTCACATGATTCACACCGGATTGTGACTCCTCAAGGAAGACAAGCATGTCTTGCATGTTATGTTACAGAGAATGTGTGAAAATCTCTTAACCTTCCTTTTCCATTCAGCTTGAATAGCATTGATCACATGCATGGATTTAGAGCATGGGGCAAAAAGTTATGATTTGGTCCTTGATGTATAACCCTGTCTAGCACGCTTTCATATGCATGTTGATACAAAGTTAACCTCTCGTGCACATTTCCATGCTTTCATCATCTTGTTACAAAGTTCAAATACTCTCACAAGGCAACGTTAACAACCTCTGCATATAGGACCATATATTCTCATGGCTCCAACAACACTTTCTGTTGTTTAAAATGCAGCCAAAAGCAAAGGACCCTTTTTTTATCATGCCAAAGTATATTGCTTGAGTATTGTATTTGTAAATCTCTACTTACTAATAATGGGTCGCCTCCCAATGTATGATACGCTGGACTCCTAACATTTGAAATACAAAACAACATTATGTACCTTATATATCCCTTTTGCTTATATATTAACCACCATAGAAATATATATGTTATCCGACTTTAATTATCGTACAATGCCAACATGCTGATGGAAATGTAAATGGCATGATGTTGAGATGTTGTGATGTTTTGTTACCAAAATTCTAACATTCAACAATTAATACTTCAACAACATTGGTAGCTAGATATTTGTGCTAGCTCTCAATATGCAGATATGTCTTTCAAGTTTCAACTTTAACGGCGCATAACATAACGGGAACCTAAGGTTATGATGATTTTTCTTTATCCAAGTTTTCAATTAACTAGAAAAACAGGTTCATTGGTGAAAGGAACCTAACACAAGAAAAAGTACATTGTCAAATTGACAAATAGCAGAAGTGGAAACCTATATACTATAGGTGTCTCTTGTTTCTTCCACCGTTTTAATTTGGTTCTCGTGCGCCAAGTGCATGTGATGCGAGTGCCAAATATGGGCAATGCTGAATCGTATGAAATATATGGGACAAAGTTGCGCACAAAGAAACGTGGCTGATTTCCGTTTCATCCCATAATTATTATTTCTTCTTTATTTTATTAATAAACCAATCAAAACATCAACCGCGTGATTTCGTCTATTTTGTGCATAAATAATTCGTACCATAGCATAGCTCGCCAAATATCACTATTGCGGCTACACCACGTCATATTAGCATTATTGCTAGCTTCAGTACAGAGTACGAACTCCACTACTCATTATTTCGCATTTGGCTAAAGTGAAGTTTACAACACTTTCTCACGGGTGAAAAAGTATTGTTTTACCTGCTGTAGCAGGTTACCCACTAGTGAAAAAGTGGGTTTTACCTGCTACAGCAGGTAAAACTCACTTTTTCATTGATGGGTAACCTGCTGCAGCAGGTAAAACAACATTTTCTTACCGGTGAGAAAGTGTTACAAACTTCACTTTAGCCAAACCCGATTTTTTGGTTTGATCTTTTTATGAACGGTTCTTTGACACTGATGTTTTTTGAGTTAAATAGACTAAATACATATCCCAATCAGAGATTTTGCAGTTGAAATTACCATTTCGATCTTCTTTTTTACTATTCGTTTTAGGTGGCCTCTAGGCTGGACCACTAAAACAAGTGGTCCACCATGCACAATTATTAATGACCCTAGGATTAATCTATGGAACATTTTCTTATCCTGTGCCCTCTCCATCCTAACCGAACTCCTCTCCCCCGTCTTCTTCCATCTACAGATTTTTCGTCCAAATTGACGGTTTCATCTCTGATTTCGACGTCGAACTCTGATTTGCAGTGGTAATCGAAGGCCACCCTTCACTTTTCCCTTTCTCTTCCCACCCAATGATTGACTCTATTCTTTCTCTCTTCATTTTTCTCAGACACGACAAACCACTCTCCTTGGTTCTTCACCACCGCAGCAAAAGGCGTTGGTAGTTGGTCCAGATTCGCTCAAGGCCACGACGAATTGCGATGGTGGTCAATCCAGATCCGCTCAAGGGCACGACGGTGGTGCTTGATCCACATCCACACAAGGCCACAACGAACAATGGTGGTGCTCGGTCCAGATCCGCTTAAGGCCACTACGAACGACATCACACACATGCACAAAATCATTGATTTTGATGTTCTCTCACGTTTCTGGATCTGATCAATGTTCCTCATCTCCATCTTTGCTGCTACAACTTTGATTATTTAGTTTATTTTTATTTTTTTTAAGTTTGTATCAATTCACTAAAGATTTAGGAATCTTTAATTTTCTTGATCTGCATATGTGTATTTTGGGAACTTTTGATATGTCAAGTGGATTCTTTGGGTTTTTTTTTTTTTTTTTAATTCAACAAAGTAGATTCTTTGGTGCTGCAAGGAATGATGTGTTTGATTTTTCCCCCAACGTAATACAATTCACAACTTTTGTTTTGTGCTCCATTTTTTCAAGTTAATAGTCCCTAAGCGTAGTACACAATGTGTTGGGTTATTTGATTTTTTATTGCTTGATTTATTGTTTGAAATTTGTTGATGAATTGATATGGAAATTCTGTTCTTTAATATTTTTACATGTTGAATATGTGTTTTAGTTTGATTTTGATTCATGGTACAGTAATTCCGATGGCACAACGGCCATTCTTAGCTGGGGTGGTTCATAGGGTAAGAGGGAGAAGAATATTAATGAAGAAAGAATATAGTGCAAAGAGTAGAGTGTACATGATAAGAAGATGCTCCATTGATTAATCCTAGGGTCATTAATAATTGTGCATGGTGGACCACTTGTGGTAATGGTCCACCCTAGAGGCCGCCTTGGTTTTATGTTGAAAAATAACTTTCTTCTTGACTGCAACAAGGCAATCACAACTCACTGGTCTAGCCATCATGACTAATGTCATGAGTACGTAAGCCTACACTAATGCTGCGCATTATATAATATATATCATTCATTATGCAGTATTTCAAAAATAAAAAATAAAAAAATCAAACATATTATAAATTTTTTAAATGTGAATCATTCATTCATTTGTGGTCACCGGTTTCTTATTAAAAAAACAATATAAAAGAAAAAGAAAAACGTACTAACAAATATTCTAAAAATTTTAATTAAAAAATTCAATAAGTATTAATTTTTTATTGAAACACAAAAAACCAGTTTTAAATTCACTTCAATAATCTTTATATATATCTTTATCATTATATATATATATATATATATATATATATATATATATATATATATATAAGTAATAGTTTTTGCATCCTCAAAAGGAAATATTTTCCTACCTAAAAGAGGGATAGTTTTATATTTTTATGTTATCTTTTATCAAAAAGAAAATTTTCCCGTTCAAAATAGGGACTTTTTCTATTTTTTTTATTTGATGTCACTTTCAAAAAGAAAATATTTTCTCTCCCAAAAAGATATTTTGTTTATTTATAATTTTATGTCAATTTGCAAATTACATTAAAAAGTATTTATTATTTATTATATAAAGATATATAAAAATTACATATTATATATATATATATATATATATATATATATATATATATATATATATATATATATAAGTAATAGCTTTTATGTCTCAAAATAAAATATTTTCCACTCAACATAAATATATTATTATATAATGATATAAAGATTAATTATATAAATTTGTGTATATAATAGTGAATATATAAAGATATATATTTTATATATTATATATAAAGATAAACGATAATTTTTTTTACTACAGATACACGATAATTATATATTATATGATAATTATATATTATATATACGGTATATAATAGTAAAATATCTTTATATTTATATATTAAAGTAGTAGAATTGGGATATGAAAAAGGAATGTTTTTACAACCCAAAATATGAGCATTTATGTAATTTTATTTTGTATGTCAATTTATAATTATATTAAAATAATAAAATAATTTAATTTTGTATAATATCACGTTGATAAGCAAAATCAGTGGATTACATTAAAAAGTATTCATGTTTCTTTAAAAATTGAAATTTGAAATAATTTGAAAGTGATTTCCTCTTCTATTTAAATGTGGGTTGCCATGATCTAAACTAGGTTTTGCTCTTCAAGAAGAAGGTAGTAAAATGTCCTCTGTCTATATACCAATTTGTTGTTTGTATGGATCATTTGAATATATTTTTAATCCATGTTTAAGAACAAATTGTTCACATCATTTGCTTCAATGTTAAACCTATAGAAGGTATTTCATATTTTTTTTCAGTACTAATGGAGGTTTTTGTTAAATGGTTATAATGCTTTTCTTTTTCTTAGGACGTTATAATGATGGAGAATCATTTCTGGACTTTTAAGACGACAGATTGAAGCACGGGTTGATGTATACCATGGATCCTAACAACAATGTTTTGGAAGTAGAGATTTCTCATTTTTTCTGGGAAGAAAAAAAAAATATCATTGTTTACAATTGGAAGATTATAAATGGCAAATTTCTAGACAAGAATATTTTGTTGCCTTGATTATGGATCTTTTGGGATTATTTTTTGGTTGTGGTAACTGTTTTGCTATGTTACTCATTGAACAATTACCAATTGAAAGATAGTAATTTAAATTTTATTTTATCGAATATATCTGCGGGCAAAATTTCTAGTTTACGTGTGTTTGAAATATTCATATTTATATTATGAAATGTGGTTGTTAATTATTATTTTTAAATATTTATAAAATATTAAATATGCATGATTAAAATACTAAATAATTAAATTAACAAAATTAATTTATTTCATTCACTTAACTTAATTAAAATAGAATCAAATTAGGTGCTTTATTTATAAAATTAAAAAATTTGGGTGCGTCATGGCATAAAGATAATGTAAATTACTATTTTAAAAAATATGAAACAAATATACATAAATGAAGAAATTACTATTAATAATCAAAATTATTTTCGTCAAAATTAAAATTCAAAAAATAGTAAATGGAAACAAATTTGTCTCCTACATTAATTTAACGATTAATTGTTTATAAAATTAAACATTAAAAATTAAATATGTGATTTTTTTTAATATATTAACACTAATTTATGTTTTAAAAAAACACTAATTTAAAGATTTTATAAAAGTAACATGTTAAGTCTTCTAAAGATAATTTCAAATAACTTATTGCATTCACAAATTTCAAAAATAAAAAATGAATTGTCAGAAAATGTCTATAAAACAAATATAAAAACAAATTATTTAAAAGATTGATATTGATCCAGATTACTTTATTAAATTATATCACATAAAAAATGGGAAATTTTAATAGTTACAACATTTGGATATGACTATTTAAAAAATTAAATTTGAGGCAACAATTTAATGTATTTTATCTATCAAATTAAAGAATAAAAATGTTATATAATAAATATAATAATGATATTTTTTAATTAATTCATAATATTTAACTATTTATTTATAAAATGAAAGATTAAATATTAAATATAATAAAGATAACATTTTTAGTTTTTTATTTTAATATTATTAATATAATATTAATAATTATCTTCTCACTATATTTAATATATTAAATATAATAAAGATAAAATAAATAGTTAAATCGATAAAGATAATCTGTCAAAAAAAAGATAATAAAGATAACAAATATATTAATAATAATTTAACTTTTTTTAATATATTGAATTTTTTATTTTACAAACATGAAAAGTATGAAAAAATATTCAAAATGGAGATGAATAATTTTTATGAAAATATGAAGATAAATTTAGACTTAACTTACCGGATTAGATATATAAAATATAACATACGGGAATGAATATTTTTTATAAAAAATGTAGAAAAAATTACTTTGAATTTATGGGAATAAACTTTTTTACTAAAGATTTTTGTCCAATTAAAATTAAGATTTCTTTTAAATCATTAATATAAATTTAATTACATAAATATATAAATTAAATCTATATGATCACTATTATTTTCTCCACACAAAATAATTGTTTAAAATTAAGTTTAATGCAAAATAATTATTCATTTTTATTTATTATCTTCTCACTATATAAATTATTCATAAATTTTTTTACTTGAAAATTTTTTAATTTTCTTTTATACATTCATATGTATATATCAATATATTAAAAGAAAATTTATATATAAAATATAACACATAGGGATGAATTTTTTTTATATGAAAGTAAGTAAAAAATTTCAATTAATTCACAGTAATAAGAAATTTACCTAACATCATACTAATATCTAAATTATTATGATGAAATTATATTATTTATTATAATAATTTTAATTTAAATATATTATTTATGGTTGTCTCTTTCCTGACTAAAATAATTTATTGAATATTTTATTTTATAAATACAAAAAGTATGAAAAAAATATAAAAAAGGGAATAATTTTTTTAAAAAACTTACCAGATTAGATATCTATATTTAATACACCGGGATGAACATTTTTTATAAAAATAAGTAGGAAAATTTACACCTAATTCATAGGAACAAACTTTTTTACTAAAGATTTTTGTCCAATCAAAATTAAAATCTATTTTACATAATTAAAATATATTTAATTACATAACAAAAACCAAATTAAATCAACATAATCATTATTATTTTCTTCATGTAAAATTAGTGTTTAAAATTAATTTTTAAGAGAATAATTATTTGTTTTTGTTTATTATCTTATCAGTTTAATTAATTATTGAAGATTTTCTCCTACCTGGACAAATTTTAATTTTCTTTTGTAAATTAATATGTATATGCCAACATGTTAAAATAAAAGTTATATATATAATTTAACACATAGGAAGGAATTTTTTTTTTTATAAAAGCATGTAGAAATTTTACACTTAAATCACAAAGATGAACAATTTACCTGAAATCACATCAATATCAAAATTATTATTGTAAAATTATATTATTTTATTATAATAATTTTAATTTAAATGTATTTTTTATTGTTGTCTTTTTCTTAACTTAAATAATTTATTCAAATTTTTATTTTACAAAAATAGAAAAATATAAAAATATTAAAAATGGGTATGAATATTTTCATAAAAATATGAAGAGAAATTTATACTTAACTTATAGGATTAGATATACAAAATATAACACTAGGGATGAATATTTTTTTATAAAAATAAGTAGGAATAAACTTTTGTACTAAATACTTTTGTCCAATCAAAATTAAAATTTATTTTACTTAATTAATATAAATTTCAGTACATAACAAAAAACAAATTAAATAAACATAATCACTATTATTTTCTCCACACAAAATCAGTTTCTAAAATTAATTTTTAACAAATAATTATTCATTTTTAATTGTTATCTTCTCACTTATATAAATTATTTATGATTTTCTTCTACCTATAAAAATTTAATTTTCTTTTTTTATATTGATATGGACATGCTGATATATTAAAATAACATTTATATATAAAATATAACACATATGAATGAATATTTTGTTTTATATAAAAGCAAGTAAAAATTTTTACTTAATTCGCACGGGTGAACAATTTATCTAGAATCACATTAATATCAAAATTATTATGGTAAAATTATATTATTTTATTATAATAATTTTAATTTAAATGTATTTTTTATGGCTGTCTATTTCCTTACTAAAATAATTCATTGAATGTTTTATTTTACGAACATAAACAATATGAAAAAATATAAAAAAAAAATAGGAATGGATATTTTTTTGAAAGTATGAAGAGACATTTAGACTTAGCTTACCAGATTAGTGATATATAATAACAATTGGGGAAGAACATTTTATATAAAAAAAAGTAGAAAAATTTACACTGAACTCAGAGGGATAAACTTTGTTACTAAAATATAGTGTCTAAAATTAATTTTTTATTTATTATCTTCTAAATTTAATAAATTATTAAAGATTTTCTTCTACCTGGACAAAATTTTATTTCTTTTATACATTGATATGTATATGCCAAAATATTAAAAAAAAAGTTATTTGTTTTTATATATAAAGTTTAATACATTTGATGATTTTTTTAATAAAGCAAGCAAAAAATTTATACTTAATTCACGGGAATGAACAATTTACCTGAAATCATATTAATATTTAAATGATTGTAGTTAAATTATATTATTTTGTTATAATAATTTTAATTTAAATCTTTTTTATGGATGTCTTTTTCTTAACTTAAATAACTTATTCAATGTTTTAGTTTATGAAAATAGAAAGTATGAAAAAAATATTAAAAATGGGATGAATATTTTACATTAAAATATGAAGAGAAATTTAGACTTATCATATTAGATATAAAAAATATAACACACGGCGATGAACATTTTTTTTTATAAAAATAAATAGAAAAAATTACTATGAATTCACGAGAATAAACTTTTTTACTAAAGATTTTTGTCCAATTAAAATTAAAATTTCTTTTACATAATTAACATATATTTAATTATATAACAAAAATCAAATTAAATCAATATAATCACTATTATTTTCTCCATGCAAAATTAGTATCTAAAATTAATTTTTAAGCAAATAACTATTCATTTTTTATTTATTATCTTCTCACTTATATAAATTATTCAATAATTTCTTCTATCTAGAAAAATTTTAATTTTTTTTATACGTTGACATGTATATACCAATATATTAAAATAAAAATTGTATATAAAATATAATACATAGGGATGAATATTTTTTTTCTTATAAAAGCAAGTAAAAATTTGTACTTACTTCACGGGGATGAACAATTTTCCTAAAGTCACATTAATATTTACATTATTATGGTGCAATTATATTTTTTATAATAATTTTAATTTGAATGTATTTTTTATAGCTGTCTCTTTTGTTATTTAAATAACTTTTTGAATGTTTTATTTTACGAACATTGAAAGTAGACTTAAATATTTTTTAGACCCTCAAATGTAGGCCATTTTTTTTAGTCCTCCAAAATTAAAGTTGCTTTTCTTAGTCTCCAAAATTTGCATAATGCTTTACACAATGTGAGTCAAACGAGGAATAAGATATTTGCAATTTATGATGACTTTTGACTAACAGAAAATTGATTTTCTATTTTAAATTTTAAAGTACAAATTTCTAGTGATTTAAAATCATCATAATTAAGTCAATCAAAAAAATTAAAGCGATTTTTAAAGCAGTTAATGAGTTTTTAATTTTTTTATTGACTTGATTCCGATAGTTTTTAACCACAAAAAAATCGTACTTTAAAATATAAAATAGAAAATCAAATTCTAACGGTCAAAAGTTGTCACAAAAATGCGAATATTTTATTCCCTGTTTGGCTCACACTGTGGATAGAGACTAAAAAGACGAATTGCAGGGACTAAAAAAAACATAACTTTAAATTTGGAGGACTAAAAAAAATGACCCACATTTGAGGGATTAAAAACATATTTAAGCCTAGAAAGTATGAGAAAAATATAAAAAAATGGGGATGAATATTTTTCACGAAAATATCAAGAGAAATTTAGACTTAACTTACCATATGAAATATAAAATAAGTAGAAAATTTTACACTAAATTCACGGGAATTAACATTTTCATTAAAGATTTTTGTCCAATCAAAGTTAAAATTTCTTTTGCATAATTAATATATTTAATTACTTAACAAAAATCAAATTAAATCAACATTATTACTATTATTTTCTCCCCCACAAAATTAGTGTCTAAAATTATTTTTTAAGTAAATAATTGTTTGTTTATTTATTATCTTCTCATTTAAATAATTTATTCATGATTTTCTTCTACCTGGACAAATTTTAATTTTCTTTTAAACATTGATATGTATATGTCAATATATTAAAATGAAAATTATATATAAAATATAAAACATAATGAAGAATATTTTTTTTTATATAAAAACAAGTAGAAACTTCCACTTAATTCACAGGATCAACAATTTACCTGAAATCACATTAATATATAAATTATTATGGTAAAATTATATTTTTTTATTATAATAATTTTAATTTAAATGTTTTTTTATGATTATCTCTTTCCTGATTTAAATAGTTTATTGAATGTTTTATTTTAAAAACATGAAAAGTGTGAAAAAAAAATGTAACAAATGGGGATAAATATTTTTTTATGAAAGTATGAAGGGAAAAATATAATAATTTACATTACATACAATACAAAATATAAAGAAAAGTTCTTAAACATCTTCTTTACCCCGTACAACGCACGGGTCAAAATCTAGTAAGAGAATACAAGCAATTGACATGATACATATCCCATGTCGTTTAAAATGTGTTGCAGGTAATCAGTTTCATATATTGTGAGTAGTTTATAATTTTCTTTTAATTATGTGAATGTATATGCAGGGGTTTGCTAATATTCACACTTCTCTTTTTTAGTTGGAGTGCATTAACAACCTCCACCAAAATATTTAGGACAAAAAACCCAATATTTTTTATTTTAAATAATTTATTTTAAGGATAAGATAGTAATTTAATATTTAATGCTACATATCTTCCATTTTTTTTTTTGAAGAATTCTTTTTTTATATTCCTTTCTCCCATTTTTTTTTCTTGCTGAATTCTTCCTCTATCTTTCCCACAATTTTTTTTCTCTGTCATTTTTTGTGTGTATATGAAGAGAAAGAGGGACAAAGAAGAAAACTTGTCTTGAGAGATGAGGGAAGAGAGAGGACATGGGAAGAGGAGAGAGAAAAATGACTTTTATTATTTATTTTATATTAAATGAGGAGAGAGAACATGAAAAAGAAGTTATAACTGATATATGAGAGATAAGAGAGAAAAACGTGGAAAAAATATGAGAGAAAAAAAAAAGATATTTTATTTTTTAAATTAAACGGTAGAGTATAATAATATTCCTAAATTAAAATTTGATAATCAAAAGAATTGATTGGGTTTTTTTTTCCAAATTTTTTGTGCTGAGTACTAATGCACACTAATTAAGAAAGAGTAGGGTGGATATTAGCAAACCCATATATATATATATATATATATATATATATATATATATATATATATATATATATATATATATATATGTGCTTAATAATGCAATAAATTAATTTTAAAATGTAGCCTATCAATGAATGATTAAAATTTTCGTGAATATATATGCTTAATAATGCAATAAATTAATTTTAAAACGTAGCCTATCAATGAATGCTTAAAACTTTCGTGAATACATACTCTTAATAATGAATATTCGCAAATGAGACTATCAATATGTTGAATAAATTTTTCCTACAAATATTTGAATGTAACAATTATTTATAAAAATTATTTTAGATTCGTATATTGATATTGATATTGATTTTAATTTCGAATATTAATTAAAAACGATATTAAATTAATTTTTGTTCCTAATAAATTAATGAGACTTAAATGTATTTGAATTTGAATTTGGTTTGTAATCTAATCAAACAATTTCGAAGCATGAAATGATGACACTAGTGATCCAATTCAATGCTTAAGAAGCAACCTTATTTTTTCACGTGTTTTCTGAAGCTGTTTTTAGATTCGTACATTTTATATATTATTGATTATTGATATTGATTGATTATAAAAAGATAATTAATTAATGAAATAGTTAATGTATGAAAAATATTATCAATGCTTAAAATAGTTAATAAATTTGATAAAAAAAAAAGTTAATAATTGAGAGGAAAAAAAACAACTTTAAAAAGTATTTAAGAATATTATAGAGAATCTTATTAGAAGGTACTTAGAAGGTACTAATATGTTAAAAGATGTTTTAACCATTCACTTATTCCATAAAAAAAAAATCACTTAATTGTAAGAAGTATATTCGCAAGAGAATTCTATTTTATATAATATTAATATTAATAGCTTGCTTGTTGAAACTTTCTTCTCTTATATTTCGAAGAAAGTTATCCACTGTGGCCTGCTGAGTGCTGAATATGTCCCGTGTGCCAAATAGACAATTACATTGTCTAGTTAATTTCACTAATTGCATTGAAATATGCTCAAGTTCATTCGTTGTTAATAAGCGTAGAATAGCCTAGAAACACCTCTGCAGCAGGAAAGAAAAAGAAAAAGAAAGAACGTGTTCAGATAGATATATAAGTATAACATTGTAAAAAGGGGGGGAGATATTGGCTGCGTTGGGTGATATTGTGACAAGGTAGTGTACGTTTTGGGTGATAGAGTTTGTTGGTGGGGGAGCCGAAATTGGTAGACTTGGATGGGTTGGTGACGTGGAAGTGGTTGGTTGATTTGGTGATAATGCATGTGCGTTGGGTGCGGGAATTGGTTGATAGGTGGCCGTATTTGATGATGGTGTGATAAGGTGGTTGGGTGAGATATTTGTTAGTTCCGTTGGAGATTTAAATTTCCTTGAGATGGAGAAGATAAGGTTGAAATTTGGAAATTCAAATTTGATGGTGATGTAGTGATTTTGTTGGAGTTTGGGGATATGTGAGTCGTGTGTTGATCTTGACTAGAATTGGAATATGGAAACACATTTTCAACAAATTTAACATGTATGTCTTGGGTGAATAATTTGGCCTCCGAAGGGTTGAAACATAAGTAAGCACTTTGGGTAAGACTATAACCTAAGAAGACACATGGTTTGGACGTGGTTTGAAGTTTGTTAGTTGTATATGGAGTGAGTAAGGGAAAACAAAGATAACCAAAGACTTTTAATTTGGTGTAGTTGGGTGGACAACGAAACAGGACTTCTAATGGGGACTTCTTGTTCAATGTGAGGGTGGGCATTCGATTAATGAGATACGCTACTGGTTGCAGCGCATAGCACCAAAATTTTAGTGGGAGGGACACATGGTGCAATAGACAACGAGCTATTTTTACGACGTGACGATGCTTCTATTAAGAGATTTCATTGTGTTCAGGGGTGTGGGGAGGAGTGGTTAGGTGGGAAATTCCATGAGTTTGAAAGAACGGGCGTAATTTAATGTATTCACCACCATTATCAGTGTAAAGAGTTTTAATTTTGGCATTTAATTGATTTTCAACAAGGGATTTAAACACCGGGAATATTCACTGGGAATATTTTGGAAACTTCATATTTAAATTTTATTGGATACAACCAGACATATCGTGAAAATTAATCAATGAAAATGACATAATAGGAATATTCATTTATTGAATTTATTGAAGTTAGACCCCATACATTAGAATAAACAATATGAATGGGACTATAACTTGTAAGACTCGATTTATTGAACGGAAGGTTATGACTCTTGCTACCTAGACAATCAACACAACGACCACTGGATGGCTTATTGGGATTTGGGAGCTTTGCAATGCATGTTGGAGGATAGGTTAGGCTGGGTAGCCGAAACAATTATGCCATAGTGAGGTGGAGAGGCAATGGGCATGGAAGGCTTGAAGGGTGGATTTGGAGGTTAGTCGGTACACGTGATCATCATTCTTGCCACGCAAAAGAACTGCTCCTGTGCTCAGACTCTTCACCTCGAAATAAGAAGGAAAAAATTCAATAGAAACATGATTAGTTTTGCATAATTGAGAGACAGAAATAAGGTTTTGTGTGACAAAGGGAATGAGTAGAACATTTGAAAGGTGAATAGGGGTGGAGGAGGTGGGAATGGAAGTTGAGCCAGAGTGATGGATAGGAAGCCCCTTACCATTCGCAACAACTAGCTGGTCAAAGCCATTGTATTTGCTGGATACCAAGAGATTAGCGAGGTCCTTGGTGACATGATGGGAGGCTCCAGAGTCCGAGAAGCCAACTTTGATCATCAAAGGCCTCATGTTGGGCTAGATGGGCCTGAGGTTGCCTATCAGTGGATGGATAGCCATGAATTTTGTAACAGGTCTTGGCAGAATGGCCTATATGATCACAAAATTGGCAGATTGGACGTTGAGAGTTATTGCTAGTGTTGGCAGATGAATTGTTTACTATGACTCTATGATGGACCACGAGAGGTGGAAGCCAAATCATTGTTGTGCATAGTTGGCAATCATAGGAGTAGAGTGCGAGTTTTGATCATCTAACTAGAGAAAAAATTCAAAATCAATGAGCTTATCATAAAGCTCATCAAAGGATAGTAGAATCACACATATGAATGGAGGCTGTGAACTCTCAAAACGCAGGTGACAGACCATTGAGAACAGTGATTACGAGATCTAGATCGTTAGTGGGTGTTCGATGAGTGCAAGTTCATCGACAATCACTCTAATGGAGCGAAGGTAGTCAACAACATTGGATGTACCCATTCTAACGGAGGACGAGAGTTCCTTGAGGGACATTATGCAAGTTCGGAAGCGATTTGTATACTGCTTTTCGAGACGTGACTAGGCAGTAGTAGATGAATTAATAGAGGTAATTATGATTTGAGCTTCGAAGCCACACGAAGCTAAAAGCGCTAGAAAGACATAATGGTCCTGACATTTCCAATGTGAATGGGTTGGATTTGATACATATGCACCATCATAATTAATTTGGAATGGAGGACATGTTGTGGTCTCTGTGACATAGCCAAAAAGTTCATTGGCTTCAAGGAGATGAGTCATTTGCTTATACCACGTACAGTAATTGGTGGAGCTAAGCTTAATGGGTAGAGTGGAAGCAATGGTGAGTTCAACGAGGGACTTGGCAGCGACCATTGATAAACCATATTTTGTACGTAATGGGACATGAGTTTTGGCCATGAAATGCTTTATTTTATGTAAATTATTTTGGCAAAACTCACGTTTTTATGCTAAGTGTGTAATAGGAAGGCCCCCAAGAGAATAAACATGAAAATAGCATAAAAGGGGATGATTTAAAGAATATTTGTGCATCTCATGAAGAGCACAAGCATGCTCAATGAGCACGGCCGTGCTCAAGTGAGCACAATCATGCTCGAGACCGTGCTCTAATTTGCACAAGAGGGGTTATCAACATCTGCATTTTTCAAGAACGGTCATGCTCTAATTTGCAAAAAAAGAGCCTTCAACGTCAAACTTTTTCAAGAACGGCCACAAAAATTTGAATTTTGAATTTTGCCCACTCAAAGAGCACAGTCGTCGTGCTACCTTCCGCATGACAGTTACACTTTTTGTATTATAAATAGAAAATTGGAAGTGAGGGTTTAGGTTTGGGAAGAACATGAGGAACGTGACAGGGGTCCTAACTTGTAAAGTTTCTACCCTGTTTCATTCTTTATGGCTTTGATTGTAATTTTGTGCCTTCTTGTGCCTATGGCTGGCTAATTACTTTTCTTAGAGTTGTGATGTAAACTAAGCATGTAATCCCCTTTTGCTATTTTAATTGAATTTCTGTTGTTCCCTTTATCAATTGAATTATTTCATTGCTTTGTTTGTTCTAGGAACTGATCAATCCTAATTTTAGTCAATTGCCTATTAGTGACCATCTACTTCCAATTGGAAGAACTTTGAAATAATTGGGTTTATACAAACATGCATGATCAAACTTGTTTGGTAAATTTCTAATCAGATTAATTATATTTAATTGCCCACTTTGTTATTTATCCTTTTCATTAATTTGATTCCTATATGATCAATTAGGAAAGAAATTTGGGAAAAGAGCGTTAACAATACATGGCCATTGTCTATTAATTAATTTAAGGGGGTTGATTAGCAATTGATTATTGACTCTTGAATTTCAATTAAAACAAGCTTTTGGGGATTTTACTGCAAAGTTGAAATCACAACCCTAGTCTTCCTTATCTGAAAATCTTTTGAACTATTACTGCTCGTTCTTTGAACTCTGTTTTTCTACGAGTAATTGAACATCCTTTCTCAAACTGCCAATTAAATTAAACTGTTCAGTTTAACACAACTAGCTTAATAACTCGTGTCCATGCACAGGTGTTAAATATATAATCTACATTTTTTATATTATTATATTTTTGTGTATTTCTTAATTATTTTTAAATTTTATGTAAATATATGTTAGCAAATATGTATTTAATATATAAATATATATATATATATATATATATATATATATAATAATTATAAATATTGATATATATTAAAATAATTTTATATTTATATATGTCTTATATCATTTTAATATATATATATATATATATAAATGTTTGTTTTTAAAAAATTATTATCTTTATAAATGTCATAGTTAGGGATGACAGTGGGTAGAGTCTGGTTATGGTACTATAGTATTCGTCCCCATACCGTACTTTAAAAAAAATTCTCATATCCAGACCCACACCCGCTGTAACTTTAATACCCATGTCTTTTCCCGTTGGGTGTGTAAATGTCTGTACCTGAACCCGTACCCGCTACCCACACTTTAATTAATTATGAAAACTTGATAAATAAAATATTGATTAAAAATACATTAGTAATTAAATTAAAATCTCATTCAAAGATTTTTATAAAACATAATAAATAGAAACAAATGAGAAAAGAAGCAAATAAGGAAGGTAGTTTTTTTTTTAATTAAAAAACATGATCTATCTCTAAGTAAATAAAGACCATCATGATTTATCTCTATAAAAAAATATTATTAATTTTTATGAATTAAAGAACGTGATCTATCTCTTAGCAGATAAAGAATGTAATCTTTTTATTTTTTATTTTTGATGAATTAAGAAACATGATCTATCTCTTAGATATTATTATTATTATTATTATTATTATTATTATTATTATTATTATTATTATTATTATTATTATTATTTACCATATTTATGTATTATGTATTTTTTTTATATTATTGTTTTTATAATTCAAGAATTCAATACTAATAAAAATAATATTTATTTATTTATTTACTAACACATAATCATAAGCATATATTTATATTTTTTTTGTCCTGAGTCAGAGACCACGGGTGTCTCCCAACCCACTAGGTCACAAAGACTAATCTCACTCGCAGTACGTGGCTGTCATTGGCTCAAGAAAATTTTGCACATGAAGGGAATCGAATACGGGTTCTCCCTCTAAATTTAGAGATCGTTCCCCCTCATGTGAACACATCGGGGCCTACATCACTGCGTCATCCTTTGGGTTAAGCATATATTTATATTACATTACATAATCGTGAAAAAAAATAAAAAATGTCTATCATATCCATTATAAACCTAATTCAACAATTCAACAATAAAATAATAAATTATATTTTAGGATAAATTTAAGTTTATGAATAAATGTTAACATAATAAAATATCTATTATTAAATATTAATATAATATTGAATAGAATATTTATAAAACTTGGGCAGAAAATAAAAATTGTTAAAATTTAAAAGATATCATATTGTATTAGAGGTGTTAAAAGAATAAAATATTTATTATTAAATACTAATATATTGGTGAATAAAATATTCAATTTATTATAATTATTAATACGTGTTAATAGAATAAAATATTTATTATTAAATACTATTATAATCAGTAATAGAATAAAATATTATTAGAAACTTAAATGAATAATGTAATGATGATTTTTTATTTATTAACACATAAAAATCAGTTAGTATTAATTAATATTAATAAAAAAAGGTACTATAATTATAAAAAATATCCATAAAATTTATAATCAAATAATAGAATAAAAATTCATTTAAGATTTAATGGATCAATTAATTAATGTAATAAGAATATATACTCATTATATACAAAATTGGTAATAATAATAATAATAATAATAATAATAATAATAATAATAATAATAATAATAATAATAATAATAAATGATTGATTGATAATTGATCATTTGTATTTCAGGTAGAAATTTTTTTGAGATATATTTGCCTAAAATAAATCTCACAAAATTTCTAAATTTAAATTTGCTATAAATTTGAATCAATATATAAATTCTTGAGATATATTTGCCTAAAATAAGTCTCGCAATGTACTTTATCACTTGAATCTTGAACACAAATTTCTTCCTTCAAACAATCTATTTCCGAAGGGTACAGCTCATCAACAACACCCTGAGAATTAAATTAAAGTAGTCAATTACAATGAGTAATTTTTTTTTTGTAATATAAATGAATATAGGACATTTACTCTTGCAAGATATTTTTCTTGAAGGTCTTGGGCACTAATTTAAAGAAAATTTTCCGCCTGTCTATCAAATAAAGTGAAGCTAACTGAATCTATATGAATTAAATTGGAAATTTGAATTTAAATTAGTGTTATCAATTAACATGAATTAAATAATTTAAAATTTCAAATCATAAATATCTTAAAATATTGATGACGTTCAAATTTGAATATGAATATGAATTTAAATTAGTATTATCAATTAATATGAATTAAACAATTTAAAATTTCAAATCATAAATATCTTCAAATATTGATAATGTTCAAATTTTATTACCATCCACACATATATGTATATATAGATATTGTTTAAATTATCAATTATATATTTGCATTATAAAATTATGAGATAAAAAAAAATATAATTGCACGATTTCTTTATTTTAATTTGTTATAATTTTGAATTTGAATATGAATTTGAATTTATATTAGTGTTATTAATTAGTATGAATTAAATAATTTAAAATTTCATAATTTATTGATAACCACTTTCTATGTAATATTACCATTAAATTTATATGTAGTTAACCACGTATTACAATTAATAACATTATACCACATGTAGGTCAAAGTTGACCATTCATACAAGTGTAGTTGACAATCTTTGTGAAACAAAGTTAACTACCAACAGTCATTCAAATGCATTGACTGAATTAGGTATAACCTCATAACCATATATAATAAAGTTCATAGCGTTTAAATTATTTGTGAGACTAACTTAACAATTTATATACATAGTCTTATTGTACATCATATGTGGTTAAAGTTTCATTTCTACTATCATGCAAAACTCTGTCTAAATTTCAGTGGTTAATTGTTTGTTGTAAAAGGGTTAAATAATTGTACATATTGATTAACGATCTTATTGTAAAAAAAAAAACTCATGATTAATTAAGTGTAAATTTGTGGTTAATTAGTCATAGTAAATTGGTTAACTTGATTGGCATGCAATACATAAATCAATTTTAGACTTTCATGGTTAGTTGATCGTAGTAAAGTGGTTAACTTGGTATAAAAATTTGTCAATGATTTTATTTTAATAAATTTGTCAAAATATCTAAGTGTAATGCAAATTATGAACAATAAAGCTTTATCACAAGATAGTTGTTTCACTTACAAATTATTCTCACATGTGAGATTGTATTTAATCATTCAATGGTTATTTAAGTGTTCAATCATAAAAATTGTTATAACTGGTTGTAAAAAAAGGATTAATCATGCGCTCTATCTGGTTAATTAATACTTTTTTCAAAAAATAAATTGACATTATATTATTAAAGTTTCACTTTTTGAAAGTATCATTTTACATAAATAATTGAATAATTTTTACATTAAAACATTTACTAACTATTAATTAAATGACATACAATGCAAAACTTAAATTTTAACCTTCATGGTTAATTGTTCATATTAAAATGGTTAACTCAATACAAACATTGATCAATGTATTCGTGGTTACTAACTTTCATTTTTCCATATTCTTTGTTGAATATAAGAGAGAAAACTCATACACTCACAAGAATTAAGAATATCAAGAAGAAATTTTTGTAGTCCATATATTGTGTACTACAAACAACTAAAGATATGTATTCTGATGAGAATCATGGGCTGAAACAAGAACATTCAAGCACTTTAAGGGATCCTTTGCAAATTCCAAGTGGGCCTATTACAAGAGCAATGGCTAAGAGATTCAAGGAAGCACTAAATGGACTTGTTCAAGACATTTGGCCCAATCAAAATTCTGTCCAATCTAAATATGAGCATAATCATGTTTTAACATTAATTTGGGCTAAAGATGGAGCTGAAGAAGGAGATTTGGGCCAAAACCATTGAAATTAAGGAGCTTGGGCCATCAACTATACATGGGCTGGTTGTATTTATGCTCAATCATGTTTTTTTGGGCTGAAAGAGTGTTTTTATGGCCAACTGATGTATTTGGACGAATTTGAAGTTTTCTTTCATTTACTTTGGTTTAATAAGAGTCTTTTCAACTTGGGGATAATAAATGTATTCAGCTGTTACATATTAAACAAGCTGATTGATGTGGGTTTAATTGAGACTTTTCATTTGCCTAGTTAATGTGTTGTTACATAGGGATTTGATGTTTAATAATTACCTAGGTCAGCACTTACTCTATAAATAGGCAAAGCTTATTGTATCCAGAACCAAGTTGAATGAAAGCAATTCTGAAAATTCAGATTAGTGAGAGAGTTTTTCTCTTTGGTTCTTTTTAGAACTTTTCTGACTTATCAAGGCTTGATCATCCTTGTGGCGTCTCAAACACTTTGGGTTCTTGTGTCTTGTACTCAAGGGTTCAAGTGGATCATCAAATCTGATTCTTAGTTTCTTGGGGTGGGTGTAATTCAAGTGACTTGTGGGTTCAAAGGTTTCAAACCTTCTTGGGTTCACATCATATTCTTACAAGTCTCATATCATCTAGACTCTACTAACCCTTCACTAAACAGTGTCATCTCAATTCAACACCTTTGCACATTTGTCAAATTGTTTTTAACTTTAGCAAGCCACTTCGTTTTGCATTCATGTCTCAGATGCACCTGCAAAATGCCGATAAACAAATCAAGAATCAAGAATGATTTACAACAAAGTGACAATAAAAAAATGTATAACAAATCAATGATCCAATATTCATTCTCTTCAACTTCTTGAATCTCCCGCTCTTCATTTTAATAATATTTAATAATCATTATCAATTATGATAATGTATGTCCCTAACATATCACACGATATTGAATGTAAAATAATTTTTTATTAGTAATAACATATAAATTATACCAGATAGTCTCTATTAACCATTCACTAAACAAAATTAACCACTCCCACTAATAGAGTTAACCCACTTTCAATTACTATATGCAACACTACCCCTAAATTTAAAGTTTCCTAAGACACCACATTAACCATTCTCCTTCTCCTTGAATCTCTTTTTCGTCATTTTAAGAATGTTGAATGATCATTATCAATTATGATAATGTATGTCTCAAATATAAGACACAATATTGCATGCAAAAGAATTTTTTTATTAGTAATTACACAACATACAAACCATATTGAATAACATCAATTAATCATTCACTAAATAGAATTAACTACTCTCATTAATAGAGTTAACCCACTATGAATTACTCTACAATACTACCCTCTTAATTCATAAAATTAACATCTCTTACTAACATCGTTAACCAACTAACAGAGAAATTCTAGTAACCATTCACCTAACATAATTAACTACTTTCACTAATAAAGTTAACCCAATTTCAATTACTTCGTCGCTGCAGTAGTCCACAAATGTCCCAACCCCTTACTACTTTTTCTTCCAACTACTATCGCAGCCCCAAAATGTCCCGAACCTCAGCAATGTCTTCTTCTAGCCACCGTTGTCGTCTTTCTCATTCCCAAACACCGTTGGTCCTTTCCTTCCTCAAAACCCATCCCTTCCACCCCCAAACCTTAAACTCACAATCGAACATGTTGACTTCGTTGCTGCTGCCAATCAAGCTCTTCTCGTCGCCGATGACTCCGTCTCGGTGTGGAAGGTCTCCCAAAATGCTCTCCTAATGCTCCAAGTCAATTCTTGGAACTCCGATGATAGTCAAAATTCCATTGTTTGCTTCTCATGAGTTATTCTTTCCTGTGTTATTATTTTGTGAATTTTGATTTTTTTTAACAATTTATTTTTTTTAATAAAACTCCACATAAGATTCACTTAATGAGTCAACAATGAAAAATTAATAAAAAAAAATAGGTGTTAGAAGGGTGTCTTTACTGTATGGATGTGGTTAAAACTTTTCCTAATTTATTATATTGGGAGTAGACGGAGGGTAGAGGGAGATAAACAGTAAAAATTACTTTTCAAATGCTCATAGTCAGCTTACCGTAGATATGAATAGGATTATAGGACAAACCGAAAAAACACACACACACACAGACACACAAAGCCTGTCACAAATAAAACAAAGCACTCCAGGAAAATCATTAATTAGGACTGGACATGAAAATTAAAAAAAAAAACACTCACCCAAAGATCATGATGCACCAGACATACAAACACGTTAAATTCATTTAATATTATAAAGTGGAATCAGGTATTCTTTTGCTTATAAAAGCACCTAGCAGCAACCGTGATTGTGCAGAAGGAATCCACCATATTTTTCGACTCACACCAAAAGAAAGAATCCACCATATTCTATGGCCTTCATTGCTTGTTCTCCCTGCGTTGTCTCTTTCTCTTCCTCCTTTTTCTACTCTCAAAATTTACTGAATAATGGCAAATCAACCTTCGCTCGTAACAAACTGACCCTTGCTAAACCCTTTCACACCCTTTCTGACTTGCCTTACAAATCCACCAAAGTTTCCATCAGTATATCAGCCCACGGAATGAAGGGTTGTGAGATGCAGGAAACTTTGGTGGATTTGTAAGGCAAGTCAGAAAGCGTGTGAAAGGGAATTTAACGTGTTTGTATGTCTGGTGCATGATCTTTGGCCAGGGTGTCACTGTCGTGTTTGCATATCCTGGGGGTTGTTCAATGGACATCCACCAAGCGTTAAAGCGTTCCAATATCAGAACCGTTCTACCCCGCCACGAGCAAGCGGGTATATTTGCCAGTCAAGGTTACGCACGCTCTACCGGCCTTCCTGGCTTGTGCATCACCACTTCCGGCCCTGGTGCCACCAACCTTGTAGCTATTACAGGGCAAGTTCCTCAAACTTTAATAGGGACGGGCTCGTTTCAAGAAACGCCGGTAACTGAGATGACAAGATGCATCACAAAACAAAATTACCTTGTTTTAGATGTTAACGAGATTCCCAGAGTTGTCAATGAGGCTTTTTTCATTGCAACTTCCGGAAGACCCGGCCCGGTTCTTATTGATTTGCCAAAAGATGTGCAGCAACAGCTGGCGGTTCCTAATTGGAACCAGCCTATTGAGCAGGGACGGGTCTAGAGGGCTCGGGCAGGGGCGGCAGCGCCCTTTTTCGAAATTTTTCGTCTATATATATATATTTTTAAATTAATCAATGTAAAATTATGTAAAATTAATTATGTATGTTGTTATTATAATATTAATTAAAGTTAATTAGTGAAAAATTATATAAAATTAGGAATATTTGTTGTTACTATTGTAATAGTTAAGATGATAACTAATATAAAATTATATAAAATTAATTGTGTGTTTATTATTATTATGGTAAGATTAAAGTTATTATCATTTAAAATAAAAAATAATTTCAAATTTACATGTAAAAATAGTAAATATTTTTTAAAAATTATTATTTATTAAAAGTTAAAAATTTAAATAATTGTAAAGGAAGAAAAAAAAAATCCAGCCCCCCTTTAATAGGATTTTAGATCCGTATATGGTATTGAGCCTACTTTGTATCTTCCGACGTTGCCAGAAATTCCTGGTGACGCCTATTTGGAACAGATTACCAAGTTAATATTGGGATTCGGATTGCCTGCTGCTATGGGTGCTGCTCTTGCAAATCCTAATGCCATTGTGGTTGACATAGATGGTGATGGCAATTTTATAATGAACGTTCAAGAGCTGGCAACTATAAAAGTAGAAAATCTCCCTGACAAGATATTATTGCTTAACAATCAGCACTTAGGAATGGTAGTTCAATGGGAGGACCATTTCTACAACAATAGCAGAACTCTCACCTATCTTGGAGACCCATCCAAGGAGACAGAAATATTCCCAGACATGCTGCAGTTTGCAGCTGCTTGTGGAATACAAGCAGAACGGGTGACCAAAATGGGACACCTTATCTTCTTGACGTTGTGGTACCCCACGTGGGATATGTCTTGCCAATGATTCCAAGCAGAGTCACATAATTCGTTGAATTTTCATGGAATCGCGAATTGGTTCGTGCGTACCAATTCGCGGTTCGTTTTCGAACCGGTTCGCAGGAATTCGAGGTTGAATTCGCAGAGGAGACGAACCAAAAAATCTGATAAAAAAACGATGGAGACCTAAAAGAAAAAGGGATGAACAGAGCAGTTACAGATGGGAAGAGGGATTGTCTCCCCGGTGGCCACTCCACCCAGGAGGGCATTGTCTCCTTCTCCTTCTCCTACTCCTGCTGCGGTGCCACCATCGTCGTCTGAGTCACCGGCGGCTTCACCTACCATCGGAATTTCTCCTCCGACTCCACCTACTTCTTCTCCTTCTGAGTCCCCAAATGCTGCTGCTACTCCAAACATACCTCCCTCGATCATCTCAACTCCACCATCTGAAGCACCAGAACCAGCTGCCAACGGTGCCGTTTTGAACAGAGTCGCT
The DNA here is from genome assembly GCA_026413185.1 of Pueraria montana var. lobata. Lineage (NCBI taxonomy): Eukaryota > Viridiplantae > Streptophyta > Magnoliopsida > Fabales > Fabaceae > Pueraria > Pueraria montana. The sequence goes on from CM048652.1 coordinate 35,760,639, forward strand.
GGATCTGCTGTGCTTCTCGTTATCGCTGCGGCTATGCTCATATAGAACGTATTCTATGGGATCGTTTATTATCTTTATTTCTATGGGATCGTTTATTATCTTTATTTCCTATTGCTTTTTCACGAGTGCTTGAGCGTTGAACTCCAGTACTTCCATTTTTTTTTCCGTTTGGTATGGTGTCATTGAGGATTCATTGATTTGATTATTTTGTATATTCTGTTTATTTATTATTGATATGATTGATGGAAAAAAAAAAAAGATGGAAAGAGGTAGAAGATGAAAGGGTTTTTATTTTTTTAAATAAATAAATAATTAGTTAAATAAAATAAAACCAAATAATTTGAAAGGCACTCATGATGGGCAGTTGAAAACATCCGTGCCGTGCTGTGCTGGTTTGCCTTTTTCGAGAGTTGATGGTTGAGTTTCCAAAAAATATTTGTAGAAGTTATTGTGATGTAAACTTATTTTTTATTGAAAAAATTTTTGTTTATGTTTATAATATTGATAATAATTTATAATATTTCATAATAAAATTAACATAGATTAAAAACATGTATACATTAAAATAAAGGTAATAAAAGAAGTTAGAATATAATAATATTCAAATATTTCCAATATAATACATAAGTTATTTTTTTATATATGATATTTTATATTTGACTTGTGTAATTTATAATTTTTAACTAGATAAAAAAATGATTGGAGGAATATTAATTTATATTATATAACATACTATAAATTTAAATAGCGTACCAAAACGTATCTACTATGTATACCCCTCACGTACCAATATTTTCTAAGGTCACGTACCGCGTACCACGTACCCGTACCCGTACCGAAACGTACCGTGAATTATGTAACTATGATTCCAAGAAATGGAACATTCAAGGATGTCATAACTGAGGTTAATATTGACAAGAGTCATTGATTCCAAATGTCAACATATGCGGGTTGTTTTGTACTTAATGTTCATGTTATGCCGGTTCTATTGTTGCAGACTCAGTCCCTTATCTTTTGTCACCAAGGTTTTAGTCTTGGTTTTGTACTGAAACAAGCAAATGGAAGCAAGGGTGACTCCATCTATGTTTAGTTTCCATAATTTTTATATTGTTTTATATTGTATTGAGCAGTTATTATCAATTTAATACTATAAATATATGTTTCTGTTAAAAAGAAAAGAGTTTTTATGGTACCCCAATAATTTTAGGGATTTTGATACTTTTATTTTTTTAACCAATCAAATTGCATATTATTTTTTTTATTAATTAATAAAAACTTTTGTTATTTTCAAATTAGTCATTAATTAATTAAAATATTATTTTTTAAAATAACAACTATTTTAAATTAAAAAATCTTATTAAACATTAAACGTGAAGTCACTTTTTCCGGGCTTCTTTAACTCCTTCACCGATACAATTAATGGCTTCTGAGTTCTGACCTTCTCCAATGTTTTAATTTTTTTTTTGTTCCTTTGATATTGATATTGCTAACTGAATCAAGGACAATAATTGAAACCACGTGGATCAGCAAGGTATATTTCAAGGATTCAACCCTCAGAGTTATTTTTAGAGAAGGCAGTGTTGAATTTATAGGAGTTTTGGCACATATTAAATCAGTGTCGTGGCAACGGGTTTTATACAAAAGAGGCGTGCAAACCAGGGATCTTTTTTTCATCTTGGTTATTAATCCTTTAGGTTGTTTACATTAGCGTATTTGGCTTGAAATGGGACAATATTTTGATGGGGGATTCCTTAAATCTCTTTTTTGTAAGGGCCTCGTTTTGTTAGTTTATTGATATACTGTACATCTTGTGAGTCTCTGTGGTGGAAAGATCTGAAGAGGACTTGTGGGAGTGGTGATGAAACCAAGTGGTTTGATTACGGACTTAATTGGAAGGTTGGTGATGGATCTAGAATTAAATTTTGGACTGATAGTTGGATCGGGGATGATTCCCTTGCTGGGAAATTCCCGAGATTGTATGCTAATTCAGAACAAAAACATCTGAACTTAGCAATGCTGGGAAATTGGTCTGAAAGGGGGTGGGAATGGAATTTTAACTGGCGTCGTGATTGGTTTGCATGGGAGTGTCAGTTGGTGGATAATTTTTGGAATACCATCTCTGGTGTCGGGCTGCTACAAGGGGTGCAGGACTTGTGGGTGTGGGATATTGATGTTGGTGGAAAATATACGGTTAGTAGTGCTTACAAACTTATCCACAAAATTAAAATGGGATCTAATGTGGTGGATGTGTTTGGAAATATGTGGAGATTCAAGATTCCTAGCAAGGCTGCACATTTTTGTTGGAGACTTCTTCGAAATAGATTACCTACTGGTCTCAACCTTAAACGAAGGGAAGTACAAGTTGGTGACCTTAACTACAGGTGCCCCTTTTGTCTACAAAATGAGGAATCAACTGCTCATCTTTTCTTCAACTGCCAAAAGGTATCTAACCTCTGGAATCAGTGCTACTCTTGGATTGGGATTCAAAGTGTCTTACCAAGTTCACCTATTTTACATCTTCAACAACATCAGTTTTACTATGAAAACTTCCTGCATAGAGAAAGGTGGACGGTTATGTGGATCTCACTAACCTGGAATATTTGGAGGTGCAGGAACATGTGTATATTCAGGGGAGCAAATTTTGATAGGGATGCAGTCTTGAGGGATACTATTTTCTACTCGTGGTCTTGGCTAAAAGGACTTGACTCAAACTTCCCCTACTCTTTCCAGCAATGGTCCAGCAACATCAGTCAATGTATTCTCAAGTGATTGAGGGAGTTTTAAAATGTTGTACATGGTCGGGCCTAAAAGTATAGTGTGGCTATAATGTTGGTTGGGAATGTTTAGATGGCTTTATTATGTAGTTTGTTGGGATATCTTGTCAGAGTGGTGGTTATATTGTATCTTCCTATATGCAGTACACTTATCTGTATATACTAAGATACAGTTGGTATAACTGTGTAACTGGGTGGGCTGTTGAGACCTGTATCGGTCTTTCTTTTTACTGTTTCTTCTTTGTTTCGGCACCTCTTGTGCTCTTTTTTAATATATTTCCTTTTGCTGACCAAAAAAAAAAAACTGTACATCTTGTACAGAAACAATGTATTGTTCTTTGATAGTATATTAATATATATTTGTCTTTCAAAAAAAATAAAAAATCAAGGATTCAACCCCTTTTCATGTACACTTTACTTATTTGTTTAGTGGTCAAACCAGCAACAGGAGTCGCCCAACCACAACATTTTCCATATGTAATTAGGGTGAAAGAAATTAGGGTTCAGATTTAGTTTACAGATGAAGGAGGTGAAAGAGATTAGAGTTCAGATTTGGTTTTCCGGTGAAGAATGTGAAGGAGATTAGGAAAAGTGACTTCACCTTTATACATTTAATGTTTAATCAGATTTTTAATTTAAAATAATTGTTATTTTGAAAAATAATATTTTAATTAATCAATGACTAATTTAAAAATAACAAAAGTTTTTATTAAGTAATAAGAAGAAAAATGATATGTAATTTGATTGGGTTAAAAAATACAAAAGTATCAAAAACTCCCAAAATTATTGAGGATAACATAGAAACTCTCTTTAACTTAACGTATTTAATCCTATTTAATTATGATCATCGTTAAATTCTACTTCGAATTTCATTGATGTTTGACATTTTAAACGGTCCAAAATTAGCCACTTGTATTAATTTTAGAGTTAATGTTGTCAACATTACGACAAACAGTAATTAGGGTTGTTAATAGAGACATTTTCAAATATACAATATTTTCGTATATAAGATTAGTTAAATATAATATTCCCACTAGTCCTAATAATAAGGTCTGATTAACTAATTAACCAGATTAAATAATTTGTTTAATATACTTGTGAGCATTAAATTTGTATTTGCAGTCGAAAAAAATTAAATTTGTATTAAATTATGTTTTTTTCTCTCTCTCAAAAATAGTCTTATGAACAAAACCAAGAAAGATTAATGGGTTGTATTTCTCTCACTGTGACGTCATTATAAAAGTAATTGTAATAACATTTGTTTAAAATATAATTAATGCATAAAACATCTAAGACTGGACCTTAAATAAATGACCAACCAACTCTTTTAATTTGGACCTTATTATAAGCACAGGAGGAAGTAAGTTTTAAAGTAATTGGAATTGAGGTTATAACTGGTTGCTAAAAACCATGTCAATGACAATTTAAATTAGGCTAAATGACTATTTTAGTACTATAATTTATTTATTATTTTTAAAATGGTCAGTTATGTTTTAAAATATTCACTTTGGTTATTTATGTTATTTAAACGACTAAAAATGGTCCTTTTATCATTTTAAAAAATTCACTATGTTATGTTCGTTATCTTATTTCAAGCCTCAAAATGGTTGTTTGACTATTTAAATATATTCAAGTTTATCCTTCAATTAACACTCCGATAAACGATAAGCTTAACATATTTACAAAGTTAAAGGTCCATTCTAAACCTTATAAATACGATGAGGTACTTAACTGATCATTAAAAAAGATAAAACACTATTTTTGTCCTTTTAAATAAGATACAGGACAAAAAATTAAACTTTTTGAAGGATGAATGACCATTTTGAATCAAATAAAAAATAAGGTAAAAGAATTAAATCGTCATTTAACCTTTAAATTAGGGTTTCTTGTATCTTCCTTTTTGTATTCATACTTCATCATTAAAAAAATCAGAGGATTTAATTTGCTACATTTATTTACAAGTATTTTTTGCATTCATTGTTTTTAATATGACAATTGTGATTTTTTTTTAAACACATAAATATTTGAAAACGGGAATATGCACAACTTTAAGTGACATGTTTGTAAATACAAACAAACTAATTTTTTATTCCAATTTTAGCCTCTTTAAATTATATTTATATCATTTTTAGTCCCTGTAAACTTTTTTTTTTTATCATTTTTAGTCCATATAATTTCCTTTTAGTTATTGTAAATTCCTTTTTTTCATTTTCAATCCCACTAATGTCATGGTTGACGTGCAACTATGATGATGTGGCAATGTTGATGACCTGACACTGACACTGGTGTTGTGTAGTTGTTGCTTACATAAGCAAAATATGTCATCATCGTGACGTCATTTTTAACTTATGTTGCACACAATGATGTTACAATAATGTCATTATGACGTCCTCAATAACAATTGTTGTAAGGGTGATTGATGGCAAGGACCAAATTTAAGAAATGGCCAACTTAAAGGGACTAATATTGTAAAATTAATTTACACAGAACAAAAATGAAAAAAAAGCTAACTTAAAGGGACCACTATGTTATTTAAGCTAAAAAAATTATTAAAATAATACATATACAAATAAATAATTATAAGTGTTTAATTAAAATTGCATTACATTTGCTAATTAAATATATGACATTAAATTGTTATTTTAAAAATTACTTATAGTGTTTGAAAAAATAATACGTTAAATTGTTATTTTAAGAAATGTTTTATTGAAACAATCAATATATGACTATAAATTATTAAACAAGGTTGTTTAATAATAAATGCATTTTAGTTTGTTACCATTGTTTTGTTTGTAGAAATTTAACAATTAAAAAGAAATAATAAACACATTTATGTGTTAAACCCGTAGTTTAAAAAAATCTATTTTATCCTGTAAAAAAAAAATCTATTTTATCAGTATGAAAAAAAAAATGCATTATTAGCATTTTTAATTTATTCAACATTTATAAATTGTATTACGAAATTGATAATACTTGTGATTAATTTATTAAATTCAATATTTGTCATTTTAATTCTTTAAGATGAGAAATGCTAGTGACATTCTCTCTCTTGACACTTTCTTTCTAATGCTCTATGTAATTGGTTGAAATTTATTGAAAAATCACCTATTTTTGTAGGTCTCACATCTCATTCAATTATTCATTCTCTCTCCTAATATAAATGTGAGACCTACCAAAATTGGTAATTTTCAATGAACTTCAACGACATAGACAGTATAAGGAAGAAAATGTTAGAGAGAGTGTCACTAGCATCCCTCTCTTTAAGATTATTTATAGTAGTAATTGACTTCTTGCAATTTGAAATTATTATACATGTTTTTTGAAACACTGAATAGTTGCATTTAGCCATCACCCGTAACTACGTATACTATTTACTAATGTGGTTCCATATTGATTTTCTTACCTCATTGTTTTTATTTATGCTTTATTATCCTATCGAAAACCAGCACAATATATGCATTATGGTTGCAGGGTCTGTAACGCCCTAATTTCTAAAGAGGAAATATGCAGTATTTAATTCAATTAATTATTTTCTAAAGCTCTTTAACTAATTCGTACTTGTGAAAATGAGTGAAGTTAAAATGTAGTAGGTGAAATTTGAGTGAATTTTTAAAACTTTTTAATTTAGCTATGCATTTCAATTTTTAAACTTTAATTCCAAAAGTTCTCATTTATTTTAATATTTATTAACGCATCATTTTTATTTTAAAAAGATCTTAACGTGTTTATCAATGTAAAAAGATCGCTTTGAATTTTCAAATATGCGGAATAAATAAATAAGACGATAATTAAAACAGAAAATAATAACTGAAAAGATACACTGCATAAATATATATAAAATGAGTCTGACAAGCATCACAAGGTTCCCAGTAACTATGTAGCAAATACCTAATGTGGTACGCAGGATGACTGAAATATATACAACAAAACATCCGAATGCCTAGATCTACCCAACAAAATACATGATAAAGATAAAAGAAGATCCTAACATTCAGAGCAATCGTCTACCATTTACCCAAGAGACTCCACCCACACCTACGAGAACTGTCAACCGGCGAAGGACTAAGTATGCGACTCATGAGAAAAGACCTCGACGGAATCCTCTAAAAGATCCTCCTCTGGATCCTCCTCCGGGTCCTCCTCGTCCTTAGCTGGCAACCAGCCAGCTCCCTTGGCAGGAGCCTTTGCCACCTCCTCAACAGCAGTTGCTACTGGCTCCTCTTTAAGTATATTTTCTTACTTGAGTTAAAGCATTATGGAAATTGTATTGATATTTTTGATTTTGATACTTTATTGTTTTTTTTTTAGTAAAATATGTTTTTGGTCCCTCATTTTATCTTGATTTCTGTTTTTAGTCCCTCAAATTTTTTTCTGTTTTTAGTCCCTAAAAAATTATTTCATTTTTGTTTTTAGTCCCTGATATTAATTTCAACTATTAAGTGATGTCTGTCGAGCAGAATTGGCGCTTGAAAAAATTTCCGTTTAAGTTTCTAGCAGTTTTTAACTGTTGCAAAATTTCTAGTTGATTAAAATAATCAGAAATGTTAAAAAAAATAAAAAAAAAATCAAAACCTCGAACATTAGATTTTCTGAAATCACAAGAAATGTTACAAAAGTAAACATTTCTAACAGCTAGAAGATATTTAGCAGTTAAAAATCAATAGAAACTTAATTAGAAAATTTTCACACAACAGTTTATGTCCATCTTGTCATCACTTAACAGTTAAAATTAACGTTAAGGACTGAAAACATAACAAAACAATTTATGAGGGACTAAAAATAGTAAAAACATTTATGAGGGATTAAAAGTAAAAATTAAGATAAAATAAGGAACCAAAAACATATTTTACCTTTTTCTCAAGCACAAATTCTGCTCGACAGACATCACTTAATAGTTGAAATTAATGCCAGGGACTAAAAATAGAGAAAAAATTTATGAGGAACTAAAAACATAAATCAAGATAAAATAAGGGATAAAAACATATTTTATCCTTTTGTTTTTTTAAGGTGAGAGGAGGGTGCTTAAAGTAGTACATGAAGCAAATTTTATATGGTTTTATACACAAGGATACGCTCATATATATAGATTTCTGGCTTCTACAAAAGAATTCCCCGGTGAACCTGATTATCTTGATGTAAAAAATCATTTCAAGATACATGGATGGAAAGCTGAAAGTTTGACATTGCTCCTATAGCAAAATACACACAGGCGAAGTACTAAGAATCAACAAAAATTAACTGACTCTTAACCTTCACGGATTATTGTATATGCTTATTTTTGCCGCTGACATTTTATACTCAAGAAAAGGCTTGTTGAGTTTTATTTTATTTTATTTTAATTTAGCAATTTAATTTAATTTAGCAATTAAAACATACTATTACTTGTGTGACCAATCTGCCAGTCCAAGGGTTTGCAACAAAATACTTGAAGTTGGGAACTTGATCCGGATTCATTTATATATTTTATGCACATTCAATCGAGCCAAGCTTAATTGTTCTTAGATATTTTATTGCCATGAACTGCAAGGGTTCTCGATCATTCGATCTCACAGATAGATGAAGCTCAAGTAGGTAGTATTATCTTGTGCACATATTACAAACATATCAATCAATTCGGGGCGTCATTAGACCAAGAATCGTAAATTCAGCTTCAAGGATGCAAGTGTCGTTCACCAAAAAACCACTATTCGGGTCTGTAAGTTTGGCCAAGGCCACAAGCTGTCTGGACCCCCACGACGAATTTGAGCTGGAGAACTTGCGACAAACTGCAAGAGGAATGGAACTAAGTCAAGTTAAAATCACGAGTTTCAAGAAAGGTTAAAAAAAAAAAAAAAACACTATTGGATTGCATGTGAATTTGCATAAAGGGACATAAAACCAAAATGATATTTTGGAGATCTATATATAATACCAAAATATATATTCCCAACATCAAGAGTATTGTTAGAGGAGTTGAGATTGTAATTGTAATTAAGGTAAACATGAACTCACATCTTGTTTCAGCATGATGCCCACTGATTTGGTTTTTTGCGCGCAAAGTGCACTCCACAACGAGTTTAGTCTTGGGGGACAGGGTTGACACTTCCGAAGTTAGAAATAACGAGATACTGTTGCCCTTTCCCTCAACGATTCCATTAGGGTATAAACTGAGCTTCCTGAAGAAAAAAAAAAGATAGATTTGCCAAAGGACAAAGAATTTTTTGGTCCTGCTTATATGCATTAATTATAAGAACATCACAACAGTAAACATTTAAATTCTACCTCTAAAATTAATGTACAGTATATCAAGTTGGCCTCTAAAGGTTAAACCCTAATGTTTAAAATAAATATTAATCTACTTTTTCAATACTTATTTGGACATCAAGTTAGTCTTCATATTTAATAATAGTATTATTTTATTGTATAAAAAAAATTATTCTAAAATCTTCGAAAAACCAACTTAATTCTCATGTATCTTCTTAAACATAATTTGACCATTAAATTAGTACGTGTGTTTAGTATAATTTATCTTAAAGAAATAATCATTGTTGTTCATTTCTTCAGAGCTTTTGAAAAAGAAAAAAAAAATATTTCCTAAAATTAATCTATAATAAACATGTAATTATTCAAACAACAAATCAACGATAAGAAAGTTGAAACTTAAAAGCATTTATATATACCATTTGTAGTTTCCACCGACAAACGATTCAGACTCGTACTCTTCTAATTTTGCCAAGGAAAAGTGATTAAATTTCCAACTATGAGAAAGAGGGACAGGACCATGAATCATTGATAAACAATCGCCTTTATTCGTGGTCTTGACAATGAAAACCTCAGCTCCAAACACACAGGTATCGTCCATCAGATATCCATTTGAAGGGTCGTTAAATGAGTCTATGTCAATGAATTTTGCGATACCCCACTCAGTTTTCAGCACATGGAAACGCCTTACATTTGTATCTGCATGTATGTAATTCAATTCGTTAACATATAACTTAAGATATTAAATTTTTTTATCGTACCCTTTCATAGATCTTTGAAAATGTCATTAATAGAAAAAGTTTCGCTCGTTTGATCAAAACACATGTCCAATAAATTAAAACAGAGAAAGATATTTATAAATTAGAAATCACCAACATATAGCATAAAGACCGGATTAACGAATCTTACTTGCTGGTGTAAAATGTTGATGATAAGTTTGAAATTACTAAACTGTACCTTGAGTTGTAACATACTCATCGTCAATGAAATTATATGCAGAAAAATTAACAATGGCATTGACCTCCCAATCAAGAGGTAACGAACTTGAGTCCATGAGCACCAAATAAATAGAAACATGACCTTGACCACCCTCTTTTGTGTTCCCAGTTGGGTAAATAGATAGGCTCCTGCAGGCACATGTCATCCATTAATTGAGCATCAGATTGATAATATATACAGAAGATGGAAAAGCATAAACGAATTCTCCCAAGCCAAGATCAATAATGTTTTTTTTTTTTTTTTGAAAAGAAGATCAATAATGTTATCATTGTGGTGAACAAGTTTCTAATAAGGTTGTAATGTTCAATGAGCAAATTAAAGTATAGGGATCATTGAAGGCAAAAGAGTATGCATATACCATTTATAACCCCCTGCTTCAAACTCTTCCGAGGTACATTTTTGTACCGAGGCCTTGGAAAGCCATGAGAAGGACTTGATTTTAAATGTGTATTGACTTGGTGGAGCTTTTCTTCCTAAGAGATTTAACCAAAAACATAGTAAATTTTGAGAATGGAAGAAATGCATACGTACCATTATTTTTTACATTAAAAAATCAATTAAAATAATTTAAAATTTTTCTCTAACATGGCAAAAAGTTAATACAAGCAACATATGTGAAGGGAATTAATGGGAGAAGAGGAGCCACACCTTTCATGGTTATGGCAGAAAATAATGGATCAGCAGTTTTGATCTCCATCTCCATGCATGAATGATAGGTGCAGGTAATCCAGTGGTAAGGACTAAGGAAGCTTTAATCTGGGTTTTGGAGTTTCTCAAAGATTCTAAGTTTCGTGTGCAGGTGCTGGTCTTTGCACTCGTTCCATATAATTTCTTCAATGGTGCAACAAGGAAAGGATTGTTTGCAAGTTATGCATTTGGTTATTATACGTAGTGATGAAGTTTACATGTTAAACAATATTTTCAAATGCATTCTAAAGGGAATCGATCAGCCTTGGTATAACCAAAATACAGAGTCACACACAATGCTTTCCTTGTTGCGCCAGAAAGGTGAAGAAATTATATCAAACCACCAGGAATTGGATATTTCATAATACGAGATAAGGATCTGTTACAATAATAGAATGCTCCTTTATCATCTGAATTTGAATTACAATAACAGAATACTCATGGTGTATCTCATCTCTATACACCATGAGTATATTCTGTTATTGTAATTCAAATTCAGATGATAAAGGAGCATTAAGAACTTTGCAGCCATGATTAAGATTTGCTCTCATTGTTTCAAACAAATTACTGATCATTAACTTCAATGGTAGAGTGAAACATTATTTCTTGGGAGTTGTTTTATTTTTTAGGCTAAGGGTATTTGAGGGTCAGGTATTGGGAGAGAAAAAAAATGACACAGTCAAACAAAAATTTAAAGTTTATGAACTAAAAATTCAATTTTAAAAAAAAATTAGGAACTAAAAACTTAATTTATCCAAAAATAATTACCTATCTTTATCTTACACTTTACAGTATTGTAGTTACTATTTAGTTTTACTAACTACTACTGAGAAGAACAGTGAGTGATAATTTTGCTTTACGTGCTTAGCGGGAGAGGGAAGCTGAAGAGAATATTTTTATTTATTCAATCCTTCGAAAGCGATCAATCTCATTCTTCAATGGCCACCCTTTCTGTTTGCGCTTCCCCTCCATGGCCAAACCCTAACCCTAATTTCCTCCCCGACGAATCCCAAACCGTCGACTTAGACTCCCTCATGCCTCCGCAACCCGAATCCCGACCCTAAGGGGTCTCGTTCTCGCGTGCCCCGGTTTGCACAAGGGTCAGATTCGCGTGGAGCACTACGCGCAGAAGAAGACTAAGCTCATCTCTGGGCATGATTCCAGAATCGCTTGCTTCGCTCTCACGCTTGATGGACAGTTAATCGCCACCGCCAGCACCAAGGTTACGCTGATTCGGATTTTCGACACCGATCATGGCACGCTTCTTCAGGAAGTATGTGTTTTCTCTTTTCTCAATTGTAGGTGGGTGTTTGGTTTGGGAATTAGGGTACTGTCTGTAATTTCTAAATTTATTGGTGCCACTGCCACATTTAGGTGAGGAGGGGTGCGAATGCAGCAGAGATCTATAGTGGCTAGCAGTCTCAAGTGACAAGGGTACTGTCCATGTATTCAGCCTTAAGGTTAATTCTAATTCTAATTCCAATTCAGATGCTGCCATTACCCCATCTTAACTCGTCTCGCTCCTTCATTAAATTCAAAGGTAATTATTTTTTTTATTTCTAGCTTACATGCTGTGGTAAAATTGTTAGATTCCAACTAAAATCTTTTCTACCATTTTATGGGCTATTCTATTTGTTGTGCTGGTGTTGAAGGTTGAATGCTAACATTATTACTGGATGATAGAGCATCGTGATTGGTGTCAGATTTCAGATTTTGAAGAGAATTGGTTGTATGCTTGGTTGTTCTATATGCAAAGTGCTGTGAGTGAAATTGATTTCATTTATGTAATGTTTGGAAATAGCTTTTTTTTAAGTCAAATTTACAAAAAATCTATTTAATTAGCTTTATGGTTTCTGACTTTTAATCTATTTAATTATTATTTCATTTCAAAAAATCTTTGTCAGCTAGAAAGAGTATGGTGATCAATTTCATTTTCCCTTGTTGATTTTGTGTTACTTTGCACTTGCAGGAGTGTTGCCCAAGTATTTCAATTCAGAGTGGTCAGTTGCTCAGTTTCACTTACAAGAGGGTCTCATTACACAGTTGCATTTGGTCTCCAAAAGAATACAGTCATAATTCTTGTCATGGATGGAAGGTATGATTTGTGAAAATGATAAAATGTTGTTTTCTTTAAGCTATTCTGTTTATCTCAGACGCTGCAGATTCTATTGTAATATGTAAAACATGTTAATAATGTTATTCAGTATTGCTCTGCACTCTGAAGTTTCACTCAGTTGATGTTTTGAAGAATAACCTTGTTTTGAACTTGAGAATTCCAAGTTTGCTACTCTTATCTCATACTTTTTATTTGTAAGATAAGATGAAAGCTAATGGAGTTGAAATTTAACTCAATGATTCAATTGAGAAGATAGCTGAAAGCACATGGTCCTCCCCATATAATTTTGTTCATACGTGTTGCATTGATCTCATGGCTCTTTTTTGATATGCACTTTATTTTTTTGGTATGCTTCGCATCTAAAATGCTTGTTTATTGGACCTTTTCGTATCCCAAAAGAAGGTGGACGCATGTGTTATATGATGTTAATGAATTGCTGTTGATTTGGTTTATGCAGCTTCTATCGATGCCAATTTGATCCAGTACATGGAGGGGAGATGACTCAGCTGGAATATCATAACTTTTTAAAGCCAGAACAGGAGAAACAGCTTTGTGAGACGCCAAGAGAAGAAATCCTGTAGCGCTTGGCGTTTCGGCTTAGTTAGGGTTATCCTACAGCAATAATATGCACTGTGTAATAGTAAAGAGATTATAGATGAATACTGAAGTAACACTGACCCCATTATTACTAACTCAGGGTCGACCTCCTTGCCTCGATTGTCATATTTGTAATTATATAGTTTTCTAATTTTTTTAATAATAAATATTGAGAGTTATGGTAAAACGTGCAACTCTTAATCTAGGTTACTTGTGTATTAGTATTATCGTATGTGCATGATAACTGTGGCATTTTATAAATCTTAACAAATTATTTTCCGGCGATCAAAGATGATAGGAGTATTATTGAAACTTGGATTTATAAAGGGACATTTGGCGTTTGGACAGAGGATCTTACGAGTTGGTAACTAGTCACACGGTGCAACAAAGGTATTTGTTTTGGGTCCAGTAGCAAAGGTGTTTGAATCACCGTTCCGTATTAGTGTATGGAACTAAAACTATGGATGGCTGATATGACAGCTAGTTAGACTTGGTCTAACGTCGTCGCTATGCACCACACAGAATAAGAAAGGGCGAAGCTGTTTCAGGATCTGTTGGGTGTTATCTGAAAATTCAAAGATAGCAGCAATGAGTTGTTGAGCTTTCTGAAAATTGCCCGCTATTGATGGTCAATGAACCAGAATTAGTTTACAGACCCCATCACTATTTCAACCTTTGTCATTGCGGGCAAAAATATGTTACTATCATACTATATGACAGTAACGTACTTAAGAGTTGAGATTATCCGTATACTACATTACTTGATTCGACCTACAAACCAACTGGCTATGTGCGCTTTCTGCTGTCTTTTAATCATGCAAGGAATTAGGCAACAATGCAGCTTGACTTTGGGACTATTTGGACTGGGATGTTCTACTCGTTTTCCCACAACAGGAATCTTTAAGTTTACACGGGATGTAGATTTTTGTACATATCATCATGTCATTCATTTTATTTCTTTTAGGACTCAGCCAGGTAGTTTCTTGGGAATTTGTGTAAGTATTGTTTGACAAAAATTTAACTAATGATTAGATCCATTGCGAGAGCACCTAAAAAATAAACATGGGAAAGAGAGAAACAAAATACGGTGAACTCATTGCTGCTATCTTTGAATTAATAAAGAAAATTTTACAGTCTATCAGTTATTAGCCTAAATAAAATATGATTAAAATATCATTATATCCATTATCTTATTTTTGTATTGATCATTAATATTTTTATTATAATCTAATGATCTATAAGTTCAATTGTCCACAAATCTTTTTTTTTAATAATTAACATTAGATATTTATCTTTTTTATGATGAAAATATATATTTTTTTAAAACTTAATAATTACAAAATATATTATAAATTTTGTTATCATTAATATTTTTATTAAAATTATGTATATATTTAAATTATATATAAATGCAAATATCTTTATAAAGATAATAGTGTTCTAAAACAAATGTTTATATAAATTAAAATGATATAAGACATGTGTAAATATAAAATTATTTAAATATATATCAATATTCATAATTACTTTTATATATCTTTTTACATATACATACTAACATATCTTTTACATATACATACTAACACATATATGTATATAAAAATTAAAAAATACATTAAAATTATAAACTCAACACCCGTGCAAGGCATGGGTTATTAAGCTAGTAATACATGAAAACACAATAAACTCTTATGCACGGTGAAAGGTAATTTTCTTTTAGTAATTTTCAACTTAAATAGAAGTTAATATTTAATAATTAATAATATGAATGGGCCTTCATGACACACTAAAGCCCACACACCGGCCCACCCTATGTGTTTATAAAAAGATCACACTGAGCTGAGGATTTTCGAGTGTAGTTGGTTTGGTTCGATAGAGATTAGAGAGAAAGATTGAGTAAAACCCAAGAATCTAGATTTGGGTTCTTTCGGTTTTTCTGGCCCATTCTCTCTCTCATTATGTTATCTTTGAATCTGGAATGGTTTGGTTCGATAGAGTTAGAGAGAAAGATTGAGTAAAGGGAATTGTTATTCTCACCCCACAATTTGCTATTCTCACCACCTACGTGGGTGGTTTTTTATTGATTTCCCAAAATACCCTTATACAACGGAATCACGATTCCGTTGTACAAGGGTACAACGTTGTACAACAGAATCACGATTCCGTTGCACATTTTTTTTAATTTATTCTAATTTTTTCTAAGTTTTTATTTTTATTTTTTATATTGAGTAATGTTTTTTGAAATGTATAAATTTAGGTTTTAAAGACTTGGCCAAAACAAATATACCAATTTAATGCACATTGGTTGATGTATCTTATAGGATTCATATAGACCATTGGTTTTAAATAGTTGGCAAAAACAATACTTGGCAAAAAACAAACATACCAATTTAACATACTTGGCAAAAATCCTATATTTTGTTGGTGCTATGATGTTGCACATTGTTGTTGTTGTTGTTGTTGTTGTTGTTGTTGTTGTTTGTTCTATGATTTTAATAGAGAAATCGTTCCTTCTTTCATTATATTACCAGGCGCGCACGTGTTGTTTATAGAGTTTACAAAGAAAAATGTAATAAACTGAAAACATCAACATCATTTATATAATAAAATGTATATACAAAATAAAAGTTTAGATACCAAAAGAAAACATCATAAATCAACCGCCTCTGCGGCCAACGCCCTTGGTCCTCCTCCTCTATCTGCGTCCTTGGGTGCTGCACCCAGCACCTAAGCCAGTGTGTGCTATGTGCAATAGCCGCTGCACCAACTCATGGTCATGTGTGCCCTCAGGAATGGCTCTGGTATGCAACAACCTCTCTGCAATCGTAGACATCATCCGGTACAGATCCTACATAAATGAAAATTAAAATTAATAATTTCAAATCGAAAAAAAATGTAAACAATTATGGAAAAAGTATTTGCATTACATTACCTCGCACGAGTAATCTACACCATCTACAAACTCTGACAGAGGGTCACCAGGCTGAGGCTGAGGCTGTGGAATAGGGTCGGGCATACGTACTGGACTCCATGCTGCCTCTCCTTCCTCTGGCGGAATCACATATGGATGTGAATGCTCATAATACCATGCCAACTAGTCGGGGGTGCAGGCCCATGGAGCATCCTCTGGCACATGCTCGCCCAGCTGCACTTTGTGCTGCTCCCACTCGACCCATGTCTCAAATGGAGGACGAAGAGGTGGTGATGGAGGGATCCCCTGTACGTAGCCGAATTGCCTCAAAACCCTATCTGGCAGATAGAGTCGCATGTCTGTGCTACACCTTATGTGGCCAGAATAATATGTTTGCTCCAAGAAGGATTTCTCAGCGACAGCCCTGTATCCATCATCATATGGGGACCAGACGACGTCCTCCATCTGCAACATATCTAGCAACCGCCTGGTCCCCCAAGCCTTGCCGGTACCCCTCGCCGTCTTCCATCTAGCAGCAAAGGGAAGCCTGGGGTCATAAGCGACATGCTTCCATCCTCCAACTGATGGCAGATGTGCAAATGCCCATGCCTGTAAAATAAAGAAAACAAATTATGTTAACATTTGTATTAAATTACACAAACAAATATGTAAACAACAAATAAATAATTTCTTACCATCAGTAATGTCATACAACCTCCACATTGCTTGCTCTCCCGCAACCTCACATAGGAGAGATGGTCGTAAAGATACGCTAATGCAAATACTCCCCAAGCGTACTGGGAGCAGGTGGACAGATCGCTGAGGTAGAAGAGATAGAAAATGTTCACATGTGTGGAGCTCTTGTCGGCGAAGATGGTACAGCCGAGCAAGTGCAACAAGTACGCCCGTGTGGCCCACACATATGAACCAGACTACACATACCTCTCATATAGCTCCCTCAGCTATGTGAAATGTACCCTGGCTCCTGCTGTCGTTGCAGCATCAACCTCATCGTCAGACACCAGGCCTAGCAGGGTCCTCAGCAACATCCTAATGTCAGCCTTTGAAAAGGAGGTCGCTAGACCGGCAATCTGCAAACCTGTAATAGGCAACTGCAGCAGACATGACACATCATCCAGACTGATGGTCATCTCTCCAACGGGCAGGTGGAAGGTGCATGTCTCCTTATGTCACCTCTCAATAAAGGCATCGACGAAGCCTTTATTCACGATATATCGCGCATGATAAAGGCCCGTCAAGCCAGACTGATCCACGTATGCCTGGACCTGTGGCTGGGTAAGGTAGGGAATCAACTTTCCATTGTGGCTGACCACCTTCAACTCCTCCCGAGGTTGATCAATCCAAATATGTCCTGCGACGTGGTCCTTGTAGGACCCCAGCAGTGTATCAACTACAAGACCACTAGGAAATGGCGGTCCAATGATCCGGTCAGCAAACAGGATCATTGCGGCTGCTGGCTGTGGTACCTCTGCCACGTCTGCCTTAGCATCTACATGCTCTGCATCCTCTGGCTCATCATGTTGTACTCCTCCAACAGCACGAGTATCATCTGCCCGACGACGACGAGCAGATGCTGTCACACATCGCTGGTCTGCCTTGGATGGCTGGGCAGGCTGACTAGCATCTGCAACAGCATCTTCCCCCAAAGTGGAGGGATCTTGTCGGCGATCGTACGAAACATATTTCGTCCGAGCCATAATAAATCTGCAAAAAATTAACTAAAATACTTAGAACTCGATAAACAAAAAATAAAGTCAAATACTATATAACTAAATAAACAAATAAATAAACAAACTTACACTGTAAATATAACACATTTAAAAATATAAAATTTTTATTTTAATATTTTTTTTAATTAAAAAAAATTCAATTAAATAATTATTTTAATTTAAAAAATAAATATTAAAAATAATACTGTAAATATATAATACAAATATAATTAAATATTTTGTTTTAAAAAAAATTTACTTTACAAATTCAAAATTCAAAATTAAAAAAAAAAAAGGTTCTCAACACAACGGAACCACGATTCCGTTGTGCTGTTCGAAACTGGAATGGAAAAAAAAAGCTTAACTCAGAGGACGAACCGTGAGGAGGTGATGAGAGGAATGTCCGGCGAGGTGAAGGGGTGAGAGTCAAGGTAGAAGGAGAATGTGAAAGGAGGAAAGGAAGAAGGTAGAAGGAAGAAGGAAGAAGGAAGAATGAGGAGTGAAGAAGGAAGAAGGAAGAAGGAGAGGGAAAGGGGCGTTGAAGCTGAAGGGGTCGGGTGAGGTGGGGTGGGAGGGAAGTGATAGGGGTAGGGGAGTAAATTCACCCAATTTGGGGTGAGAATAGCAAAATGAAGGGTGAGAATAGCAATTCCCTTGAGTAAAACCCAAGAATCGCTCGTTTGAATTCGGGTTCTTGCGATCTTTCTAGCCCATTCTCTCTCTCGTTCTGTTATCTTTGAATCTGGGTTGGTTTCGTTCGATAGAGATTAGAGAGAAAGAGAGAGTAAAACTCGAGATCACATGGTGTCGCTCGTCTGAATTTGGATACTTATGATCTTTTAGGCTAATTATCTCTCTCTATGTCTCGTTCTGCCACTCTTTCCTAAAATGGTGCCTTTGTTGAATGTTTTGTGGCAGTTTTTTGGTTTGCGACAATAATCTAATCTTTTGGATTCTTTAGTTCACAATTTCTGAATTCTTCACGAATTCAAAAGTGAACATCGTTGACCCTGACCTTAAACGTTCAATTTTTCATGAACGACGGAATGACCCTAAATTATGTGGCTAGACGGTTTCTTTATTTCACAATTTTTGAATTCTTTACAAGTTCAAAAGTGAACCTCGGTGACCCTAACTGGAGCTATGATTTAAATTTTTGTTCATAATTTTGAACAAAATTTGGAATTCTTTATGAATTCAAAACTGACCCTTGGTGACCCTAATCGGAACTATAATGTGAATTTTTATTCATAATTTTGAACAAAATTTTGAATTCTTTATGAATTCAAGAATGTCCCTTGGTGACCCCTATTCGGAACTACAATGTGAAATCAGTGGCCCTATTCGGAATTATAATGTGAATTTTTGTTCAAAATTTTGAATTCTTTATGAATTCTCGGTGATCCCAATGACCCTAACCAGAACTGAGTGTGAATTTTTATGCATAATTTCGTATCGAATTTGGTGACCCTTTAATAGAATTCAATTGCAAGATGAATTGAATTCTTGATTTCAAAATTTTAAATCCTGATAGGATATTTGATGACTCTTGATGACGCTAAATGCAGTATTTGATGCAAAATCCCATCTTACAATGTGAATTTTTGTGCCAAACTTTGAATTGGGATAGGTGACCCTTAGAATTCAATTGCAAGATGAATTGAATTTTTTATTTTGAAATATGACCCTCGATGTTGCTCTGCTAAATGCAGTTTCGATTCATGACATTGAATTTTAAGCTTTGACGACCCCAAATTCAATTGAAAATGTGAATTCTTTTTTCATAGTGTGAAATTGGGAAGGTATATTTGAGCCTAGATGACCCTAAAATACAGTATAAATTTCAGGATGCGATGCTTAGTTTTGATGACCCGAATTTTGATGCTTAAAGTTAAAAGAGTCACTTTTTGTTCAGAATTTTGAATCGGGATTGGTGGCCCTTATAAATTGCAAGAGGAATTGAATTCTTTATTTCTAAGTATGACCCACGATGCTGCTTTGCTAAATGCAGTATTTGATTCAAATTCAATTTATGAATTATTTTTTTTCATAAAGTGAAGCTGGGAAGGTATATTTGAGCCTCGATGACCCTAAATACAGTGTAAATTCCAGGATGGCATGCTTAGTTTTGATGATCCTAAATTTAAGAATAACCATGAGTTACAACAATTTCAGTTTGTGTGTGGGACAACT
Source organism: Pueraria montana var. lobata (assembly GCA_026413185.1). Taxonomy (NCBI): domain Eukaryota; kingdom Viridiplantae; phylum Streptophyta; class Magnoliopsida; order Fabales; family Fabaceae; genus Pueraria; species Pueraria montana. The sequence goes on from CM048652.1 coordinate 35,780,886, forward strand.
CAATGATCAGCTATCATCCTACTAGCTTTGCATTTCACGGGAAAAGTATAATTAAATGAGTTGCAATTAGATCTTTATTCATCATGTAAATGGGATGGTATGTTTGTGCCTTGATGATCATAAAGTGCAATTACCCATACATGTTACAACTGTGTCCCTGATGACAATAGGCATTCTCTGTGGGCTGCTGTGATTAGATCTAAATATGCATAGATAAGATATTGCCTAGCATATTACAGCTCTAATTTTTGGAGGGGACATGTGAAACTTGGGCAAATTTAAGGATTGTTTGGTGTGGCATGCAGGGAATGGCACTACTATCAATTTTTGACAGGATGTGTGGTTACCCTCACAAGGCTGTTTGAAAGACAAAGCCTTAGTCAATTTGGATGATCATGAGCTGCAGGCTACTGTTAGTGATTTTTTAACACAACGTGGTGAGTGGGACTTTCAAAAATTGCAACAAGTTATCGCTCATAATATTTGCCAACTGATATAGCTAAGCCTCCCCCTGTGATCTCGAATGTTGATGACACTATTGCCTGGAAAGGCACAACAGATGGTGCTTTTAATATGGGCTCGGCATATAGACATATTACAGGTATTTCAGATGCGAAGGATACCCTTTATTGTGCCATTTGGAGATGGCCAGGTCCTAAGAGAGGAAGGTTGCTATTGGAAGATTACTAGAAATGGTTTGCTTAGAAATAACCTCAAGTTTGAAAGGGGTTTACTTATTCAAATATTTGCTCTCAGTGCAATGAGAGTCCTGAAACTTCTGAATGTCTGAGGAATTGCCACATTGCTCGACAGGTTTGGATTCTTCTGTCAGGGGATAGCCTCAAACCCCAATTTTTTTTATTGATGATTGTCGATCTTGGCTCCTTAATAACATAGTACAACAACAAGCGTTTGAGACAAATTACTGGGCTATCACTTTTGTTGTTGCTCTAATGAGTCATGATGCTATGAAGAAACCGCAATGATAGAATCTTTTCCCAAAAGATTTCATCTGCTACGGATATTGCAGCAAGCATTTCTAATATGGCTTATAGTGTGGTCCAAAGTCTCAACCATAATTTTTTTTATGAGAGAACGGAGCTAGTACATGTTCTTTGGAAGACATTAGTTGGAAACCTACTCCTCATGGAAAATTCAGGTTAAAAAATTGTGATGGGACTGTGGTGATGGGGGGGTCTAACTGCTTGCAGAGGTGTTCTTTGGGATCACAATGGTTCAGTTATTTTATCTTCTGCCTACAAGCTAGGTATATGCTCTATAACGAGTGGAACTATGGGCAATTGTGCTGGGGGTTAAAATTGCATGGTCCAGGGGTTTTAAAGATCTCTAGGTGGAATCTGATTCTCGTTGTGCTATTACGCTGATTGAGGAAGGATGTGTTCCTTCTCATTCCTGTTTCCATTTGGCCCAAATGGTTAAAGATTTTGCTATGCAGGGGGACTATTACAATTGGAATCATGTGCACTGTGAAGCTAATCAAGTAGCTGATGTATGGTCAAAATTTGGTCTCTCTATTGATGGGGAGGGTAGAATTTTTTTTTCTGTTCCTTCATTTATTTCCTTTCAGGTTTTGGCTTGATGTAAGTTTGATTAAAACATGTAAAGAATCCTCAGGCAACTGCATGTATATTGGGCACACGTTGTTATTTACTATGCCATGGTACCACTTTCCAAAGAAAGACTCTAATTCTCTCTAGGTCAGGCCAATTCCACATTAAACTGATAAAGTTTATTCTTTTTACAATTCATAAAACCAGAACAAAAACTATAAGCTGACGCCACCGTAAAGGAACTATATCCTGGGAATGCTTCCAAGCAAGGACATCATCAATGTGACGGGGAACTATAGCTAACATTATGTTCCTAACTTCTTATGGGAGGTACCTGCATAAATAAGAATTTTAATTTGAGATTGAATTTTAAGCTTTGACGATGCTAAGTTCAATTGAAAATATGATTTTTTTTCATAATGTGAAGCTGGGAAGGTATATTTGAGCCTCGATGACCCTAAATGCAGTGTAAATTCCAGGATGACATGCTTAGTTTTGATGACCCTAAATTTAAGAAAAACCAAGAGTTATAGCAATTTCATTTTGTGTGTGGGACAACTCAATGATCAAGATGTTATGTGATCAATGAGTATCATTATATGCTTAAAGTGCATTTCCTTGTTGTAGAACAACTGAACACTTGATTTAAAATGGAGTATCATACCCAATTCTTCTAAATTTATTGATTCTATATATCACAAAGAAGAAACAACAGTGGAAATTTTCCCTTAAAAGAGGTTTATGTTTGAATCACCTCAACAGTAACACTTACAACTGTGTCCCTGATGACAATAGACAACTTATATTCACATCCCTCAGCTATCGTCCTATTAGCTTTGCGTTTCACAGGAAATGTAAAATTGAAATGAATTGCAATTAGATCTTTATTCATCATGTAAAATGGGATGGTATGTTTGTGCCATGATGTTCCTAAAGTGAAATAACAATATGAATTTTTTGTTCATAAATAGAATTGGTATGGTATACATTGCGCCTTGATTTTTTTTTTTATGATTTAAAGGGTCTAAAGGCCATGAACAACAAAACTAATGGAGATGAACTACTGTTGAATCATCAGCTAACAGATGCAAAGAAGAAAAGGTGGAGAAACATCAAATATACTGGAATGTTGATGAGGGACCAGACTTGCGAGGGCATCAGCAATAGTGTTTACTTTTCTATATATGTGTTTTCCCTGAGATGGAGGAGAACTTAGTAGCTAAATTAGAGATAGCATAACCAGAGAAGCAACTTGAAGGTTCATAGAAAAGCCATGCAAAATGAGCTTGCAAGCAGTTTGAGAGTCAGTCTCAACTTGAATTTTACTAAAACCTCTAGAGGAAGTTAGTTACAGCCCTTGATAAATGACCCATAATTCTGCCTGAATAACTGAGCATGTACCTAGAGAGCTAGCAAAGCCAATTATGTAAGCACCGTACTCATCCTGAAACACTCCTCCAGAAGCAACTTTCTGCATACGAGAGTTAAAAGCTCCAATCTAAATGTAGCTTAACATAGCCTTCATCCGGAGGCTGCCAAGAGACAAATCTGATAAGGATGCCTTATCTGTTGAGGAATAGCCAGATGGGAAGAGATATTGTTCTCAATCTCAGAAGCTTGCCAATTAGCCTCTTGATGGATGAAGCTCTACCACCCATTTACTTGAAAGCACAGTCATTCCAAATGCCATTAAGAATGACTCCAAACAGAATGGACCACAATCTATGATTAGAACCTTTGAGTAAAAGGTTTTCCATGAGCCAAGTTTGAAGATTTTGAGAACAAAAGGCAGAAAGTTTGTGTTGAGGGACTATCTTACACCAAATAAGAAGCACAGCAACACAGTCCCTTATAACATGTAAAGAATCCTGAGGTAACTGCATGCAAATTGGGCACAAGTTGCTATTTACTATGCCATGGTACCACCTTAAAAATTTAGTAGGCAAGACATCTTTACCCACTTTCCAAAGGAATGCTCTAATTCTCTCTGGGTCAGGCCAATTCCACATTAACTGATAAAGTTGATTCTATGAATTAATGTTCAACTCAACATCTGAGGTCTGTCTTGATGCTTTACGGATCAGGAAACCAACTACAGGGACTTAATAATCCAGCCAAAAGTGAGTTCAATATGGTTCATATTTTATTAAAGTTTTATTGATATAGGGTGTAGGCCATATTGATATAGTTCAATATCTTACTAAAATTTTATTACATGTGTCAAATCAACAACGTTGATGACTGTATGATAGTTGGAAAGTTCCTCTTAGTAGTATACCTTAGCCTAGCTCTAGCAAACATTTATAGTTTAGGGTTTTTCATATTCAATATTCATACGTAGGTTCTATCTCAGTGTTTACGTGATACATGCTATTGCCTAGATGTGAGATTCATTAAGCCGAACAAGCAAGGACACAACTAAAAGATTGTTGTAATATGCAGGTAAATAGTGATCTATTATGTCAATGATTTAGATCACCTTAGCCAGCTTTGCTGCATAGGAGCATTTCACTGTTATGTTATGTTTGTTATTTGGGCTTTTATCCAATTGAAATGTTCTAGTTTCCTGTATTTTGTAAAATATATTTTAGATTAGAGTTATAAAAAGGAACTTGGTGATAACGATGAGGATGACAAGGGTGCCGTTCAAAAGAAAAATGCAAATTGTAGGAATGGCACAAAATATATGGAAACATGCACACCAAGAGTTGAGGTAATTTTTAATGGATACATAATTTAAAATAGTGATTATTGATCTTTTTGATGGAACTACTTGCTATAGATGTTGATGGAGGACCACCTATGGAAGAGCTTGAAGTGATGGCTTGGACTTGAAGTGGCTTAATTTGAGCCAAATAATATAATAAGATATTATGTATCAATTTTAGTTGGACTTTGTTTTAGTTTTATGGGCTATTCTAAACTATGACTTATTGGGCCTATTTCCTTTTTAGTGTTTTATTTTAGGCCCATGGTATAAATAGCCTAGCTTTGACTTGGAGAAGGCTAAGACTCATTTTGTAAGAAATTGACACTTTGTGTGTGAGAACTCTCTCTAGGTTCTTGAATACACTTTTATGATTCTTATCTTGAGTTGCTAAATTCAAGTGGCGAATCCTCCTTTCAACTTATCAATTCACCTTGAATTGTGGCGTTGTTTTTCATCCCTAATCTTTTCCATTTTTAATTTTTGATTCAATTTTGTGTTTCCATTTTTCTGAAAATTGATGCTGAAAATTTAGATCCATGTGAGGGGTTTTATCAGATGTTCAGTAAAATGAAAAAAAAAATTATATTGTCGTTATCCAAATGATTTTACAAACTTGTGGAAACAATCAGTTCATTTTTGTACAATTTCTAACCCAGGAGACTAAAAAAATTCTCAACAACCTGGGCATAATAGTTCATGGGTTTGCCTAGAGCTTCTTGGTGATGTGCCCTGGCAAAAGGTTTATAAGAGATTGAACAGGACTTAAGATCTGCACAGAAGCGACTGGATTGGATCACTATGGTTTAGTGAAGGTCAAGCAATGGACAATTGAATATGTGGCAGTTCACAAGGTTGCTATATACCTTGTTACTACACCTGCAATTATCCAGTTTTTTGTGAAATTTAATATACTTTTAATTTAAGTGTATATATGCATCATAGCTTAAACCACTTGCAAGGGTTCCTGTGTTTTTCTGTGCCAGACCACAGGGTGTCGAGGAAAAGATCATTAGCATTTTCTATTGCTGCTGTTTTGGGCAGAAATTTGTGTGCATATCCCTTGATGGAGTCAAGGATAAGGCTGATATTCAATAGACATAGGAAAGCGTATGTTAGAAGCATGCATGGGGTCTTCTTAATTCTTATAGACGAATTAAAGGTTAAATTGCCGCCCTTTCAATTTTGAACATTACTGTGTGATGTGTATGACATCTGCAACTACATGCAAGAAGTTATTTTAAGTTATAAATTTTTTAAACATGGAATGCATGAGACTAGAGCTAAGTCATTATTAGGAAGCATGGAGATTGAATATGAGAAGGAAAGGCTGCAATTGCAAGGATAAGAAAATAGACTTTTTAAATTTTTAATGTTCAATCAACAAAATGTATAACCCAAGTCCAAAAACATAGAAACCACTAATTTTCCAAGATTGTGCAGACTGAGAAAGAGATCAACGAGAATTTAGGAGGGAGGAGTACGAAATATGATATATTAAATATAGGCAATAAATGATATGTTGTAACACGTAAAATAAATTCAGTATAAAAAATATATATGTAAAATAAATTTACACTGCAACAGACAACACACATTACAATAACTGCAATATTCGTAATCGTAGTAGCTGCAACTGCAACTGCAATGATATCCATCACCACAATCACAATTTAAAACACTGACATGTTTCTAACATTTTTCTTTTTTACTTCTCTCTTGATTAAAGGGAAAAAAAAGTTATACACGAGTATTGTAAAAATATTTTTCTCTGAATAAATACTTCAAATACGGTTATAAAAAATTTCAACCGCCAAGTAGAAGGAAATGGGGAACTTTGTTTATTCCTTGTTTTACTTTCATTTAATAAGTAAGTAGATTTTAGTTGTCCTTTTTGTTTTTTGTTTTTATTGTTCAATAAAATTATTAAATTTCACATTATTTTAGCTTTGCTTTTATTTTAATAATTTATAAATTTATCGAACATTGAGAAAGACTCAATTGCTTCACGACAATATTTTTATCAATTTAATAATGAAATTAGCTTTAATAAATCTACTATAGTCAATCTAATAATAATAAGTTTAGGTAACATGCATAGGATCATAAATTCTAAATACAATACGATCATTGTAGAAAAAAATGAAATTAGCTTAGTTACCCATTTAAATCTACAAGTTTAAGTGAAATGACTAATAGTACATATCATTATTTTCTTTTGATATTTTCTCAATTTAGGTCAAATCAATATTATCCTATTTAGGTTTAGTCTTAATTACACATTATCAATTATTTTCAACTTTAAAAATGAATTTGCTACTGAAAAATTGACTTATCAAATTTTAAGATTAAATGAAGAATAAATGTAATTCATTCTAATCCATTTCACAAACAATTATAAACCTACCCAATATTGATAATATGAGTGTTCAAGGCTCGTCCCATATCATTAGCTCTATTTAATTTGTTTCATAAGTTAGACAAGACATATTTCGAAGAATATATTACAGATAAAAAAAAATTCTGAAGTAGTATTTAGTTTATACTTATCATCAACCGAGAGAATCTAGTTCAGTTGGTTGAGTAGGGTGTGTGGATTGTTGTAAATCGCCAATACTTGTCTTTAATTCCTATGGATAAAAAAGTTTATACTTATCGTTATTTTTTTGACACATATGATTTTGGGTCCTTTTTTATAATTTATTTTTTTAATAATTGCATATTAATAATAACATTTGTTGACAACTTGATCGATGATATTTTTTATGCTACATGATATTATATTCATATTAATATTATTTACTTTAAAATATACACTGTAAAATATATTTTATTTTTTATTCAAATTAATATATCTTAATTTTCGTTTTACAATTCAATTATATATAATATTAAAATTTATATTATATCAAATTAACAATTTAGGTTAATTCGATTTTGTTCCACAGATTATCAAACTTTGATTGAATCAACTCAATCAAGTCATTATCCTATAAATATTGAAAAGAACTAAGACTAAACTAAACCCATTTTTATAAACATCCCTGCTTGATAGATGTTTATCTTTCAATCAAAATGTTTTACTTTCCAGACGGTGTCTACCATGCCAAAGTTCCAAATATCACGCACGGTGCCAGAGAAATTTCAAGCATCAGATGTAAAGGCAAAGTAATTAACGATCACGATCATGAGGGAATAGCATGTAGAAAAAGCACAGTAGAGTTTTCTTTTAAAGTGATAATACCATATGTGCTACTAGGTAACAGGTTCAATCTCAGGGATGGTTTTAGTTAGTTTTTTTTTCTTTTTAAAGTTTAAAGTTAATTTATTTTGTTTAAAAAAAATAAAGCACTGAACAAAATAGAATTTCAACCCCGGTATAGCGATTACTGTAACGATGAATTACTACTAAGCCTTCAACAGTTTTATACACTTTTAAACAATTATATATCTTATTATATACTTAATTTCATTTTAAATACTTTTTTTTATCCATTTTCACACTTAAATTTTTTTATATATATCATTTTTATCCATTATTTCATAAATATTACACTTAAATATAATTATAAATTATTTGATAATTTTTTAAAAATCTTTAGAATTTTTCAATAAAATAGTTTTTAATCAACTTAATGAATTTTTAATCTTTTAAAATAATTTTTTTAATATATACGTTATTTTAATTTAATTTATATTATTAAAAATAAATTCTTATAATTTACCTAATATCTTATTAAAATGTATTCGAGGATATCAATTTTTATTCTTATCTCTCCTATTCTTATGATACGAATATGATATCATTTATAAAATAATAAGGGATATAGCTCAGTTGGTTGAGCATTGTGCATAAATTGTTGTAAATGTCTTGATATCGGAGTTTGATTTCTCCCTTTGAATAAACAAACTTTCATTAATAATATCATAGTTGTTAAAAAAATAAAATGAGATTTGATAATTTATATTAAATTAAATATTCAATAAAAAAAAATTTCTAAAACCTTAAAATTTTTTTACCGCACTCTAGCCAAGACAAAGTTGAATATACTACGGCTAATGCAAAGTTGAAGATACTATAGTCGTGACCGAGTTGCAAATCCTCTACCCAAAAAGTAGAAGTGAAGGTACTTTAGCCGAGACAAAGGTGAAGACACATTGATCGAGGCCAAGTTAAAGATACTCTGGGTGAGGCAGAGGTAAAAGTACTCTAGCTAAGGTAAAGGTGAAGATACTTCAGCTTAGGTTGAGATCAAATTACCCTGATTAAGATAAAACAATTTCTTCTTTCTTTCTCTCCAAATTATTTTGACCAAAATAAATGGGTATATTTTATTATATTACATATGTATTTTATATTTCATCCTAATTAATAATACAAATGTAATAAAATATTCATAGGCATATTTTATTATATAATACATATGATTAATTACAATTAATATTTCTACTGTGACTATTGTGACTATTATCTAATTTATTAAAATTATATTAAATGCAATTATCATTAATTAATTCCTAATAAATAAATAAGCAAGTATTTGGATAATATCATCAACTTGGCCTCAGTCAAAGTATATTTACCTCTGCCTTGGTTAGAGTAAATTGGCCAAGTTATCTTCCATTGTGCTTAGGTTAGAGTAAATTGACCTTGGCATAAGCCGAAGTATCTTTACCTCTTTCTTGGACAGAGTATCTTTAACTCGCTCATAGCCTTAGCCAAAGTATCTTCAACTCTGCCTCGGGCAAAGTAAATTGACCATTCTCTTGGCTAAAGTAATTTTACCTCAACCTAAGTAGAAGTATCTTCACATTTACTTTAGTTAGAGTATCTTTACCTCGATGTCAACCTCAAAGATTAGGTAAATTATAAAAATCTATTTTTAATAATATAAATTAAATTAAAACAACGTATATATTAAAAAAATATTTTAAAAGATTAAAAACTCATTAAGTTGATTAAAAACTATTTTATTGGAAATTTCTAAAGATTTTTAAAAAATTACCAAATAATTTATACTTATATTTAAGTGCAATATTTATGAAATAATGGATAAAAAATGATATAATAATGTATCAAAAAATTTAAGCGCAAAGATGGATAAAAAAAAGTATTTAAAATGAAATTAGGAATATAATCAGATATATAATTGTTTAAAAGTGTATAAAATTGTTGAAGGCTTAGTAGTAATTCACCGTTAAAGTAATCGCTATACCGGGGTTGAAATTCTATTTGGTTCAATGCTTTATTTTTTTTTAAACAAAATAAATTAACTTTAAACTTTAAAAAGAAAAAAAAAAAACTAACTAAAACCATCCTTGAGATCGAACCCGTTACCTAGCGGCACATATGGTATTATCACTTTAAAAGAAAACTCTATGGTGTTTTTTCTACATGCTATTTCCTCATGATCTTGATCGTTAATTACTTTGTCTTTACATCTGACGCTTGAAATTTCTCTGGCACCGTGCGTGACATTTGGAACTTTGGCACGGTAGACACCGTCTTACTTTCCATGTTACTGTTGATTTGGTTGAACTGCCAGTGTCTCGAGCTCTTTAACAAGCACCAACTCAGGCCATTATTGCATTTAAGACACTTTTTTTGGCTTGTTTTTTTTCTGCCTAAGGAAAATACTCCGCTGGTAAAGAAATTTCCAGTTTTCTACTGCCCTACCCAAAGAGTCAAGAGTATTTCTTTATTTACTAATTTCTTTACATAAAAATTATTTTCAAAAAATAATTGTATAATTTTACTTTATAGCTGTTCGAAAGATCAATTAGTTATGTACATTAATAATATTTTTTTAACTTTATATTACATTTTTTTTCAATTGTTGACCAAGCACTTTAACTAAGAAATTCTATTTATTGTAACAAAAAATGTACAGAAAAAAAAAAAAAAGATACGTATCCCATGTTACTGGAGAAGAAGACTTGAAGCGCAACAATATATATCTTATGAAAATTATAATAAGAAAATATCACATATCAACTGATCAAATATTCATGTGGAACATTTAAAATGGTGGCAAAGTGCCAATATTCATTAGCTATATAAGCCTTTGATGTATACTAATTTACTTAACCAAAACAAGTATACCTTTTGAATTCACATATGTTTTATCTAAGGATTTTGATGTTTTTCTTTCTGATAAATTGTCCGACATATTCCGTCCCAATTCACGTAACTTTTCCTTTTTTAATTTTCGCAGCACTATCTTTATGTTGTCCTTTCGACCATCTATTGTTTTTTTACCTGAAATGTTCAACCTACAATTATTACAAACTATTCGTGAAGTAGAAAGAACCGTGCAAAACAAATAACGACTAATAACCACCAATTAAGAAGTCATTATCATCTCAGCATTGCATATTATTATCTTAATTTTGTCATTCTATTGTTTTAAATTTTTGAAAATCTTTAATTAAAAGCAAGGGGCGATTGTGTCCTTTCACGTTTTCACAAGGAACATATAACAATCATGTATCCCACAATTGATAGGGCTTTTCTGAAACCTTAAAAGAACAAAGGTAATTTTCTATCATTAATGGAGTGATTGGGGGAGCTTATCTTTATTTAGATTTATAAAAGTAGTTTACAGATTTCTCAGAAGTTCTTTTAATTGATTTCAATAAATTTTAAAGTTAAATTTATAATATAATTTTTTATGTAATAAATTTATTAAATAAATATTTAATTAAATTATATCAAATTACATCATAATAAAATAAATCTTAATATAACATCAAGCGTCTAAATCAATTGGTCTGAAGTTGTTTTAACTTACTCAGTAGTCTCGAATTTGAATCCTAAATATATAACTGCCTTAAATACATGGACTGGGCAGTGTAAAAAATTAGTATGTATACTATTCACTCAAAAAAGAAAATACTAAAAAAAAAAGCATTTTTGTAAACGGAAATGGGAATTTTCTAGATTCAAAATAAATCATAGTCAGGCAAGAGGGACCCGAGAAATCATGTCACTCCATCTTCTTTGCACCTAAAGTCTACAGATGAGGACTTTTGGATGTGCTGTTTTGTTGTAATAACTAGTGTTCTTATCCGGCGATGCCACGGTATTAATGTCTTCCAAATTTGAAGTTAAAAACAAAATAAAAAGTCAGTTGTTTTATTCATCACAAATTAACATTTTCATACCAGATTTGCTCTTGATTTTTGAAACTATATTATAGTTGCAAGAGACTAATTTCTATCAAGGAATCTGGCTAACCCCCCTTTTAACCACGTTTTTTTTCATTCATAAAGCATAAATCCAAGACCTTGCTTAAGGGAACAGAACTCAGTTCCCCTCATAAATAAATTGTTAAATGAATAGTCATTTTTTTCAATAAAGGTTTGGAGAAAGTTGACAACACTTGTGATTTATTTTAAATTATTTAAGCAAAAATGATTACAACAAAATCTTTATCTATGCACGCAACTTTTTCTATCTATTGAATAAATTCTTGTTTTTTCATCCAAAAACATTTAAGTATCTTACTCCTGCAATGCAAAGGTTTACGGTGATACAAAATGAAATTAAATTTAAAAATATAATATTTTAAATCTCAGTAAAAATGACGGAGGCTAACATTAACCATGTAAACAAATGGTTTATGGTGGACCATTTTTATCCACAGTATGATTCATCTCATCCACAAAATAATATGGTGCACCTACTTTTTTTTTTCTCTTTTTGTTCTCCGTTTCCTCTATCTCCTCTGTTCTCCTACCACTCCGTAGCGCAACCACCGAACCCCAGCATGTCCGACTGGCTTTCCGACGAGGTCACAAACAGGAGTACGTTACTGTACGCGACCCATATGAGATGGTTTCAGAGGCTGAAAGTGCCTCAAACCCACTCACGCGCCGCTTTTGTTGTTAGATCTGGTCGTGGGCGTACTGTTCAAGTGCCGCTTTTGGGTGACCGAAAAGTCACCGCACCACCACAAACAGGTGCGTCGGCGTCTCCTGGACCCATTCCTACCTTTCGTTGTTCTAGTACCCACGTATGAGAAGTGGGTCATATTATTTGTGCAACCCCGCGTGCAGCAACGCCGCCCTCTCCTGGTTCAATTTTGAGCTTCACCCTTCTTCTTTGTCTACTTTTAGTACGTGTCATGTATCTCCGCAATAGTGAAGATAAGGATTGTGGAGAAGATGGTGGCAGAGATGAGGGAGAAGAGGAAGGAGAAGCAGAAAAAAATGGTGGAGTGGGAGGAGCTGAGAAGAGGAAAGAGAGGAGAGGAAATAAAAGAGAGAAAAAGAAAGGGAAAAAAAGTGATGGCACCGTCGGGAATCGTCTCCAGTGGCATCGCCCGGAGGAGAAGCAGTGCCAACAAGAAAGAGCAAGGATCTGGTGTTGAGATTCCATAATAGAAGAGTAGACTATTGATTAATCTAAAGGCTATTTGTAATGATCCACCATAAACCATTTGAAGCACCTGTCCACCGTAGAAGCCATCTAGTAAAATTACATATTTTGAAGAAAACAATGATAATATATAAGGACGAAAAATAAAACAAAACAAACATAATTTGTAAGGACTAAAACAAAAAATAAAATTTGCAAGGACAAAAAGTAAAAAAAAACTAAATTGCAAGGACTAAAAAGATATTTAAGCCTATATAAAATTATACTTTTGGTACATTAATGAACTTATTTCATATTTTTCCTATATTTTTTTATAAGTTTTATATAAAATATTAATTAATACAATTTATCATCTAATTGTGTATTGAAAAAAAATGCTATTGTTTTCTATATATACAATTTTATTTTAAGAAAAAATTACATCTATTCTCACAACTTTATTTATTTTAATGAGACTTTACACACTATTTATATAAGAAATAAATAAGAAATGCAGTAAATATAAGCAACATTTTGATATATATTAAATTATATTTAAACTCAAGAATTATCATCACCCTTTATGTATTAAATTTTTTGAAATCATATGTTAAAATTAAAAGTAAACTTCTAAATTCCTTTATCACCTAAGTTGTTGAAGATAGTGCCAATTTCGTGCTTCGAGTAATATCCAACATGGTTTATTCTTTATAGCATCTTTGTGCACCCGAAAACATGGTTTATCCTTTTTCACACTCGAAAACATATGCCACCAATGAAGGAAAATGTAATGGCATTTTTTATCTCAGAATATATCATTTTATAAAGGGTAAAATATGTTTTTGGTCCCTATAAAATATGCAAAATATTAATTTCATCCTCCAATTTTTTTTTATATTAATTTGGTCCCTCTAAAATTGAAACCTATTTTTGTAGGTCCTCATTGGTAATTTCGTTAAATGGTAATTTGACGTGGTTACGGATTTATTAATTTAATGTATAATTGTAAAGCATCTGGCATATTATAAAGGGACAAGTGTTTTATGAATGCAAAACATGCAGCAAGCACATTAAGACCATTAAATTGACAACTATCTTGCTTCCTAGTGATGAACCAACCTCATCAAATTTCATCAGTACTTCATTTTTTATTTAAGTTGGTAAGAAGTTGTCATACTTTCTAAGTGATTACATGATCCCGTCAAATTTCGCAGTTGCTTGGCTCATTTAAAGTTGTAGCACCAACAACATGAATCCTCTAACCAACTCTTATCAAATCAAAGAACATTTTCAGTGCAATTAGTTAGAACTAAACATGCAGCAGGCACATTAAGGCCATTAATTGAGAGTTATTCTATTTATCTAGTGCTATGATTCTATTTTCAGAACTAAAAGAAGCATTAGAAGAAATGTTAAGTGGCAGAAACACTATGGAATCAATACCAGTGGTAAAAACAAATAACAATGTTCAGATGCACTATCATCAGCCTCAAAAGAACACAAACTGGTAGAACTGCTTAAATCATCAGATGTGCGCGCTATCATCAGTTCCTTCCGTATTGATATTGTGGTTGTCTTCTTTCCTCTCTGAGTCATAATCATCATCTTCAGAATCATCCGATGGCCATTCTTCTTCAGGATTCAGTAATGTAGTCTCACCATTAGGTATAGCAGCCTTTTCTTTGAATACATCCTTAAATTATGGCAAAAAGGAATTAGTTGAACCAATAGGAATATATGGATTTGGATTCTTTAAATTGAGGAGTACACTTAGGAGAACAAAGTCTAATAAATAACAGTTGATGAGAAAATTGAGCGAGTACATTCTCATATATATATATATATATATATATATATATATATATATATATATATATAGAGAGAGAGAGAGAGAGAGAGAGAGAGAGAGAGAGGGGGGGGGGGGGGGGAGAGTGTGTGAGATGAAAACAGAAAAATAGATGGTGTAAGAGATTATTAGGTTAAAAACCTGCCAAGTACTGTGCAAGGAGAAGTGAGTTATGAGCATTCATTGCCTCCAGTATTTCCATCTTACATTCACAAAATTTAAAAACCAGCCCTGCTCTCCAGGAGGAATTGCAATTTTATTTAATGAAGTCAATGCACAGGAAGTTGCATCTTAACAGAAATCTTGAAAAGCATCTAAGGGAACTCACTATTTTCGGTGTCAAAAGGAGGATCTAGACATTTTTGGTGAAAAGCACGCTTGCATGTACCATTGCATAGTATCATTATTTGGAAGTTCTTCATGCACCTTGCACTCTACATAGAATATCTAGATGTAGAAAAATAGAAAAGTGAATATACAGTTTCTAATATGTTGAGCCTTGTCACTCCATACAACTTAACTTCAGAAAATGAATGACAAATGGTTGGCAAATTTTTTTTGATAAGGTGTGAATAGCAGGCTCTTAAGTATTAAAATGGAAAGAGTACAGAAAACGTTTAAATGCAATGAAGTATTCAAAGTGTTGATACTTGCTCACATGTTCATGGTAAACAGATCCACCCAGAGCAATGGTAGAATCTTCAATGCTACTCAATGAATGAACCAAGAGAATCTAACTGCGAATGGCATCACGAATACCAAGTCTACATTTTAAAATCTGCTTCCTTGCTCTTTGTAGCTCCTTTTCTGGCCTAATCTTTTCTCGACTGTGAAAGGAATTTCCATCAATGCAAAAAAAAAAAAAGAATAATGATGAGCCGCTGTGCTATTTGTCAAGGGCTAGTGTTGGGTAAAAATAGCTAATAATTGTTTTCAAATAACATCACAATGCATTGCCACAAGCTGTGTTTTCCATGAAAAATGTTTGGAGAAACAAAACCATTCTGGTTTATAATCAACCGTATAGCATATCCATACTAAGTTTTTTATGGAAAACATAAATTCAACTTAAAATAGTACATGAAAATTCTTGCTACCATCAAATTCAATTGAAGTATTACTCAATAAACCAGCCATTTATATACTTGTATTTCCTTTAAATATTATAGTCCCCTAATTTTTTTATCTGATAAATTTCAAGTGACATAGAGCATACACTTCTTATAATAACAATAACAAAAATCAATTAAAAAGTATCCCATACCTCTGACCTTTCCAACCTTCTCCAAAGTAAGCATCAATAATTTTCTGCTCTAGCTTCGTTTTGATTAAAAGATACCTTGTTCTCCTCTACAGGCGGGAAGGATCGTCAAGATCCACATTATTCCTTTGCCTTTTCTTCTTTCTCTTCCTCTTCATTTTTTGAAGCTTTACTGCTCCATCAGCAAAACCAACATTAGTTTATACAATGTTCTTCTTTAAGATCTCCATTCAGAATGACAGGAACACCAACCACCTGCAGAATTCAACTGCCAGGAGATTGTCTCCCACAAAAGACAACTCCTACCCTGCAACAACAACAACAACAACAACACAATTTGTATTATGAGATTCAAAACATAAACAGATTCACATTAAGATGATAACCATACACAGACCTAATAGGAGGATGCTCAGTTATGATTTGAGCATCAGGGACTTTGGCAGTGGCCCTGAGAAAGTAAGCCAGAGGGTGTCCATAAGTGTGAGAAAAAGCCCTACTGATAGAGAGGATTAAACAACAGAAATCAAATTTGGAACCATTATCGAAAATTGAAACACAGAAAAATGGTGAAACAAACATCAAAGAATCACATGTAAATCCTAATATTGGAAATCACAAATAAATAAATAAAGGAACCCACAACCCCAACTGAAGCAGAAATCAAAGAACCCCATAGTCACTGTCCCTTTTCAATCCCTACTCCACCACACAACCACGGAAGAAAGATTTGAGGATCAACACTTTGTGAATTCTCGATTTGCTTGGTTAAATCTTCTCGTTGGACTTGGCTGAAGCATTGGAATAAAAAAAAAAAGAGCCAAAGGAAGACTCTTGCGTGAAGAAGAAAGAAGAATAAATCGTAAGAAGGAGGAGAAGAAAAGATGAAGAAGCTTCTTGTAGAAGATGAATGAGTGACACTGCAGGGGGGAGAATAAGTCGTACCAAAGATGCTTCTGATGAAAACCGCGCTGACTAAAAAGAAGTCGTACAAAAAGATGCCTTTTGAAGCTTAAGGACCAAGACTAACAAATAAAAAAGAAGCCGCGTGGAGTGTTTTGGATTCCACTCTCGAGATTTGAGTCTTAAAAAATTATTAGAATCTTCACATAAATTTTGTCTCTTGTGATACTTACCCAGTTAACATGGTTAACAATTCTAAACACGACTTCCCAAAACATATGGAATATATTCCATTTAACAGGAAACCAAGAATAAATTATGAGATTCTCAAACAAAGACTGATATAACAAAACAATGATGCGGAAAACACATAACAATGACAATGAAAACTCATCAATGATGCTGAAAATAGGGTAATTAGAATCAGATCAAATAACATAAAATAAAATAAAAATAACACGGAATAACACTGTAGATTCTACAGTGAATAGAAAGGCAAGCGAGAAGACTGAAATTGTTAAGTTATAGATTAATCCAAACATATCCACCAAAAAACAAAAATCCAAACAGAGTGAAACTCTCATACTATACATTTGTCGTTTATTATTCATAATTTCATATTATATACATGTTAACTAGTCTTCCTTAATTTGACCTCATAATTAGTCTTAGTCATAATTAACTCCGTTGGGATTTCTGGAATTTCTGCCAAGAGAAGGAAAGATTGAAGGGGTTGTGGGGCTGCAAATTGACAAACTACAGGGAATAATTAATTAACCTGCTGGGGACATGTAATTTAGATGCTTATTGTTGAAGATATGGTGACATTCTGACACCAGATATATTATGTTATATAAACTCACATACTTTTATGATATGACTATGAGATTAGTGTGAAAGAAGAGGTATAATCGTGTGAATATTCTTCTCTTGGATTAGATTAGCTTGAATCTTGAGAATCACATCTTGTTGGCTTCCTAAAGTAACTGATCAGAAGAAAATGTGTCGGATACTCGGGGTTAAGTGTTTAACGTATTCGCCTAAATAACTCAATAAAACATGGACACTAGTTTATATAAGAGATTTTAACAATGAACTGGACTATTAATAATCATAGTTATTAAGCTTGTTTATAAAATTTCCTGCATATCATTTTAAAATAAATATTAAGTTATTTTAAGTACATATTTTAAACTTTTTAATGTAAATTAAATACATCATTTTGAGATAAATATTTTTGCCAAAAACAACAAAAAGATAGGCTATTGAAAACGGATATATTAAACTTACGCTTCTTCTTTTTTTTTTATCCATAGGAATCGAACACAGTACCGGAGAGTTTACAATAATTCACACACCCTGCTCAACCAACTTACGCTTCTAAATATAAGAAATACTGCACTCAATGCTTTTATTTTTTATTTGAAAAATATACTTTTAGTGCAGGCTATAACTCAAATGGGTCCAGCGAGCACAAGTTGAATTTAATGAATTGGTGATTGAGATCACAAGGTACCACTTTTCTTAATTTGATACTTTCCTTCTTAGTTAATCAAGGATAGGTTTAGATTAAAGTTGAGAAATTACTTTTATATATTTCAATGCATAGTTGCAAATTTTAATAATTTTTTTTATTACTTTAAAAATAAAAATACTTTTTAACTCTCCCAGTAATAAACATGCACTAACTCATTGAAGAATAGTTGCCCGCCTCAACAATACTGATATTGGAAAGAATTAGACTTATGCACTTTTTAAAAAGAATTAGGCTTATGCACTTTTTACTCATAATTGTTTACTTTTTGGTTAACTTTACTCCAACAAATTAATTTGGCGTATTTTATCCCAATTTTTTAAAATACTTGCAAATTTCACCTCTCGTTGTTGAGCTGATAAAATGTGCGGATATAAATACACTTTTTTCTCCCAACTTTTTATTTTTTTGGTAAATTTTACCATCAACTTTTACACTTATGTCAATGTCACGTCAGTTCAATGACAGAAGGTACAATTTGCATGTTTTTTAGAAAGTTGAGGGTAAAATATGCTAAATTAGTTTGTTGGGAGTAAAATTTCTCAAAAAGTAAAAAGTTGTGGGTAAAAAATGCAATTAAGTCCAAAAATTAAAAAATAAATTAAAGTAAATTAATACTAAAATTAATTAAAAATTGAAAGCAAATTAAATAAATAAATTATGAATTAAAATAAATAAAGTTAATTAAGATTTTAATATAAAATAAATAGATAAATTAAATAAAATAAATAATCTTAAGTAAGATATAAATTAAAAAAAATGAATAAACTTAAATGAAATATTAATTAAAATAAAAATTTAATCATTAAATAAATATATATTAAAGTATTAATTAAAAAATATCAATAAAATTAAATAAAATATTAAGTAAAATAACTTTATAAAGTTAAATGAAATTTAACTTACAATAAATATATTTTAAAAAATTAATTAAAATAATTAAGTTTAAATAAAAATTTAAAATTTCCTTTCCGTAGTTAACCTTTCAACAATTTTTGAGTGGTATTGAAGGTTTATGAAAAATCTAGTTGCATTAATAGTTGTTCTAACAACAGTTCTGTTTCTGCCTGATGGTAACAAGGTAACTCTTCCTATGCCAATATCTTCAGTCCGAGATCTCCTGCGAGCATCCGAATCCTCCTGGGAGATAAGAAGGGTGGGTACCTGCAAAAGGCACTCCAACGCTCAAGTCAGCTTTCAGCTCAGAGCATTTAATAAGTGTAATAAATAAGGATAAAAGTTACCGTACTTCGAGGATCGTACTCCTTTTTATACTTACTTTACTGGGCCTTGGACTTTTATGGGCCCTGATTATCTTTTGATGGTTTATCATTATTAATTAAGTTTGCTAATTACCTTTTAATTCTTTGATTATCTTGGTAATACCTTTTTAGCAGGATCTACCTTGTCCGAGTACTCTTTGTGGTACTCGGTTATCATAATGCCGAATACCTAGTTGTACCTATTCGGTGACTTAGTCAGGTACCGATCTTCTATAGTCATTCTTACTGTTGAATACCTCTCCAATGTGAAGGGTATTCAAACTATTCCAAAAGACTGATACTTATCCGGTGTGGAGGATATTCGGCTAATCATACTGTAACGACCCAATTTTCACCTATAGGAATTTACATCATTAATTTATTTTAAAAAATTAAGTATTTCCTAAAATAAGCCTTGTTTGAATGAAAGAGAATTATGAATGCAAGAAATTGTGAGTAATTCTTTTAATATTGTGTGAATTGTGTGATATTAAGATTATGTGTGAATTCTTCTATGTTTACATTTTATTTGATTTCATGTTTTAATAATTCAGTTATTAATTATTTTCTATGTGTTGTAATTATTATGGATCTAGAATGAAAAGATGTTAGCTTTTGGGCCTAGAAAACAATAAAATAAAAATAAAAGCTGATGGGGGTACGAATAGCAGAAAAGGGAGGTGCTACAAGTAAATCTGTTCAGTTTCTAAAACAAGAATACCAAAAGTTTTTTTAATTTAATGGGAATAATTAGTATTAAAATTACTATCTTAATTACTTAAATAGAATTATTAAATAAAAACAATAAATTAGAATGTGAAGAGGTAGAATAATGGACAATTAAAGGCTTAATAATCATAGGATTTACGAGTTCTTATCCATCATTAGTCCTATTTATCGCCTTGTCTCCCAACTTAGCCTATAAATATCACCCTTCATTCTTTAGTTCAACACACCTTCCTAGAGAGAAGTTAGAAAGATTATAGAAAAAGCTAGAGAGAAGGAAGATTTTGGAGCTCTCCTTAGTGGTGGTGGTGTTGAGCACATGGTTGAGGGAAAGGAAGAAGAGGCTTTCAACTTCATTCAAGCTTAGGAGAAATAGGTATGGATGAGGTTGTATTTTTAAAATGTTATTCTATGTGAGTATGGAGATGGACCTCAACTCATTTCATGATTTGATCTTATATATGCATGATATGTATTTCTATAATTGTTTGTATCTTATTATTCTAAGTGTGTATGGATTAAATATTGAAATTGGATGAATGCTATGATGAATTTGTAAGAACAAGTATGAACATGATGAGTGTAGTAAGAAAATCACGAATTCAGTCCTTTAATCCTAGAAGGGGGAGTGATTTTTATGATCCCTTGTTAGTGTTTTCTTTATTTTAATTATTATTAAGTATAATGATGTTATTAAACTACGAAAGATACATATTTCTTTACATAACTTGTATGAGGAAAATTATATTTTTGAGATACTCCATCCGGTCCTTTATATAAGAAATAAATAACTAAATCGTTAAGACCAATAAAAATAGTTAAGTTAGTTAGTTATAATTAATAATGTCATAAATTTTAATTTTATTCTAAAAGTACCCCTTAAATTGATTGGTTTAAGTAGTGGTTACATTAATGATACTGCACCTCCACCAATAAGTTTAACTTGTATGGTTAATAGACCAATAAATGCATGAGAAATGAGTAGGTATCTCATTAATGGATTTTAAGGGATGAAGGGTAAAAAAGAAAACTAGTAATTAATACAGCTTAAAGTGGGTCTATGTTTCTTATAATTAGGACCAAAAAATAACACTCTTTTGTTTCTTATAAAAAGGACTGGAGGGAGTATATTGTTGTTACATAATTATATTGAAATTATAACTATGAAAGTCCATTATTTTAAGGAGAATTATTATTACAAGTGATTATTATCAATTGTATGTGAAATGTTTTATTTAAATAAATACTAAATTTTATAGGTTGACAACGTTATTATTTTATATTGGAAATGTTTGTTATCATAAGTAACCTTTATATATATTACAAACTTATTTAAATAAATAAATTATATTTTTTTAGTTACGAATGACTCTTATTTTATAAAGAAATTAAGTATAATTGAGATATCAAATATTTGCGATTATATACTTGTGTATGATTTTATTATAATAATTTTCTAATAGTAACGAATATTAAATGTAATTATTTCCATAATGTTTTGAAAAGAAAAGCATGAAAAATAATAAGTTTAAATGAGAATTATATATAATTACGAGTATTTGTTAAGTGTAAATATGTGAACGCGTTTAATATGTTGTCACCGTTAAAATACATTATATTATGTGTATGAAATTGTTATGACTTGGAATGATTCATAGTGTACCAAGATTATTATTTATTGATGTTTCTCGTACCATATCCTTTATATAAATTGCTAAAGGGTGAGAAAGACCCTTATGAGTAGTTTTACTCTGCGAAAATATTTTGAGAGTAAGTACCTTAGCCTTGAGGACTTGGACTAGCCAAGTTGGACGGAACTACGGTTGGATGTGGTGCAGGAAGCTACGGTTTGGTACACCGCGAGTTGAGATGTGTGGCCCATCTAAGAGGTCTAAGGGATTGAAGGCATCGAGTGTGTGAGTCCCAATGGGTAGGTCGGCCCCCTACGTTCCAGGACTGATAGTGCCAGCTCGTAACATCCCGATAAACGCAAAGAAAACTTATACTTATGATGACGTGGAGGGTATACCTCTTTTGAAAATGATCCACTGAGTATTCTGGAAAGTTACACGAGATGAGATTATTCATCTGACAGCCGGTATTGGTGTCAGCGTACCAAGATGGATGTTGACTGCACAGGTATGGGACTGTGGCAGGGTTGAGGTATACTTACTTCCCATCGCTTCCCGAAGGTTGAATCGTGATCAGTAGTTGATCAACTGAGAGTATGGGTCCATACAGTGATGATGATGGGATGAGACTTAGGATGTCTAGACATTTCTACTATATATATATATATATATATATATATATATATATATATATATATATATATATATTTGTATATACTCTGTTGTTTGTTGTGTGCTGGAATGAGAAAAGTTCTCTACACTTTCCATGGGGTGACATCGAAAGAATACGACCTCACCCCATTTCCCTTTAACTTTTTTTACACATAGATGGACCCGGCAACATGGAACCTAGAAGTAGCGTTCGGCCCGACTGGAGATCTCATAATTCTTAACCCACCAACAATAGGCACATCGATAGTATCAGTTGAGCTTCCTGCTGGAATATTCTCTATACCTGACTGGGAGCAACCCATTGTGAATCCTGGACTCACCAATGAGTACATATGTCCGCCTCCGTCACCTCTTATACCTGGGGTCGATGACTGTCATCCTATTGAGATCGATGACGAAGATAGGGACTAGATTTATGTTAGGTGCTGCTCTGATGGGATAGATTGGTCAGTTCTCTGTTGGTAGTTATCTTATGTTGGTTTAATTATTTATCTTTTGGATATTTCAATTGTATTAACCTTTAGTTATGTTTATCAACTTTGTAAGAACATCTTGAATAATGATCAAGTTATATTCTTTTCATATTGGTGCTTATATTTTAATTCCCACAGTTATCCAAAGATGTTTTCAACACGCAAAAAAATTCACATGGATTTTCATGAATAAATTAAACAAGAGTTTTATTAAAATTAAATACAAAACGCTTTATGTATGTTTCAGAGTAATGTAACGAGGGATATTACATTTAGTGGTATCAGAGCAGTTTGGTCCTAGTCAAGGCCTGGGGTTATGGACTTGACTATTACTTGCTTGTTGTGTGCTCTTGCATTTTCTGTTGAAAAACAGTAGTGTGAGATGTGATATAGGATTTTAGGATAAAAACGGTTCGAGGACGACGATGACAACAACGTGCATCGAAAGCAACGAAGATTCTGAAGAAATTGTCTAAGTCTACTTAGGATTTTACTTTTTGTTGGCTATGATACAGTAATGCAAGGAGTGCATTCTAGGGAAAGCTCTGACTAAGAAAAGACTTGGTACTTAAGTAGTCCAATGAGACAACCTCTCTTTCCTAGGAGTTGACTTAGGGTGTGATGATTATTATTACAGTCACTCATCCAATGACCATTGATCTAAGTGAAGACTAAGGACAATTACTCTTGGTATAGGAAAATGGCAACTCAAAGGCTACTTGAGAGGATGACTGTAGTACTCGAAGCTGTGGCTCAAAACAACCAAGCTGGACCTGCAGAGTATAGGGGACTGGCTTCTTTTAAGAGGAATGATCCACCACAATTCAATGGAGATTATGATCCTAAGGGAGCGCAACATTGGCTCGAGGAGATAGAGAAAATCTTTGCCGATGTGGGATGTGACGAAGGGCATAAGGTGAACTATGCTACATTCTTGTTTGTTGGAGAAGCTGGACACTGGTGGAGGAACACTAGGCAACAACTGATTGCGGAAGGAAGGCAGATCAACTGGGGGGTATTTCGCCATAAGTTTTTGGAAAAGTATTTCCCAGAAGATCTTAGGAGGAGAAAAGAGATTGAGTTCTTGGAGTGGAAGCAAGGAACAATGTCTGTAGGGGAACATGCCGCCAAGTTTGAGGAGTTGTCAAAATACTGTCCGTACTATAGGAACATGGATGAAAGGTCCAAGTGCTCAAAGTTCGAGAATGGGTTGAGGCTCAACATTAAGCAAGCTATGGGATACCTGGAAATTGCTCAATTACCAATGTTGGTAAATCGCTGCCGCATTTATGAAAATGACACGAAGGCAAGGCAAGATCAATTGGAAAGGAAATTCCAAAAGTATAAGAAGAGAAACTTCTCGGAAGTAGGAAGATCCTATCAATCTCCATCCCAGCCAACCAACAAACCCTTCAGTCAAGGAAATGGTGTTACTCCAGTGGGTGGTTCCCAAGTGTTAGTTAAGTGTTATCGTTGTGGGGGATCGCACTATCCGAGGGATTGCACCAAGCTAGCTATTACTTGCTTCAAGTGTGGAAAGCTAGGTCACTATAGTTATAATTGCTTTGAGCCTAAGAAGGGACATGACAATGGAAATAATGGAAACAATGGGAAAAACTTCAACAAGAAAGCTAAGAATTAGTTCAAAGGTTTTCATCACAAGCTACATTGAGGCAATAGTTCCAACCATCAAACTGATGACAATCTACCAAAGAATTCCCAGAACTAAAGATGCCAGAAAAATAAGACTAGTAGCTTAGGATTGTTTGTGTTTTCTTATTTTGTAGGAATACTAGACCACGATGTCCTAAGTAATGTATGTTCCTCTTTCTCTTTTGAATAAAAAGAACCTTAATGATTTTAGTTTGTTCTCTCTTTACATTTGAAATACTTCCTTCATCAAAGAAGAGTTTCTTTGAATGGATATAAATCTCTATTGTTTCCAAACCAAATACCAAAATTTAAGAAGTAATTTTCTCTTTTGTCAAGAAATATTTCCTTCGTCAAATTTGAAAAGTTATTTTGCTTGAGTCTATCATCATGATAGTTCTATAATTACTATATCTTTATCATTAATTTAAAGACCAGTTAAAATCATCTATCTTAACTTGGTCATTTCCTTCAATACGAGGTATGAGAGTTCCATCTTTAAAATAAACCTATGAGAGGACACAATTAAATAAAGTTAGTGGTAAAAAATTGACATACTACAATGCTTAAAGAATATTTGGAAGATGTATAACAACACAAAATGACAATCATTAACAAATCTAATAGTGATATGCAATAGATGGAAGTGGACTCCTAAGTGGTTAAATGTCCAGTTTTGTAGCGATGATAAGTAAACCAAAATGACATTATACCAACTAGCAATAATATAATCGATGTTGGGAATGGACATCCACTTATCACAACTTGCTATTGCACTATTGTCAACATACAAAGATGAAATTAATTGAACCATTCATTATTTTGTGACGTGCCATCGCTGAAGTTCCCAAATTAAATCCTGACGAATTAGCGGCCATGACTCCTCGCCTTGACTTAGCAAAGCTGCAATTGTCTGGTAACCACAATTTTTCGCCTGATTTGGCATCAATAGTACAAACAATATATTCATGCAACCCATTAGGAAATTCATCTATAAATGTCACAACTTTTTTGTTTAAGGTTTTAGACAACTTTGTGAGGCATACTAGGAGGTGATGAACTATCTATAACCGTGTACATTACATCAACTTGCTCCCACATAGAAAGATGCATAATGGAAATTCGATTTCATTATCTAACTAAACAAGTTACATAACGGAATCGTGATTATGTTGTGAATCTCAACACAACAGAATTGTGATTTAGTTGAATCCAAAACTTCAAAAAGAAAGAAAGAAAGAAATCTCACTTCTACCCCGATGATGACTCAAGAGGGGCGACACATTGTCAGTGATAAGGGAGATGGAGAACTAGCGGTGATGATGACAGAGTGACGAGATGAGGAGGTTCACATGGAGGAGGCAGAAAAAGGGGTGGGAGAAATGAGAGAATGTGTGTAGAGAAAGGGGGAGGGTAAGGTTAAGGGGTGTAGGAATGGGGAGGGTAAGAGTGACTTTTCTCTATTTTTTTAAAAAAAGGTTGGGATGAAAAGAGCAAAGCCCTTGTGCTGATTGTAAAAAGGGCCGAAAGTGAAAATTGGGTTGGGCCAATATAGTTACGTCTGCGAGTGCAAGTTCAGCATATTCTAGAAAGTAAAGTAAAAAGGGAGTTGCTATTCTCACCCCGACTTTTGCTATTCTCACCCCGACTTTTGCTATTCTCACCTTCCACGTGCTCTAATTTTTCTTTCCAAAAATACCCTTTCCACGGAATCATGATTCCGTGACAAAATACACTACGGAATCATGATTCCGTTGTGTATTTTGCCAATGGAATCACGTTTTGTTTCGTATTTTACCCACGGAATCACGATTCCATTTCATATTTTTTTGCACCCACAGGTACACAACGGAATCATGATTCCGTTGTATATTTTATACAATGGAATCATGATTCCGTGAAAAGGATATTTTCGGTAAAAAAAAAATTAAGTGCATGGGGTGTGAGTAGCAATTTTGGAGGTAAGAATAGCAATGCCCAAGTAAAAAATGATTGAGCGCAGGGAAGGTACTAGAAGTCCAGTCCAGAAGTGTCGTTCAACCCACGCATTTTATGCCATATAAATACTATTTGTTCAAAGAGCGATAGTTGAAAGAGGGTTACTTTGGGGTTTCTCTCACTAACGAAGAAGGAACTAGGGTTTTACAAAACAAGCTTTCTCTTTTCGGTTTTCGTCAATCAAATCCAATCCAACATCAAATATGAGGTACGAGCTATAAATCCTGCATCTTCCTTTGATGGTTATCCGTTCGGAATCTCTTTGCTTATTATCGTTTTTTAATTATTATTATTATTATTATTATTATTATTATTTTGTTTTTATTGACATATTACGAAACTGCTTTCTTCATTGTCTTCGACTTGGCATTCTTCTTTCATAATTTGGGTTTGCAATCGACCGAATTGTTTGTTTCTCTTGTTTTGTTTGGTTGAATTGTTACCTACTCGTGATCCCGAAGAATGAAGAGTTCTTCCTACTGTTTAGCTACATCGCCAACTTTTTTTATTTTGACAAATGTGACAGTAAATCTAAAATATTTAGGGGGCATTTTCAAACTCAAGTGCCAATTGAAAAACACCCTCTAAAGATGATTAAGATAAGTGTAGGAGGCAGATTTTGTTGCCAAAAATGTATTTGGGGATTTGTTCAAAGAATCACATGTAAATCCTGATATTGGAAATCACAAATAAATAAATAAATAAATAAAGGAGCCCACAACCCCAACTGAAGCAGAAATCAAAGAACCCCATAGTCATTGTCCCTTTTCAATCCCCACTCCACCACACAACCACAGAAGAAAGATTTGAGGATCAACACTTTGTGAATTCTCGATTTGCTTGTTTAAATCTTCTCGTTGGACTTGGCTGAAGCATTGGAATAAAAAAAAGAGAGCCAAAGGAAGACTCTTGCGTGAAGAAGAAAGAAGAATAAATCGTAAGAAGGAGGAGAAGAAAAGATGAAGAAGCTTCTTGTAGAAGATGAATGAGTGACACTGTAGGGTGGAGAATAAGTCGTACCAAAGATGCTTCTGATGAAAACCGCGCTGACTAAAAAGAAGTCGTAAAAAAAGATGCCTTTTGAAGCTTATGGACCAAGACTAACAAATAAAAAAGAAGCCGCGTGGAGTGTTTTGGATTCCACTCTCGAGATTTGAGTCTTAAAAAATTATTAGAATCTTCACATAAATTTTGTCTCTTGTGATACTTACCCAGTTAACATGGTTAACAATTCTAAACACGACTTCCCAAAACATATGGAATATATTCCATTTAACAGGAAACCAAGAATAAATTATGAGATTCTCAAACAAAGACTGATATAACAAAACAATGATGCGGAAAACACATAACAATGACAATGAAAACTCATCAATGATGCTAAAAATAGGGTAATTAGAATCAGATCAAATAACATAAAATAAAATAAAAATAACACGGAATAACACTGTAGATTCTACAGTGAATAGAAAGGCAAGCGAGAAGACTGAAATTGTTAAGTTATAGATTAATCCGAACAGGTCCACCAAAAAACAAAAATCCAAACAGAGTGAAACTCTCATACTATACATTTGTCGTTTATTATTCATAATTTCATATTATATACATGTTAACTAGTCTTCCTTAATTTGACCTCATAATTAGTCTTAGTCATAATTAACTCCGTGGGGCTTTCTGGAATTTCTGCCAAGAGAAGGAAAGATTGAAGGGGTTGTGGGGCTGCAAATTGACAAACTAGAGGGAATAGTTAATTAACCTGCTGGGGACATGTAATTTAGATGCTTATTGTTGAAGATATGGTGACATTCTAACACCAGATATATTATGTTATATAAACTCACATACTTTTATGATATGTCTATGAGATTAGTGTGAAAGAAGAGGTATAATTGTGTGAATATTCTTCTCTTGGATTAGATTAGCTTGAATCTTGAGAATCACATCTTGTTGGCTTCCTAAAGTAACTGATGAGAAGAAAATGTGTTGGATACTCGGGTTTAGGTGTTTAACGTATTCGCCTAAATAACTCAATAAAACATGGACACTAGTTTATATAAGAGATTTTAACAATGAACTGGACTGTTAATAATCATAGTTATTAAGCTTGTTTATAATATTTCCTGCATATCATTTTAAAATAAATATTAAGTTATTTTAAGTAAATATTTTAAACTTTTTAATGTAAATTAAATACATCATTTTGCGATAAATATTTTTGCCAAAAACAACAAAAAGATAGGCTATTGAAAACGGATATATTACACTTACGCTAAATTTAAGAAATACTGCACTCAATGCCTTTATTTTTTATTTGAAAAATATACTTTTAGTGCAGGCTATAACTCAAATGGGTCCAGCGAGCACAAGTTGAATTTAATGAATTGGTGATTGAGATCACAAGGTACCACTTTTCTTAATTTGATACTTTTCTTCTCAGTTAATTAAGGATTGGCGTAGATTAAAGTTGCGAATTTTAATAATTTTTTTTATTACTTTAAAAATAAAAATACTTTTTAACTCTCCCAGTAATCAAACATGCACTAACTCATTGAAGAATAATTGCCCGCCTCAACAATACTATTGTCTTTTGTTCAATTGATGCCTATTCTGATCTCTCCAACCAAAGCAAAACCTGCACAAATGAAACACCAAAAACATGGGTTTTAGCCAAAGTTAGCAAAAAGGAGAGAAATACAAAAGGCCAAGAATTGAAGTGTGCCCTTTTATTTTTATTGGTCCGGGTGCTGACCCTGTTTCTTAGATTCATAATGAAGTAAAAGGTAGCACCTAGCAACAGCTATACAAACAAGCTTTCGATCACTTGAAAGTGCGATGCTACTGCCATATATATCCCCAAAAGGCCAAAATATGATAAAGCAAAATAGATCTATATCAATATGTTTAATTAACCAACTAGAGGATCGCTTTGCAAAAGATGATCAAGCATTTCCCATAGTAAGTAATTATTTATATATATAAGATTCACACTCTTTGGTAACTGCAAAGCTGAGACTAGTAGTTGGCTGGCTAGCTGAATTGCATGCATGAGAATTAGCAAAACCATTTACCAGCTTGTAATAACTAGCAACCAAATATGAAAAGGGAAAAAGAAAAGCCGGTACTTATAAAGATACTTTACACATATGATAGAGGGAAAAGGAAGATTTCCGGACCTACAAATTGCAGAGCATTACAAGGCTATTGGCCTTTCTTTAGCAAACCCCAAAAAGTGAGGCATAGGTGCACAATGAATTTTTACTTACAATAGTAGGTTAAGTTACCGGATGTGTGTATTTTATAAAATTGAAAATTAAGTTATTTTATTTGCACAAAGGGGTCTATAATGGATAACATTTATTGAACCCCTTTTAATAATATTAATTTGCTAAAAGGGGTTTATTGACACTATTTGCACAATGTATAACTCGTTTTCTGAAGAAGCATTGAAAATGATTGAAGATAGATTTAGGGTTGTGCGAGTGTTATTCGCGATTGAGCAAAGCGTTTGCTGCTTGGCGTTAAAAGGAGTCTAATTGGGGTTGAGAGAGTGGACGATTGTGGTTGTCACTGTTCTTCCGCGTTGCTCGATTGTGCCTTTGTGTGTTGAATCCTCATCATTGGGGACATAAGGGTCGAGCCTGGTTGTTCGATTGTGTTGGTAGCGGGCTCACTATCGAGGTTCCTGTCGCTGTGTTTAAGTTGAAAGGTAAGATTCATTCCCTGTATCCTAATGTATATGTGGTCCACTTGTATGTATATTTCTTGGTTATGTTCTCTGAAGCTCAGATCCTTGCATTCGATAATTAATTAGCTGCATTATTCAATTTTTCTTTCAATTATCGCTATTCTGAAAATAATAATTGAATGTTTTTATGTAATCGCATTTTGTTTGTTCTCAAATTTAACGGCTGAGGCATGATTTCTACTTGTTTGTTGTGACTGTTGTTTCTGAGCATGGACTATTGAAGAAGGTAATCACCAAAGTGTACGTCTTCTTCATAGCATAACATGCCCATTCTTGCTTTAAAGTTTACAGTGGTACTTGCCTGGTGAGTGGTTATCCCTTTGGGTTGATGACTGATGAGCATCTGAACAACACTGGAGGGGGCAGCCTTGCGCTGTCCAGAATAAAATTTTTAAATTCAGATCGTTTTAACCCACCACCATCCAATAATTTCTCCCACGCATTCGAAATGACAACGTTTATGTATGATTCATTTCATATTTTAGAAGGATGTTTACAACTTACAAGTCCAAAATTAAAATCCATAAGAACTTTTTTTTTTTTTTACTAAAAAAAATCCATAAAAACTAAAAACATATTTAAATCAGCTTTTAAAAAAATATATTTAAATCTAATAATAAGCAAATATGGTAATAACAAATTAAAAAAGGAATAGATGAAAGAATGCGCATCCGGGGAATCGAACCCTGGTAAGTACCGTGGGAGGGTACTATGATACCACTACACCAGATGCGCTTGCTGATGAAGAGGCCGCACTGAAAAGTCTAAAATAGTTGAGAAATATTTGAGATTAAAGAAGCTTGTCTTGTGTTGAGTTTGAGACTTTGGACTCTCAACTCTCAAAACCTTTGCCGGCGTCGCAGTTCGCACGTCGCACCACAGCAGCACCTCTCTCGCACCCTCCGTCCACCATCGCAGTCGGACCAGCCATCAGGTCGTCGGATCAACAATCGTCGAGCTCTAACTTTGACGGTCTGATCTCTGATCTTTTTTTTTTTTTTATTCTGATTTTGTGTTTTGGTGATTCTGATATTGGTAATTTTATTGATTCAGTTTTAAATTTTTCCATGAACTTTCTTGTGATTATCATGCCACACAAGAATGCCTAAATTGAAATACGTTGTTTTTGTGAATTATGATATTTGTGTTTTTGTGATTCTGATATTAGTAATTCCCTAATCCTTATTGATTCAGTTTTAAAATTTTCCTTGAAGTAAAGTGTGTGATTATTATGGCTCATGGGAATGCCTAAATTGGACAATGCTATATTGATTCTGTTTTTGTGAATTCTGATACTAGTCACAGTGACATGATATGCCTAAATTGGACAATGCTATTGCTGTGAATTTTGTTGTCTTTTTAATATTAAAACTAACATACTTTTAATAAAGACTCACCCTCAATCACCTGTTCAGTTTTTACAACATTGTTTGAGAGTCGACATTGATCGAGGGAATGAGGATCGTTGGACTGACGGGTGGAATAGCGTCTGGGAAGAGCACCATTTCGAATCTGTTCAAGTCACATGATGTTCCCGTTGTCGATGCCGACGTTGTCGCTCGCGTAAGTTCCTTCTCTCTTTCTTCAATTTCGCTAAAATAAAATCGTCGCTGATTATTGGAATATGCAGGAGGTGTTAAGGAAAGGGAGTGGTGGATGGAAGAAAGTCGTTGCGGCTTTTGGAGACGAAATTCTTCTTGAAAATGGAGAAGTTAATAGGCCAAGGCTTGGCCAAATTGTTTTCTCCGATCTGGATAAGCGTCAATTTCTCAACCGGTAATTATAATTTCCCTTTTATTTAGTTGCATTTGAATGAATTATTGAATTACTCTTTTGAGTTTAGGTTATGATGTTGTTTTAGATTACTGGCTCCTTACATATCGCGTGGGATATTTTGGGAGGTTTTGAAGCTATGGATGAAGGGTTATAAGGTTATTGTTCTTGATGTGCCTTTGTTATTTGAGGCCAAGATGGACAAGTTCACAAAGCCCATTATTGTTGTATGGGTTGATCCTGAAACTCAGATTCAGCGGCTCTTGGCAAGAGACAAGTCCAGTGAGGAGGATGCTCGGAATAGGATTAATGCTCAAATGTCACTGGATGTTAAATGGGGTAAAGCTGATATAGTGATAGATAACACTGGTTCATTGGATGACATGAATCAACAGTTTCAGAAAGTTATTGTTGAAGTCACAAGGCCATTGACATGGACTGAGTTTTCGCGCTCCAGGCAGGGAGTCTTCACCATTATTGCTTCTGTCACCTCAGGTGTTGTTCTGTTTATGAAGACATTCAACAACCATACCCACACTTCATAGCCACTTGTGTTCTACACATTTGTTGATGTATTATTTACATTCCCTCTAAGGCCCTAAACCCATGAGTTCTTTTCTGCATCTCTTTTCAAATTTCCCAACAAATGCTGCTGTTCAAAGTTGATTAATTTAAATTTGAATATACAACTTCAAATTTTAAATAACTAAGGGAGAAGAACCATAGTATTATATTACTTATGTCTCTTTTTGTTGATGTTGGTTGGAAAATGACTATAGATGATTGGTTGTTGAAGGCCTCGGAACATATATGTTCGAGAATTTTAAATATTTATCGTGTTTGATAAGCGTATGCCTCTCATTGTTTTGGTTACCCTAAGGTGGGTTGAAATAGATTTGGAAAGTTGTTCGTGTTCTGCCTATTTAAACATGTTGTGCTTCCTTCCATTTAGTGACCTTGAGAAGGGCATTTGCAATGCATCTATCATTTGTTTTCTTTGTCAATTTATTCCCGTAGGATGAGAACTTATTCTGGCTTCACATATATAGACATTATTAACCTTGTAGAGAAAACATATGTGAAAACGTGTGTGTGTATATATGAATAGCAAACCTTTTGGAGGAACTATGGTTGTTAGCTTTTATGCTCTGATTGGTTAGACACTAGATAAAAGGTCTTGGGAAGTCCAAACAAGGTGAAGATAAGGGAGGAATGGATGAAATTTGAAAGTGTGTTTGAAGATTATAGAAACTTCATGTCATGACACTTTCATTTTGATTCTTACTAAGTATATTTCTAGAGGATATTTGACTTGAAGTTTTAAACCTTCTTTAGCTTGCAGAAATATTTTAAAGATTTGTGGCCTAGTAAGTGGAGGTTAAGTTGTACACTTTATTACTGTGATTACTTCATAACTTTGACAAGGATGACCACTTCCTTTTTCATTGGTCGTTAGATTGTAGATGAGATAGGAAATATTGATAATGGTAATCATATTTCACTTTTCCAAAAGCCTGTCAAAACCATTAGCTAGCCTAACATAAAGTGGAAGATAACCTAGTGTCCATTATGATATCATGCTGTAATGATATGGATGTTTTTGTTCTTACATTGAATACTACAGCTATAGTATTATTTACCAAAAGACTGCGTAGCATCTAATATTCTAATTCTAATGATTACTGGTTTGAAGCTGGACTCCTACACTTAAGTGATAATCCATTGTTTGCTTTTACTAATTTTTGCTTGAGGCACCACTTTCTATTTTGCAATTTGCTTTCACTTTTTATTTCTAAGACGAGGTCTACAACAAGCATGCATACACCAGGTAGCTTTTGGGTTGGGATTTGTCTTTTAATTAGAGGAATTTATGGATTGTAATGCATACGCCACTGCATATAAAGTGATTATTACCTTATGATATTAAGACATTTCAAACAAAATGAAAGTCATACACACTCATGGGACATTTATGAGGGAGGAAGGAGCTTTATCAAAATTCTTTCAATTTTACAAAATGATTTGATAAATCTTTCTCTGCGTAGAGGTTATATGTCTTTTATAGGAAAAAATGTACAATATAACAATAGAAAAAAAATATAATAAATATTTCATTACCACACCACATAACTTTTCAAATAGTAATTTTATTCCCTTTCGTTCTTTTCCTTTTCAACATGAATGTTTCATGCTATTACTGAAGCTTTGGTTTTAGGTTATATTAGCAGGAAAAAAGGAAACAGTATCTTTGGCTATGCAAAGAGCAGAGAGATTTCGAACTGAGCTCCTTCGACGTGGTGTTCTGTTAGTTCCTGTTATCTGGGGAGAAGGTCAGGAAACAAAAGTTGAGAAAAAAGGTTTTGGTCTAAAGCCAAAGGCTGCTGAAGCTCTTCCATCTATTGGGGTAACACTTGATATAACCATATACCTTCATCAATTCTGCTCTTCATCCAAATTTTTTGTTTCTTTGATGAGATGACACTAACCCATAAAACTTTGCTAGGAAGATTTTGAGAAGCGAGCACAGTCCATAACTGCAAAATCAAAGTTGAAATCTGAAATTAGGTTCAAGGCTGAGGTTGTATCACCAGCAGAATGGGAACGGTAATAAGCTCTGATTTCTTGTCTATTATCTTGGCTACTATTGTAATCTATTTCTTCATTAAATGAGGGGGGATATTAGCATCAGCATATAGTCAAAGGGTGGATTGATGTAAACTAAGAAGTGCATGGTATTGGTAGAGAAAGGTGGAGAGAGAGAGAGAGAATGAGAAGAGTTGCTAATAGTTGTATGCTAACTTAACTAGGTGGATAAGAGATCAGCAGAAGTCTGAAGGAGTTTCACTTGGTGAAGACGTGTACATAATACTTTGCTTAGATGGACGGGTTCGAAGATCAGGGAAGGTAAGTTCCATTTCAGAGCAAACTTGTTTTTCTTTTCTTCCCGTTGTTGTGGAAATGTCATGTATTAATTTGCTGGATGTCATAAAAAACTATGAGCATCATTAGACTTGACTTACAAGCCCAATCTGCCCTTAGAACTGTCTAAAAGACAAGCATAAGGCGGAAGGAATTGGATTTTAAGAATACTATTAATACCGATTCATCATTTTGAATGTCTTTCTTTATGTGATGACTTGTTTGCAAAGCTTGAATTGAAGATCATGCTGAAACTGCTGTACTTCGAATTCATTTTACATCTAAGTTGTCAGCAATTGGGTTATTTTTCAGTTGACTAGCTGAATTTGCATCAAGGGATATTATTATCAATATATATTACTTCTCAACAATGAACTGTTAACAAACAGTTTGATTCAAGAGAAATTTTGTGTGACGAGTACTTAAATTAAGGAAATTCACTATCAGTAACATACTAATGAGTGCTAATGCATTTACAGGGTATGCCTGATTGGCAGCAAATTGTGAAGGAGCTACCACCAATGGAAGCATTTTTAAGCAAGATAGAAAGATGAGAAGTATTGTTGAGAATTCAGAGGGTGCAAATTTGTATTATTATTATGTTTCCTGTCCCAAGTGTCATTATAATCCTGGTATCACCGTTGTTGGTAATGTCCCACAGCAATGTTTTTCTTGACCATTAAACTAAACACTGTACATCCATTCCTCCACATCCCTACCGACTATTGCAAAGTAAATGTTCCGAAGGAATATTAATATTGATAAAATGTTTTGGTGACAAATTTATGTTGTATACGGTAAAAAAGTAGAGAAAAAATGTACTTTGCGAAGTTGTGTATTTTTAGACTACACAGAATACAGATTGACAAGTTAATGCATCTGAAATTATTAACCCTACCCTACTTATTCGATTTTGATACAGCGGTTAAACTTCGTTACAAATTGCAATCATGCTGTTTGAAAGTACCACGGTCAGCTGCTAAAGTTTGTATAATTATCCATATATTGGACCGAGAATTTTACTTTCAAATACATAAACTTTATTCCCTGTGGCATTAATTCAATTGTCTTTCAAATTTAGCCGAGGTATATTCCATATAATTTGATTTTTCTTTTGTGATAGTGGCCGGTTGTTATGAAAAAACGTTCAAATGGTATTTTGGTGTACAAGTTAATTTAGTTTCCGACAGAGTAAGAGTAAAAATTTTAGATGCATATCTAGATAAACTGGGGTTTTGTTTTTGTAAGATGTGGGTGCTGGTGAGTGATATGACATTGCGACAATAGTTGACATCTGTTGCCATCCTAATGGATTCTGCCTAAGCCGAATCTTTAGATGACAATAGCATTCAACTAAGGAAAATGTTAATCCTGCAACCCGAAAAAAAAAATACTAGTATGCAAAAGAGATAGAAGAGAGAGTGAAAATATAATTATAATTATAATCATCTTTAAAAGCAGATGTGATTGATGAAGTTGGCCCATTTGTTCATGGCAAAACTTAACCATGTTGTGGACAAGTCCTCTTGGGTCAGTTCGGAACAAAATATAAAAAGCGGCCATGTCCTTTTTATTATGACATAAAAGTTTGTAGGAATTCAATTAATAATAAGAGGCTGGTTATATATCAATTAATTATTTTTATCGAAGTTATTGTGTGTTAATAAGTAATTAAAAATTAAGTAAATGTATTTAAAATAAAAAAGAAACTGTATTCTAATTAGATAATGAGTGAACCATACATTAATAAAAGTGT
Organism: Pueraria montana var. lobata; assembly: GCA_026413185.1. NCBI lineage: Eukaryota > Viridiplantae > Streptophyta > Magnoliopsida > Fabales > Fabaceae > Pueraria > Pueraria montana. The sequence goes on from CM048652.1 coordinate 35,817,672, forward strand.
CATGTTACATAATAAAATAAATAAATACCATTATTCTAAAACAATTGTTCGTTCTTTATAAAACCAATTCCTTCATGGCTTCATCGTAAATCCACCTTAGCAGGGCCGATAAAAAAAATCCACCTTAGCAGGAGTCATCCTATCCTTTATAGAACACCTGAGTTATAAATTACAAAAAAAATTAATGTTACAGAACACAACAAACACATCAATCTCTTTTTTGTCTTAAATTCTCAGTAATTAAAATTATATTGTCAAATGTTTGGGGGGGTGGAGGAGGGGTTTAAACTTCCAAAATTTATATGATTTTTTGGGCCAGTTTGTTTTAACTTAAAAAAAATGGTTTTAAAAAAGTGATTTTTTAAGAAACAGACAAGATTTGCAAACACATAAAAAGAAAGTAAAAAACTGTTTATTTTATTAAAAAAAATATTATTTTAAAATAAGCTTAAACAAACGGACGGACTAAGAAGTATACCTATCACTAAACTGACACTATGTTACACAGTTTGATTTACAAATTAAAGAGTATTTTTTATTTTAATTTTTATGAACAAAGAAGTGATTACTCCCTTAACATTTACTATTAGCAAATGCGTGGAACATTCGAGCTTATGGTATTGATGTTGGTCTGTTAGGATAAGCACGAACGTTTGCTTTCAGAAGAAGCTGGTCCTTAATGTCAATTAGCCAACGGAATTTGCCAGGTAAAATGACTCATAGTGGCCTCTAGTGGGCAACATGAGGGAAATTGCTATTCTCACCAACCAATTTGCTATTCTCACCATCCACGTGGGTAGTTTTTTTCTTGATTTCTCAAAATACCCTTATACAACGATTCCATTGTGTTGCTTAAAAAACATCACAACGGAATCACGATTCCGTTGTGTGTTGGAATTCCAAACAGTACAACAGAATCGCAATTCCGTTGTATAGTGTTAAATTGAAAAAAAAAAAAAAGGGGAGGGGACGAACCTGTTGTGGTGTGGGGAGAGAGGTGAGGGAGAGAGGTTCTGAGGAGAATGGGAGGTCAGGGAGGTTGTGAGGGAGAGAGGTCAGGGAGAGACAATGTGAGGGAGAGTGGTGAGGAGAATGGGGAAGGGGGTGAGAAGAAGGGGTGGGTGGGCGGGGAAGGTGAGGGGGTGGGGGGAAGAGGGAGAGGTGGGTGGGAGGTTTAGGACAGAGGGGTAAATGAATAATTTTAGGTTTTCAGGGGTGAGAATAGTAATTTTAGAGGTGAGAATAGCAATCCTGCAACATGATTTCAAACCCAACATCAATTTTTAAGGGCTCAGACTCAACAAAACATTACATCTTAGGCCCAATGCTAGACTTTTCAGACTTTAATGCTTTGAATCTAAACCTAGTATCATACTATCATTGATGCCCCCCTCATTCTTAATATCATTTTCTCGTTAGGTTTTGAATGATTTATTTATCGTGTACACCCAACTTTCTTCTTAGCAATTGAAACACATTTGAACTTCAAAATTACTAGAAGGTTATTATTATTATTATTGTATATTATTCTAACATTGAAAAAACATTGATTATTTTTAATCTTATGAAAAAAAAGTACTGTCATTTCGGTAAAATGGTCCTTTGTTATAAAACTGAAATCCTTCTAAAACAAGTTTAGCCGCTCCTACTCTCCTAGTAAGAAATAAAAGGATAGAATATAGAAAGAATGAAAGACTTGAAACTCTAGAGAAGAATAAGAGCACCATCACTACCATTTTCACTAGAAAACAATGTCAAGTGTTTCTTTTCTTCTGGCCTTGTTCATGTTGGTAGCTTTGTCTATCTATCCCTCCATAGTGAGTGCAATAGGTGAGCACCGGCTAAGGTGGGTGCCTAAGACAACAACACCATGCCAAGGCTCCATAGAAGAGTGCATGGCAGATGGTGAGTTTGGAAATATGGACTCAGAGTCCCACCTGCGTATCTTAGCAACCTCGCAGTATATAAGCTACAAAGCGCTGCAACGTAACACTGTGCCATGCTCTAGGAGGGGTGCTTCCTACTACAACTGCAAGCCAGGTGCAGAAGCTAATCCCTACACTCGTGGCTGCCCCTCCATCACCCGTTGCCGCAATTCTTAGAACATCATCAACTTTCATTTCCTTACTCTTCTGCCTTCTAGTTATGATCACCAGGCTTGTTATGTTTTTACTTTGAATGATGTGTCGCTCTTTGCTTTTGTAATTTTATGTAAATTAATCTTAATTGGTGTGGCTATTGTAAAGATATTTGTGTTCTTTCGGTGTATGTTTGGATTAAAATTTACAAATTTCAGTTTGGGTTAAACTTAAATTTGCAAACTGAGTTTGCAAAAACAATCCAAATCTTACTTCCATAAAACTAAATTTTCATGTACAAACGAATTTTTAGGAGTAACTAAACATGTCACCAAAATAAATTTACTCTCCAAACTGAGTTTGGAGCTCCCCCATCGGCAAACCAAACATAGCCTTATTCCACCTTAAACATGACTTTCCATCCGAAAAGGGAGGGAAGGTGAGCAAAAAGGGTGCTACAAACATGATGTTTACATACAATGTTTGCATTCATAATTAAGCATAATTTATGAGGAGTTTAATCAATAAAAAAAAGTCGCCAATTCAGATGGTGTTGGGTTTTAAATACAGATTTGTAAATCTCAAAATCTTTATTTTTTTTAAATGGACATAAACAGCTAGGCAACTATCGGGAACTGTAGGTAAAAATTAGTCAAACCAAATAAATTGTTCGTGTCAACTTTGTCAATCCATATCAAATTTCGACATTGAACTGCTCATCTGGAACTCTACTTGCTTTAATAGTTACTCACTGAACCTCTTTAATAGTTACTTACTGAACCTCATGTGCGAAGAATAGTAATTTAAGATATGATATATCTAGCACAACTCTTCTTTCAAGAATCCAAAAACAAACATGATTAAAATAGTTTAATTTTTATGCTAATATAAAAAAAATTATATTATCAATCAATTAAAAAATATTTTAATTATAATTTTTAAAGTAATCATTACAAAAGTTAACAATCATACTATATACATTACATAGTAATTTATGTTTAAATGACCGTATAAATTATATCACCATAATTAAATTCTTAAATATATCTGTTTTACTTTTAGGGTTTTATTTTGATCTGAAATCAACAATTATAATCGTTATGCTAGACTATGTTTCATTCTGGCACCGTGTTGGATCCTGCTCCATGAGACTGGGATGTGAGTCAAACTTCTTAGAGCACTATTACAGAAAAGTAGAATGGAGTTGTGTAAAATGTCCGCAGAAGGGGTGAACAAGTTAGGTGATTGACTACTCGAGCCAACATGCGAGTGCTAGACTTGAAATTGAAAAGCACACAAACATTGATTCTTTTTTTGGGGAAATATTTTCGAGTAACACTTGTTCATAATATTGAAATGAAGTGCACTAAACCCTAAACCCAAAACTGGTGAACAGAGACAGCTCAAAACATGCAAAGAGAAGGGGGCAGGAGGGAAATAAGTAAAATCGCAATTTAAAATATAGGAAATATACTCCACAAATATATAGCACCCAATCTAGCCCATCTCCAATTAGAGAAACACAAGTACTGCGGTTTTTAGTTTTTACATAGTTTGAACAGTAAGTTTTAGCTACCAAAGATAAAGTTCACTAGATACACAGTAACAAAATCCTGAATGTATCACGAGACCCAAAAAAAGAAACAAGGCAGCTGAACACGAAAGGTTACTCAAGCAGAACCCTCTTCTTCCTTTGGCTTAGCAGGGGCCACAGGTGATGGAGTGCTCTTCACTCCCATCTCTGCTCTTAGATCATTGATGCTTTGCTCCAACTCATTTATACGGTTTCCCATCTCATCAAGTGCATTGACGTCAAGAAAAACATTACTTGAGCAATTTGAATAATGGGCAAGTCAGCAATAATTATGTAATAGAATTGGCATCATTGCCCATCCTGGCTTAGCACAAAGTCAAGAGCCATAAATTGAGCATACTCACACAAGTGGATGACTTGAGTTTATAAAGAAAAGGATCAAGATGCAACTAAGTGCAGAAATAATTTACCAACTGTGCTGTTGTGTAAATATGCTATCATATTATGTGTTTGAATTTTGATTCCCATTAAAAGCAACTCAAAACAAACAATTCAAGGATTTTAACACCACATAACCAAACTTTGAAACTCCCGTTTAATTCCTTAACCAAATCTCCAAAAGCATTCCTTGCAGGATTGTTATTAAAGAATATATGTTAGCCACCTAAGATCTCCTGTCATCTGAACTCTTTGAATAATCTTATTTCTGGGGGAAAAAATCACTATCATGAATTACCATTTTTCTGAAATTAATTTCTTTAAAAACTTCCTATTCAAAACTAGTATACTTCATCAACTTGAAGAGTGTCTAAAAAGGATATTCTTTCAAATGATGGAGTCAGACATTGTCTGGAACCTAGTTTGCTGGAAACAAAATTCTTGTTAGCAGCAGTGAAATATATACTGAAAATCACCATCTGCTGAAGAAGATTTTGCACCTGAAGAGAGATAAAGAGGAAAGACAAAAGTCAAAACTTACATACAAGAGCAAAAATTAAAGCATCTAACTTAAACCCGTCCCAAATGTTAACAACAGGTACATCAATTTGCATATCCCACTCTCATCACAGACTTTGGGACAACCAATCAGCAGAAATGGCTCAAAGCATTAAACTAGTAATCTAAAATCTTCCTCAAATGTTACCATCAGGTACACCAATTCGCATACTATTCACACGCTCAGTTACTAGCATTATTAACATTCACACAAACACATGCAAATGAAATCATAGGACAAAACCATTAACTCTTGAAGATGCTTAACAACTTACAAAATCTGTCATATCAGCAGTGCTTTGCTTTGGGTCCTCTGAATCATGTCCGTCCTGTCATCAAAAGGGAAGAATTACCAATGAAAAACTTAACAAGTGAAAGCAAAATTCAAATGACATTTTAGATTTAACCAATATATTCATACCACAGAATATCCCTAATTAAGCCATACAAACTTAAAATGGAAACTGAATTGGTTACTGATACTCTAAATTATTGAGCATGGACATGTCTACAAGGCTTAACAGGCACATTTTGGCATTGGCTTTTGAAAACCCTAACCGCTTAAATATTGAAATTAATACTCGTGTATGAGAAAGCCACGCAACAAATACGAATGATAATAAATAATTAATAATAGAGGGAAATTAGAAAGAGAGAGCCTAACCATTCTATGATCAACGCTGCACCTGCAACTCCTTCAATTAGTTTCAAGACGACTTCTAGCGTGCGTGCGGCAAACGTGTTTCGCACCGTGCAAAACAAAAAAAAAAATTCTCTCTTTGTCAATTTTGCCCTTTGTTCTTTTTTTTTTTTCTTTCCTCTTTCTCTCTCCTACGACCACCGGTTGCTGCGGCCTGAGATTCCACCCTTCTCTTCCACCACCCACACCGTGAACCATCAAGCCCACCAATCACCACCGTGAATCATCCCCTTCCTTTTTGAGACAAACCACCATGGAGACCATCGATCTCCACTGCAGACACTCCAAAACCCACAACCACGACATCGCAACGCATCCATTCACCACAACAGTCCTCGGCCAAGCCCGTACCGTACGATGGTCGTGCTACCATGCTTGGAGCCACTAGCATCGAGTTCGCGACGGTTGTCAGTTTCGAAGGGAGGCGGAGGGGCATCGTCGGCAGGGAGAGCAGTTGTCGATCTTAAACCCAGATTGCACAAATCAAACACAAATCTAACAAAATAAAGCTCGGATCTATCTTTGTCTTTTGTTCTCAGTTCTCACCACAAATTTCCCACTTGGTATTTTGCCAAACGGGTGCGGAGGCCTTGGTCGGTGGCGGTGGCATAGTTGAGAGGTGGCCTGCGGTGGAGAGGATTCAGAGTTCGGACGCTAGGTAAAGGGACAAAGTGGGAAAGGGGAGAAAAATAGAAAAAAGAAAAAAAGGAAAAAAAGAAAAAATTTCATCCTTTGATTAAAAGTATAATTTTATCTAACGGTTAATATGGGCTTTTGCACCTGCGAAACTCGTTTCCCTCACGCACGCTAGACGTCGTAAAGCCTAAAATGCAGACAAACAAGAGTGGACTCTTACACTCGGGTCCATTTGATCTATATTTTTCATTCAGTGAGTCATGGACTCATGGGTGTAATTACAGAACTAACACCCAACACAACACAACACACTTCCATTTTTTTTTTCTGGCTCCAACACACCCCTGAAAAAAAGTTGGATAATTTTTAATATCTAATTTGTTTGAATTTTATAATAATTATTTTAAAAATCGTGCTTAAAATAATTTTTTTTAGTGTAAACTTTACTCTAATGTATGAAAATTAATCTCTTCTTTTCAAAAAAAAAGAAAAGAAAATTAATGTCTTTAATTTCTGTCTCATTTTATGATCAATGCTTATTAAATTTCACCTAAACAGTACAGCCTTTCCTTTATTTCAATTTACTATTCTCTTTTTCACATTAGCTTATACGCATTCATTATAATTATAATTATAGTTAAAAAAATAAAGCTACTTATCTACAATATTTCAATTTTAAAATAAAATATCAATGGGCCATTTCGTCATTTTGAAAAGGAAAAGTTGAAGAGAGTCTTTCAGCTGTATTCCATTCCGTTCAAATAATTTTTTATGCATGTATAGAAATTTGAAGAGTTCACCTCTTAGGTGATAGCATGGTCATTTATTATGCCATTTCACTCCTTTCTTAAGGGAGGCTTATTATGTCACGGGAGGATCAAGTGTACGGGTAATAATTTTTAACATTATTAAAAAGGAAAATGATCACTTATCAGACGCATAATTTAAAGAAAGAAAATCAAAAACAAAATATTAGTCTTAAATTGAAAAAAAAAAAAAATACCAACATTGGTTGGCAGTAGCAGCTTGTGTCCCTTAATCAAGTGGTCCAGGGTTCGAATCCTGATGATGTCATTTTGGACATGGAATAAATCATGTTAGGGTGGGAATATCCACCTTAGTGTGCCTTCGTGGACAAACCATTCCCCACTTTTGAAAGGACGTTATTAGTCAGATGAAAATGAAAACACAAAAGAAAACAAAAGTAAAACACCTTATTTTAAATTTTACAAAGACTAAAATTCAAAAGAAAAAAAAAGTTAAAAGACTAAAAGAAAAATACTTTATTTTATAAAGACCAAAATGTTACTTAAACCCAAAATAGACCAAGACTACGGTGAACCACTAATGCAAGTAGTCTATTGTGAACCACTAATTTTAGCTATTAGATTAATAATCTAAACTCCACATGACTATGATACACCCTCTGTATCATATTTCGTCTCTCTCATTACAATAGTCTCCTCCATTCAACCTGCCATTTCCAACCCCCTCTCCGTCCGACATCCCTCCTCAATTTTTTTCATTTCATTCATGAAGGCAACCAATTCAACGTTCATACCTTAATATCATTTTGGCAACAAAGATTATTCGGCATTGTTGTGATTTTTTTAAATTATTGAGCAAAATCAGCAAATAAAACAACAGATTCATCATTTTTTATCAGAACACTACCAGTACCCAATCACCACAATCCACATGCACCTAAAACAACATTGATTCATCATTCATAAACAAACAAGGTGAAATAATATTCAAATCGAAGATTGAAATAAATTTTGATTTTTTTGGTTTAAAAATGAAAATCAGAAATCAAATGCATAATAATGGATTTCATGAAATCCATGGTTTGGAGCTGACTCAATTTGAAGACAAAAGTTAGAAAGGGATAATATTAATTCTAGCAAATTCGATGTTTATAGTTCCAGTAGAAACAACTTGAGATCTAAGGGGTTTTCTAAATAGGCGTTGTGCGGGATGGAGTCACGGGAACCAGATTCGGCGTGCACGCTCCAGACAACTAGATCCTCCGTGTATGGCGCCGACAACCATATTCACTGCAACGCTACCCCACCTCTCACGGGACCAGATCAACGAGGATGTAGTTAGAGATGTTAACGAATTTGAGTAAGGGCTTGGGAGCGGTCTGAGGAAGGGTCACCGTCAACCAGATTTGCCAAGCATGCCACCGGCAACTAGATCTGCCGTGCGATGCGCCACCCCTCCACCTTGGTGAGTCTACCTGGAAGGAGTTGGGAGAAGAATCAGGTGCGAAAGGCACAAGGTATAACCGTGAAGCTAAGATGAATCCAAAGGTTAACAAAAGTGGTTCACAATAGACCACTTGCATTAGTGGTCCACCATAGTCTTGGCCCCCAAAATAAATAAGAGGTAACCAATAGATTTAGTGACATTCGTTTGGCAACTTATTCGACATCGAAAAATTCTCATTTCCTCATATAAGTTATCAAATATCAACATATTTTTTCCCTCAATGCTAATTCATTATGCTATTAAATGTCAATAATTCCCTTTAAGTAGGGATGGCAAAACAGGCTGATCCCGCCCGTTTTGGCCCGCCCCGCCTGTGGCCCGCCAAAAACAGGCCGAGCCGGGATGGTTCGCCAATGTGAGGACGGGCTAGACAGCTTGGCCCGCCCTGCCTAAGAGCGGGTTGGCCGGCTGGCTGGCTGGCCCGCCAGAATTGATTTTTTTTTAATTTATTGCAAATAAGACATAAACAAAATGATCTTGCATCACTTATATTATAAAAGGACAATAGAGAGCATTTTTGTTATTATAAAGTGTGAATACAATTAAAAACAATTGCAATATTGTTTCATTTTCTTCAATAAATCACAAACTAATAGTCTTTTAACACTACAAGTTCAACATCATCATGAATAATATATTAAAAAGGCTTATTTCTTCAAAAGTACACTACAAAATATTAATAATCCCTAATAACTTATGTTATTTTAGATATATTAATTAAAAAAAAAAAAGTAGTGACGGGCTGGCAGGGCGGGCCAAAGTGGGCTGGTGGGCTGCAAACCCCACCCCGCCCCGCCAAATTTATGGCAGGCTGGCAGGTCGGCCCGCCTGGCTCAGCCCACTTTGCCATCCCTACCTTTAAGATACACCCATCACTTAATTTGCAAAATTTTCAAAGTTGGCAATGGAATTGAAAATTAAAAAAAAAAATATGGGCACCATAGCTAAAAAATTGTCGCTCCTATATTCTGCTTTACATCCAAGTTAGTAATCCTTAGGCTTGCTCCAAGATACATCACAAACATCTACATCAAAGGGGAAGGAGTGATAAGGGAAAAATCATTTGTCCAAGTCATCCTTTTCCTCCACAAAATAGAGGAAGAGCAACCTTTGAACTTCTATTTGTTTTTGTGAGAGGATGGCTTATTTTCTGCATAAGGATACACGGGTGGAGCAGACCACAAACCCCAAAGAATAATTAAGTGAAGGCAGAGAAGTAGCGCTGAAGAAAGGCTGTTCGAAGGATAGATATTCCAGCACAGCTCCACTCCCATGAACAAAATCAAACTGCTTGAGCATGTAGAGAAATAGATTATTTATGATTTCATAACAAAATAAAATTGTTAAAAGAAAATAAACGGAAGCATGGGATGTGGGTTGACCTACCGCAGCAATGTTGGGTAATTCGTTCTCCACAACAAGCAGGGTAAGCTATAGAAGTACCTGTACCATAAGCCAAATTACAGAAGTTAGCAGCACTGTAATTTTTAGAATACAAAATCACAAAATAATTCTAAATCCTCCTAATCCTTCTACTTCTTTTGTATGGTAAGTATTGAATGTATTTACTTTTTCATTTAATACTTTTTTTATGATAATAGGAAGATTTATAGGATTTATAACATCACTCAACCAAAAATGGGAACAACTGTTTTGTTGTGTGCACAATATCTGTCTACCAAAATTAGTTCAAAAAGGTTCAACATAAAAGAATGTAAATAATTTATGAGAAAATATGATCCAGTTTATAAGAGAATTAGTAATTGGTCATTAATGGGAAAATAGAATGATTATAACTACATTCTGTTACAAAGGTGTTTTTTCCCTTTTTAAATTATTTTGATGAGTAAAAATAAACCAAGCAGCAAGCTAGTAGTTGTATCATTAACAGAAGGACATTCCCAGCAGACTCACCATGAATAGAACTGATAATGCAACGACCGAGCACATACAATGCCAATGAAGTTCCCAACAAACATAGTTGTCATGATATCTGAGCAAAAGTCAAAACTTAGCATCACACATCACAAAAAGGGGAAGTAATGTTATATTCTTAAATCCTACATGAGACTGATTACTTACGTTCTTTATTAAGGATCTTGAGGGATGATGAACTGCTCTTGCCAACCTTCTTAAAAAACGAGGAAGAGAAGAAAAGTGCAAACTTCGTTCTCATAAAGACATATCTGGAATGCAGGAAGTTGCAAAGCCCTCCTTCATGTCTGTAAGCAACTAAATAAGTGAACATATATAATCCAGCTGCATCAATATTTCAATCCAAATATACATCAGAAATCCTATATATCCCAATTATAATAGAAAATTTTGGGAGGTAGGTCCATGACATGGCCAATATTAAAACATTAGTCATACACCACCACTAACACCAACAACAAAAGCCATTTCCCCCTAGAAAGGTCTAACTATATAGATCAAACAATGCCATTGTGTAATGTCAAAAACCAGGTCTTTTGAGAAGTCATATAGATCCAAGTCCTTTTAGGCTCTGTTTGGATGAAGTTCTCCATAAGTACCTATAGGAGAAGAAAATAAAAAGGAAAAATTAATTAAGCTTCTCCCATAAGTTAAAATCAACTTATGCACTTTAACTTTTATAGAAGCTCTCATCTAACTTCTTCAAAAGCTAAGGTGCAAAAATTGTTTTTAACTTATGAGATAAGCTCAATTCATTTTGTTTTTATATTTTCTTCTCTTATTTATTGAGAAGTTTATCAAACATGACCGTAATAGTTTCACTTAGAGTATTTCTTGGTCTTCTTCTACCTCTAACTATCAGGCTATCCTCTATCTAGTCAACTCTACTCATTTGAGCTTCTATTGGTCATCTTCCAACATGGCCAAACCATCTTAGATACATTTCTACCATCTTTTCCTGAATAAGTGCTACTCATCATCACAACATTCTCATCTCTGCAGCACTTAGTTTATGCTTTTGTTCACACTTCACTGCCCAACATTGGGTACAATAAAAACATTGCTGGTTCTCATTATTTATCGCGTTAAAACAGAAAATATAGAACTTATCAAATCTATAACTTGGCAAGATAAAATAAGTTTTCTTTTCTAAAATACATATAAACCCCTCCTACTATAGGTTAATAGCAGAAAACCCTTAAAACTCAGTAATTCACCTCCCTAAATTTAATAAATTGGACAGGCGCGCATGTGCAGAAAACCCTTGTAGGGAGTCAATATGTACAGTTTGGTAAGTTCAAGAAGCCTAAACTGAGTTTTAAACCAAGAAGGGGTGGTTTTCACCAATTGACCTATAATTGAAGGGGGTTGCTAGCATTTTCTGTATAGAAAACATAAAATAAACCTTTTATACCTACTTGCACCAACTATAATGCGTGAATGAAGCAAGTGATATGAGGTGAGCACTAAGCAGCCAACAAAAAGATTGCAAATCCCTTGGACACAAACACTGGTTCAGGGATGAATTTGAAGTTAACAGACCTGATAACATGCAATTCAAATAATACATCAGGAACACCTAACTGAACCTACTAAAAGAAAGGCAAAATACACTTACACCCTCGAACATAAGGGTAATACAAACTTGATACACCAATTTCAAGATCCTATCCTACACTAAATCCTTTGATGTTTTTGAATTGAAATGAAACAGTTTGCATCTCAATTAAGTTAAATGGTACAGGTAATGTGTTGTTCACGGGGAAGCAGATTTTTTTACTTAGGTCCAAACATTAAGGGAGGGTTTAGTGTAAGGTTTTAAACTTTATATTTTTATTTTTCAAACCCCTATAAAGAAAAGTTATAAAAAAATGAAGTCATGGTTGATAGAGGCATTATCACATAAAGTGATCAAAGCTATAGACATACACTGATTTAGGCATAGAGCATGGTTTAAAAAAACCAGGAGTTTATCAGTTATATTTCTCAATGTAATACATGTGAATTATATTTTAGACACCAAATACATTTTAGGCAGTGTCACATGTTCAACCCGAAAAATGTAAGCAGTATCTCCGATCACCCATCATATAAGACACCATATCTTCAGCAGCTTATTAGCTATGTATTATTGCATCTAGAAGCACCTATCTAATTACGTTCCTTAGTGCCATACGGTTGCAGATGATCCTTGCATAAAATAAAATTGTAGATACCCTTAATTGCAATCTTTCCCTTCTCCAATTCATCATTGTTTGCCCACAGAGAAAAGGGCTTCAGATTATACTAAAAGTTAAATTTGTTTGCAGAGTTCATATAGTTATCACATCAAAGTGCACACTTAAAAAATAAGTACCAGAAATGGATGAAGACACGGCCAAGATTGAAGGCTCTTGATATGTATGCAACTGGATATGAAACCAGGAAAGGAAGCCCCAACATTATCTGTAGCAGTAGTTATCCATATAGGAGTTAACTAATGTTACCAAAATTGGACATTGCTCACTCTAGAGAACCAATCAATCTTGATGCCCGAGAAGAGAAACTCACCTGACAATATGGAAAGATTATTTAAGAAAAAAATACCCAACCATCAGGTTTGTAAAGATTTGCGCACTCTGTAAAAGCATTTTGTATGAAGAAAATACCAATATACAAAGGAAAATGAAAGGTAAGGGACCTGAACCAGTGCTGCACCAGCTAATGCCAATAACACGCCGTTGATATCCATAGCCTGCATGTGTGAAGAAAAAAAGCAGGCTACATGAGCACTATCGTCTAATGAGACAGAATGCAACATACCCTAACTGTAAATATTGCATTTATACATGTACCTTCAGCATGAGAAGCAGTAAAGGTGGAGCATAAAGAAGCACATTCATCTTCACCGAAACAGCTCCACTAACAAATAATCACGTAAACATTTTTATCCTTACAATAAAAAGATGAGTCTAGGGAGAGAGCATTTACTTAAACAAAATCAACCCCAGATTCCACCTTCGGTGCATGAGCAAGAGCAATGCAGCATGAAGAAGTGTCATGGCCACACAATCATTATTTTCGACAGAGAAAGCAAGCAAAGTGCCCACCACGGAACATGTCAGTTTCCAAAAACAACGAGAATTAACATCAATAAGAAATCAGAAGAAAATGATATCCTTACCACATCGGTCTTGACATACACTCCAATCCAAACAGAATCTGCAATGAGAAAATTGAGAAAGACATAAGGCATCAATCACTTGCTTTGTTAAAAATAGAAGAATAAGAATGTGACCTCCGGTAAGATACTGGAATGCAGAGTAAATGTAGAGAAAGCCAGCAGGGTAGACGAGAGGACCAGTGTCGCCCTTCAGGTTCTGCACCGAGAAACCCGGTAACCTGTGACATGTAGGCGTCCAAATCTATCTTCGTATCTGAAAACGCGCGTCCTATATCAGCTTCTGTGTTGGGGGACGAATGCAATTATGAGAGAGACGAGGACGGAGTGCCAAGGGTGTCTTCGAGTAAGGTGATTCTTCCTCTTGATCTCGGACTGCATCACCGATTCAACGGCCATCGTTTCTCTGCTTTTCAATCTTCTGCCTCCGATTTCCATTTTGTCATCCACAATCAATTCAACACCCTCACTTGGATTAATTAGAGCATCAGAGTCCTCTATCACTTTCACTTCAATTTTTGTTTCTGGGCTTGATCCCGTGGGCCATTGTATGTTTTTCTCACCAAATGACTAGACTCCAGACTCTTCCCTTTTAGTCCAGAAGAAAAAAAACAAAACAAAAAATACTGTACTACTCTCTCTTCTCTTTTGTTAATTTTAAAGTTAAAAAAAAATTCTTAATTTCTCTACTTTTTTACTTATGTTTCTTTTCTAAAAATAGTCCTATAAAGCATTTTTTAATCCGACAATAGAATTTTTTAATTTTTAAATCATCTCTTCATCTGAATAATAAACATGAGTTCATTCTACTCTTTATAAACACTGCTCACGTAAATTACAGTATTTCACTATGTAATCGGGGGACAAGTCCCCAAATAATATCACATGATACATTTTTTATTTGAATAAGTTAAGTTGGAAAATACTTCAAAAATATATTTCATCAGTCAAATAAATAATTATTATATTATAAATAAATCTGTTACGTTACCCTAATTTCTATCTAAGTTTCAAGTAATATACCTGCACTCATGTTTTATCCAAAAAAAAATTTAAATAAAAATATTTGCATGATGTTATTTTATTTAAAGTTTTCCTAAAGATCTAAAATTTATTTATATTTATATAATGAACACTGTACCAGACTAGCGGACATTAAATTATCAGCAGCAATGTTAATTGTGTGAATTCATTAAATTGTATAGAAAATTCCTTACACTTTGTTTTATTTTGTTTTGTACTAATATATGTCGACAACGGCATCATGCAATTGAGCATTTGAGTTCAACAGGTGTTGGTGTGGCAGTGGGATTGAAGTTGAAGTGAGTTCCTAATCCGATGGTGTGGATAGGGAATGAAATGGCCACGTGCAGTTTGAGACTGCTTCCACATCTCCCACATGACCCAGACATTCCTATCTACGTCACTGCACACGCGGCCAAACCCTTCTATCGACTCCATCGCATCTACCCACGTGTCACTCTCTTCCCCCAACATGCTCGACGAGAGAAATCCACGCCATCTCCTTTAAAACTATATATATGGCATCCTTCGCTTTCTCCACTACACTCGCTTCTCTTCTTATTTGCTTTCTACTTTACTTTCAAACTGAACTCTTCCATGTCTTCCACCATGGCCTCCAATGACCTCAAACATCGGGTCACACCCGATCCAGACACCACCACTACCGCAAGCACCAACAACAAGAGGAAGAAGAGCCGAGGAGGAGGAGGCAAACGAATGGTGATGGCCAAACGTGGCCTTAGATCATAAGACGATAAGCAAAATGGTTAAATGAACTTCTTAGCTTTATTGATGATAACAGAGGAGTATATATACACGGTTCTGGTTTATGACAGGTTGGCCATGATAAACCAGAAATTAACAAAACTAATTAATACAATACTTACAATAGCTAATAAGAGACTAAGTTATTTACAAAAGATATAAGCTCTAATACCTCCCCTCAAGTTGAAAAGTGAATATTGTTCACTCCAAGCTTGGAAAGGAGTAAAGAAAACGGCTGGGGATCGAGAGGCTTTGTCAAAATGTCAGCCAACTGAGCAGTACTTGGAACAGGAAGTAGATGGAAGAGGCGAGCCTGCAATTTTTCACGAACCACATGACAATCAATGTCAATGTGTTTGGTGCGTTCATGGAAGCTAGCATTAGCAGCAATGTGACATGCAAATTGACTGTCACAATAAAGGAGAGCAGGAGATATGAAAGGAACGTGAAGATCCTGAAGAAGAAAGGTTAACCATTGAATCTCACAAACTGTAGATGCAAGGGCCCTATATTCCGCTTCAGTCGAGGAACGAGAGACAGTGGACTGCTTCTTGGATTTCCATGAAATGAGTGAATCACCAAGAAACACACAAAATCCTCTCACAGATTTGTGAGTGTTAACACAAGTGGCCCAATCAGAATCACTAAAGGCCTTAAGCTGTAGTGTAGAAGATGCAGGGAAGAATAAGCCTTGAGCAGGTGCTTGTTTGATGTAGCGTAACACGCGAGTTGCAGCCTGCATATGAAGTTCAGTGGGTGTAGCCATGTATTGGCTCAATGTTGAATTGCAAAGCTTAAATCTAGGCGAGTTGTGGTGAGATACATAAGCTTCCCAACCAAACAACGGTATCTACTTGGATCAGCAGGAGGAGAACTATCTGAAAGAAGAAGTTTGGAGGATCTGACCATAGGTGTGGACACGGGTTTGGCACCCAACATACCCGAGTCATGCAACAAATCTAACGCATATTTGCGTTGGCAAACTGAAATTCCAAGTTGTGATCTAGCCACTTCTAGGCCAAGGAAGTATCTTAAAGTGCCAAGATCCTTTATTTTGAAAGCACTATCCAAATTATTTTTTTACAGAGGTAATTTCTGTAATATCATTTCCTGCTAAGACGAGGTCATCCACATATATTATGAGGGCAGTGAAAGAGTGATTGTGAACTTTGGTGAATAGGGAATGATCAGATTGTGACTGAACATAACCAAGGGAAACCAAGAAGGAGGAGAGTTTGGTAAACCATTGCCTGCTGGCTTGCTTTAACCCATATGGAGACTTCAATAGCCTACACACTTGGTTTGGTTTGTTGGAGGAATAGCCAGGGGGAACTTGCATATAAACCTCCTCATCCAAATCACCATGCAAGAATGCATTATTTACATCTAGTTGGTGAAGATGCCAAGCTTGAGAAGCTGCAATTGCCAACAAAAGTCTAATTGTAGTCATTTTAGCAACTGGGGAAAAAGTGTCTAGAAAGTCTATGCCCTTAGCTACAAGACGGACCTTGTGTCGTTCAATAGACCCATCAACTTTGTATTTGATCTTGTAAACCCATTTACAACCTATGGGTGTCTTTCCAGGAGGAAGATCAGTGAGCTCCCATGTGTGATTCTGTTCCAAGGCTTGCAACTCAATTGCCATGGCATCATTCTAGCATTTCATTTTTGAAGCTTGGTTGTATGTAGAGGGTTCTGTTTGTGCATAAATGGATAGCACATAATATTTGTAGGTTGAAGACATAATTCAAAAAGGATTGAATGGGATAAGGTGTGGAAGAAGGAGTGATAGTGGTGTAACATATGAAATCATTGAGGTTAGTTGGTGGCTTAGTTAGGCGTGTGGATTTTCTAGTTGGTGGCTGAGAAGGAATTGAGGGAGGAGGAGATGTTGAAATGGGTACAGGTGTTGTGGAACTAGGAGGTGAAGATGGAGTAGAATGTGGGTCTATATTATGTGGGCCAAAAAGATTAAAGATGGAATCATCAGGGCTGTCCAAATGTGGTGAAGATGTTGGTTTGGTGAGAATGTAAGGAAAATTATCCTCATAGACCAAAACATTTCTGGAAATGAAGATTTCTCTAGAAGAAAGATCCATCAATATGTACCCCTTTATTCCTTGCTTATATCCAAGGAAAATACATTTTCTTGCTCGAGGATCTAGTTTTTGTCTCCCTTGTTGAAGGGTGGATGCAAAAGCCAAACAACCAAACACCTTAAGATGTTGCAAATCAGGAACAATGCCATGAAGGTCTTCAAAAGGAGATTTGTTGGCCAAAATAGATGAAGGTAGTCTGTTAATCAAGTGAACAACATGAATCACAACATAGCACCAGAAAACTTTAGGTAAGTTGCATTTAAACATGATTGCCCATGTGACATTAAGGATATGCTTGTGCTTTCTCTCAGCCACTGCATTTTGCTGAGGTGTTTCTACACAGGTTCTTTGATGTATGATACCTTGTTCATTATAGAAGTCAATCATAAGGAACTCTTGTCCATTGTCTATCCTGATGCCTTTAACTTTCACTCCAAATTGTGTGTGTACCAAAGCAATAAAATTTTTCACCAATTGCCTTGTTTCAGATTTAGTCTTCATGAGAAATAACCAAGTATGTCTCGTAAAGTCATCTACAACAGTTAAGAAATAGAAATGACCATGGATAGATGGCGTTGCAAAAGGTCCCCAAATGTCCATGTGAATTAGATCAAAGGGAGTAGCAGTTTTAATATGAAAGGTAATCTATGTTGTTTAGCCAAATGACAAGAATCACAGATTTTATTGGATGAATTATGTACATATGACAATTGACTAGAAATGTGTTTAATCACATTGTGTGAATGTGTTTAATCTATGGTGCCACAAGGCAAAATCAGAAGAAACAGTGTGATTACAAGATATATGATTGACATTTGTATTGAAAGCTAACAAGTAACTAGAAGGTTGATCCAACACATATAGACTGTGAAAAGCTCTAGCGTGCCCAATCATCTTCAATGAAGGCAATTCCTGGACAATACAGGAATTGGAATAAAAAACCAGTCTACAATTCAAGGAATCGGAAAGTCTATAAGCAGTTATCAAGTTAAAACAATTCGGGTACATAAAGGACTTTGTGTAATACCAAATCAGCACTGAACATGACAGAACCAGAGCAAGTGGCATAGGTATGTGAACCATTTGGCATTTGTACTTCAAGAGGTTTAATTTCATGATAAGAATGAAATGACTCTAAGGAATTACAGATATGATCAATAGCACCATTATCTATAATCAAATGAGGTGAAGAAGATTTACCTTTATTTGGTTGAGTCATACTGTGATTGACTACTGAAGTAGTGACCTGACTGACTTGGTTATTTCCCTTGTTTGCATCTTCATTCTTATTAAGCAAAGCCACAAGTTTCTGGTACATTTCAAGGGTGATGTTTGGTTGTGTTTCATTTTGTTGTTGAGGAGTATGTTCTTCCTCATTGCTGTAAGAAGCTGTATCTATATTAGCACTATTAACAACCACATTTTTGTCTTTGAACTTAAAATTTGGTGGAAAACCATGCTTGAAATAGCATGTTTCCACTATGTGCCTCTGTTTGCCACAGAAGGAGCACACCTTCCCAGCATTGTTGTTATAACCCCTTCCTTGGTTGTATGATCTTCCACGGCCTCGATTCTGTTGTGAATTTCCTTTTCCTTGACTACCATAACTATTGTTATTTGCATTGGCCATGAGTGCCTTAGGAGGCTCACCCAAAACACTACCTCCAATTTGTCTTTCTTGCTATAATGCAAGGGAAAAAACCTTACCAATGGGAGGCAAGGGTTCCATCATCAGTATTTGTGTTTTCACAGTGCTGAATTGGTCATTGAGACCTTTCAAGAAGCAAATGACATATTCCTTTTCCCGTTGTTTCTTGATGCAATCAATTGCACCACATGTACAATTAAGGATAGGTCTTAGAGTTTCTAAATCCTCCCAAACAACTTTCAAATCTGTGTTATAGGAATTAACACTTTTCTGACCTTGCTTCATTGAATGAATTTCTTGAAGCAAATCAGATAACTGAAAATGATCACCTTTGGAAAATCGAGTCTTCAACTCGTTCCACAAATCTGCTGCATTATCAACATTTTCAATGCTTTGTGCATTGCTCCGGCAATAGAGACGTTGCGATCCAAGAAACCACAGTGTTGTTGCATCGTTCCCATGCCTCATAGAGGGGATCATCTTCGGAAGGAGCAACAATCTTACCATTGATGAATTTAACCTTGTTCTTTGTGAGAAGAACACGTTTCATCTTCTTGCTCCATGTGTCATAATTGTTGTCGTTCATCAGTGGTGATACAAGCACCGCACTGGCATTCTCACCGGGATGGAGGTAATACGGACTTGTAAGGATGAGCGCTTGATCTTGAGACGTTTGATCTTTAGAATTTGTCGCCATTGTAGAAGCTCAGAGAATATGGTTCTTGATCGAAGAGAAGAGGGAAAAGGGTTTAGAGCAGATTGGGCATGCAAAGCAGATTTCTCTGCTCTGATACCATAAGACGATAAGCAAAATGGTTAAATGAGCTTCTTAGCGTTATTGATGATAATAGAGGAGTATATATACACGGTTATGGTTTATTGTCGGTTGGCCATGATAAACCAGAAATTAACAAAACTAATTAATACAGTACTTACAATAGCTAATAAGAGACTAAGAAATTTACAAGAGATATAAGCTCTAATAGATCACTCGCCATAGCCGTTGCCCTCCCTCTCTCTCTCACCATCTTATCAACATGCATAGGCTCCTCTTCCTCCAGTGCCCATGATGCTGCTGTCACTTCCAAAAGGCCCTTCTGGTTCCCACCCTCGTGGGCCCTACACTTGACGTGCCCCGCTTCAAGCTTCTTGATGGGTCTCGCTGCTTGGATGGTGTGGGCAGAAGGAGGTTTCCACTAGAGCTGCTCAAAAAAACTAGTTTTGAAAAAAATAACTATAATTGGTAATAACTGGTTATTATGTAACCAGTTATATAAAACTGGTTATACAAATATAATTAGTTTTATAGAAATGGTTATTTCAAATAACTTATTTTAATTAAAGAAATGGTTGTGGTTACACTTGGTTTCATAACCAGTTATTTCTAGTAACTTGTCAAATTCCTTTTATTCTGGTTCTCAACAAATATCCATGGGTTGTGGAGCCCGTGCTCTGTATGCGGACAAGAAAATGCTGCTCTTGCTAGTGCTAACAAGTTTTACAGACAAGAAGCATAACGCAACATTAGAAAGCAAAATATATGGAAAATTTTCATAACTTCGGTAATTAATTTACTAGGAGAGAAAGAAAAAGAACTTTAAATGGAAGAAATGTTAGATGGGAAAAAGAAAATAAGAAAGGGAGAAATATTCTGAATTTACATATTTCTATTTACTTAACGAAAACAAGAAAGAAAAAAAAAAGCTTTTGAAAATACTTGAAAAATTAACAACATTTTTAAGAAAATTTTATTTTACGCTACATTTTCTAATATTTAATTTTTCTTTTATTTTATTTTTTCTTGTATTTATACTCAAACAAACAATAAAAAAAACATATATTAGTTTACATCTTGATAAAATTAATATTTAAGAACTAATTTAAAAATTGATGTTAAATTAATTTTATTCATATTATAAAATATGATTAATTTTAAGATACAAGTATAAAAATAGTTTTCATGGTTTCATAAAGTTTACATTTTAAATTAATTTTTATATTTTGTTGCAATTTGAAATTATAAAAATAATTCCATTTATTATTTTAATGGTTCTTATAAAAAAAGTAAAATTAGAAATAAAAAACCAAACTATTCTAATAACAAAAATTTTGTGTTAAAAATATAATATTACATTAAAAACACATAAATTAGTTATTAAGACATTAATTATTAATTAATGTTACCTACAAATACATAAAAAAATATGCATGTATTAAAATATAAATTATTAATTTTCCCATTAATAATTAAAATTACTTATTTTAGAAGATTAAATGTTGCGTCTGTTTTGTTTAGAAGATTTTTGGGGGCTATAGAAATGATGCACATGTGCATATCAAGTGAGTACGGCAGCTAACAAAAGCAATTATTTTAATTTTAAGGTTTTTCCGTTAATTTTGATTGAGGTTTTTGCCAACTGATTTTGTGACACAAGAATATAATTGTCGTACAATAAATTGGCATATATGGGTATAATTTTCCAAGCCTCGTTGGTGTTCCAGATAACTACTAAATGTATAAGATAATACAAAAATCAGTTTAATATTTTTTTAAAATTGATTAAATAACCATTTATATAGCTAGTTATTTAGTCATAACCGGTTATATAACTGGTTTTAGATATAACCGGTTATATATTCATAATTGGTTTTATAACTGGTTTTTAAAAACAATAACCAGTTATACCAAATCATAACCAATTATACAAAAGTGGTTATGGTTATGGTTATAATAACCACTTATAATCTAGTTATTTAAAAGTTATGGTTATGGTTATTGAAATAACCAAATCATGAACAGCCCTAATCTTTCGTAGTTTAATAACATCATTATACTTAATAATAATTAAAATAAAGAAAACACTAACAAGGGATCATAAAAATCACTCCCCCTTCTAGGATTAAAGGACTGAATTCGTGATTTTCTTACTACACTCATAATGTTCATAATTGTTCTTACAAATTCATCATAGCATTCATCTAATTTCAATATTTAATCCATACATACTTAGAATAGTAACATACAAACAATTATAGAAATACATATATCATGCATATATAAGATCAAATCATGAAATGAGTGAACTTTTGAGGTCCATCTCCACACTCATCCATACCTATTTCTCCTAAGCTTGAATGAAGTTGAAAGCCTCTTCTTCCTTTCCCTCAACCACGTGCTCAACATCACCACCACTAAGGAGAGCTCCAAAATCTTCCTTCTCTCTAGCTTTTTCTATAATCTTTCTAACTTCTCTTTAGAAAGGTGTGTTGAACCAAGGAATGAAGGGTGATATTTATAGGCTAAGTTGGGAGACAAGGTGATAAATAGGACTAATGATGGATAAGAACTCATAAATCCTATGATTATTAAGCCTTTAATTGTCCATTATTCTACCTCTTCACATTCTAATTTATTGTTTTTATTTAATAATTCCATTTAAGTAATTAAGATAGTAATTTTAATACTAATTATTCCCATTAAATGAAAAAACTTTTGGTATTCTTGTTTAAGAAACTGAACAGATTTACTTCGAGCACCTTCCTTTTTTGCTATTCGTACCCCCATCAGCTTTTATTTTTATTTTGTTGTTTTCTAGACCCAAAAGCTAACATCTTTTCATTCTAGATCCATAATAATAACAACACATAGAAAATAATTAATAACTGAATTATTAAAACATGAAATCAAATAAAATGTAAACATAGAAGAATTCACACATAATCTAAATATCACACAATATTACAAGAATTACTCGCAATTTCTTGCATTCATAATTCTCTTTCATTCAAACAAGGCTTATTTTAGGAAATATTTAATTTTTTAAAATAAATTAATGATGTAAATTCCTATAGGTGAAAATTGGATCGTTACAATATGATTAGCCGAATATCCTCCACACCGGATAAGTATCAGTCTTTTGGAATAGTTGAATACCCTTCACATTGGAGAGGTATTCAACAATAAGAATGACTATAGAAGATAGGTAACTGACTAAGTCACCGAATAGGTACAACTAGGTATTCAGCATTATGATAACCGAGTACCACAAAGAGTACTCGGACAAGGTAGATCCTGCTAAAAAGGTATTACCAAGATAATCAAAGAATTAAAAGGTAATTAGCAAACTTAATTAATAATGATAAACCATCAAAAGATAATCAGGGTCCATAAAAGTCCAAGGCCTAGTAAAGTAAGTATAAAAAGGAGAACGATCCTCGAAGTACGGTA